>GL379811.1:1134828-1164708 GCA_000143925.2 Caenorhabditis brenneri
AACACTTTTGATGCTTGACGAGCCTACCAACCATCTTGATCTCAACGCAGTTATTTGGCTTGATAAGTAAGTCGTGCATGTGATATCCTATGTAAGTACTAAGTAAAAAACTCATTTTCAGTTATTTGCAAACCTGGAAGAAAACTCTTCTGATTGTTTCTCACGACCAAGGTTTTCTTGACAGTGTTTGTACCGATATTATTCATCTTGATAATCAAAAGCTTCATACCTATTGTGGGAATTACACGCTCTTCAAGAAACAGTATTCACAAGATATGCAAGTGCACGAGAAGAACTTTGATCAACAACAGAAACAGTTAAAAGCTATGAAGAAAAAAGGGAAGAGTTCGAAACAAGCCGAGGAACAACTTAAGCAGCAAATGGCGAATAAGGCTAAAAAGGAAGGAAAGAAGCAAGCAGGTACATCAAATGACGACGAAGATACTCCACAGCAAGAATTACTTCAGCATCGTAAACAATACTCCGTTAAATTCCAATTCCCCGAAACTGATAAACTGAATCCGCCAGTCCTCGGTTTGCATGGAGTTACTTTTGGATTTGGAAATGATATTTTATTCAAAAATATTGATTTCGGAGTTGACATGGACTCGAGAATTGCAATTGTCGGGCCAAATGGAGTTGGAAAATCTACGTTACTCAAATTGCTAATTGGAATAATCGAACCAGTGAGTTCATAGCTACATGATCTGGATTGTAATAAAGATTAATTTTCTTATTTTTCAGCAAGAAGGAGAACTTCGGAAGCATCGTACGCTCCGAATCGGATGGTTTGATCAACATGCAAACGAGTCTTTGAATGGTGAACAGACGCCTGTCGGTTTCCTAAGTGCCAAATTCAACATCGATCGTCAGGAAGCGCACAAGCAACTTGGAACTACAGGACTTGCAGCTCATGCTCACACTGTCAAAATTCGTGATCTTTCTGGAGGACAAAAATCAAGAGTTGCTTTGTGTAACCTGGCTCTCGGAAGTCCAGATATCATTATTCTCGATGAGCCGACAAATAATCTGGATATTGAATCGATTGATGCGTTGGCTGAAGCTATTCGTGATTTTAACGGTGGTGTTTTAATGGTAACTCACGACGAGCGTCTTGTTGTTCGCACTGATTGTGATCTTTGGATCGTTGAAAATCAATCGGTCGAAGCCATCGACGGAGACTTCGACGATTACAAAAAGAAAGTATTGGATGCTCTTGGAGAAACTCTTGCGAACAAGAAAAATTAGTATATTTTCGACTAGTTATTTTATTGTGACCCGCATTCTTATTCTTGTTTTCTGGTTTGAATTTTTGCAACCGACTGCTCTGGTGAATGTTTTTCTCCTTTTTTCTTATCATTTCATTCTTCAATTGTTCGTTTTTCTGGGCATAAATTATCATAATGTTGAATGAGGAACTTTTATCAACTCTTACATCCAACTGAAAACTGAAAGCAAAAATAAGAAAATTAAAAACAAAAAATTTTTGAACAAAACACACTTGTCCATTGTCAAGGGATACGGATTAGAGTCGACTGCTAAATCTGAGAAATGTTTGTTCTTGTTCTTGGTTGGCTTTATGAACTGCTACATTAAACGTGAAACTAGTCTTTTCAATACCAAACATTATTCATTTCATCAATAAAATCAACAACGTTTTCGAAATGAGTACGGATGCCGAGCGACTTTTCAAGTAACATCAATCGATAGCAGAATTGAATTGGTTCATTTGAATTTTCAGACAAGAGAACCTTCGACCAGAAGATCTTCTCACCGATGGACCTAATAATCGCCTTAATCAAGGAATTAACACGGAAGAGACGACTATTGGAAATACAAAAGGAGGAAAGAAAACGGGAGCGAAGACAACAACGACAATCAGGGTTCGCAGAACTATGGTAGTCACAAAGCACGAGTAAGAAGTTTTTTTTTTATATTCAATTGATACTTTAAAGATTTTTTCGGGAGAATTCAAATATAGTCCCCCCCTATATTCAAATATGACCCCCCAAACCCAACGTAAGGAGAGCCCCCCACCTCCGAGTACTAATTCAAGATAAGCCCCCCCCCCACTTTTTCGTAAGATGTGATGCAACTCGATTAAAGAAGCGCCCCCCACTTCTCCGTAAGACTCGATGCACTGGAAGAATTACGATTTTCAAACCTTAAAATCCAAAGTTTTTTCGCTTTTTTCCTCCGAATTTTCTGTTTCCGTCGTTCTTTTTGTTTTTTTCTTCGTTCCTGAACGTTATTATATCAATCCCAACAGTTTTACAGGCTTAGGGTTTTTTTTGCCAAACTATCTATGGGTAGCATCGTTGGGGGGCTTTTTTTGAATGAGTGGGGGGTCATTATTGAATGGTGGGGGACTAATTTTGAATTGTGGGGGGCTTATTTTGAACCCAGGAGTGGGGGGTGAAGCTTATATAGTTGTGATGGGGGGCTAATCTTGAACAGGTGGGGGACTATTATTGAATGGTGGGGGGCTTATCTTGAACTGAAAGGTGGGGGGCTCTGGGGAGGGGGGTGCTATACTTTAAGAATCCCTGGTTCTTCAAGAATAGCCCCCCACTTTGCACTGTTGGGGGGCTTTTTTTGAACTGAACGGTTCAAATATAGCCCCCCTCCGTCAAGGAGAGGCCCCCACCCATTTAGTACTGAGTGGGGGGCTCTCCTTACGTGGGTTACAACGTGGGGGGCTTTACTGGGGTGGGGGGCGATACTTGAATTTACCCATTTTTTCAAATTCTTCCAGAGACGTTCTTCGTTTGTTTCTTCCAATCATTGCATTCGGTGGATGCTTTCTTCTATTTCTTCAATCCTTACTCACTGCCGCTCTCGTCCTCACCAAATCGCCAGTTCAACAAGAATATTAAAATGAATAAATCAATTGTTTCTTCTGGGTTTTCACACTGTTACAAATGACTTTGGGAAAAAAGTATTCTCTTATCAGAAGGAGAAAATAATCTTCACTAAGGTGTGTGCGTGCTCCACGAATAGGCCTGCACTGTCCTTCTTTTCTATAATCCGATTGATCACACTTCACTTTCTGTTCCTTTGGTTTCACACATGACAATTCTTACCATTTATGCATTTCCTCCCGAGTTCCTTTTTCCTTTTCATTTCGAGAACATTCTTCGCATTATAAATGCATTAGAACACCTTGTTTTTTACACTTCTATTACAACTTGACTATTTCATTTTACAAATGTTTTTGTTCCTCCAACTCTTCCAATTTTCAGATGAGGTCACTCATCTATGCCACACTATCATTGATTGTTTTTGCAAGAGAATGTAGCGGAGAAGGCACAACACCTGATCAAGTTCATCTCTCTTTCACAGGAGATATGACAGAAATGGCTGTAGTTTGGAACACTTTTGCAGATGGTCAGTATCATTACCGAGTACTTGGAAAGATTTTGACATAATTTCAGCATCACAGGATGTGTCTTACGGGAAGAAAGGAAGTGGATCTTCATCCATAGCGAAGGGATCATCTGAAGCTTGGGTATACGGTGGAATCACAAGATACAGGCATAAAGCAAAAATGACCGGGCTTGATTATTCCTCTGAATATGGTTAGTTGGGACATTTCATACAAAAAAAACCAATCTCAAGTTTAGAATACACTATTGCTTCTCGCACATTCTCTTTCAAAACTCTCTCCAAAGATCCTCAATCATATAGAGTTTGTGTCTTTGGTGACTTGGGATACTGGCATGGAAACTCCACAGAAAGTATCATTAAACACGGTTTGGCTGGAGATTTCGATTTCATTGTTCATCTCGGAGATATCGCATATGACCTCCATACAGACAACGGAAATGTTGGAGATAGTTATTTGAATGTTTTTGAACCACTCATTTCCAAAGTACGTAAGATAAGTGAAATTTCAACTAATGTTTTTTTCAAAATACAGATGCCATACATGGTGATTGCTGGAAATCATGAAGATGACTATCAGAACTTTACAAACTATCAAAAACGATTTGCCGTCCCGGACAATGGTCACAATGATAATCAATTTTATAGTTTCAATTTGGGACCAGTACATTGGGTTGGAGTCAGTACGGAGAACTACGGATACTACTATAGTTATGGAATGGATCCAGTTTTTACTCAATATGAATGGTTGAAAAATGATTTGACTGTAAGTATTACTACTAGAATGAGAAGTTGATATTTTGTTGAAAATGAACTGCAGTATCAAAATGAAAAGCTAACAAAAAACAAATGAATACATCAGAACGCAAATGCCAACAGAGCCGCCCAACCATGGATCTTCACTTTCCAACATCGTCCGTTTTATTGTAGTAATGTGAATTCTGCAGAATGTCAATCTTTTGAAAATCGATTGGTAATGTCTATTTTTGAATGTTTTTTCATAAATTTTCATTTCAGGTTCGCACTGGCTGGTTGGACATGCCCGGACTGGAACCCCTCTTTTTACAAACATCAGTTGACTTTGGATTCTGGGGTCACGAGCATTCTTACGAAAGATTTTATCCGGTTGCCGATAGACAATATTGGAATGATGTGAGCACAATACAATATCACATCATTTCTAACTTAGATTTGTAGCCAAACGCATATGTGAACCCGAAAGCACCAGTGTATCTTATCAGTGGATCCGCTGGATGTCATACTCCAGATGCGTGGTTTACTGATCAACCATGGCCATGGAGTGCTGCTCGTAACAATGACTATGGATGGGCGATTGTGACAATTGCAAATAGAACTCATGTTCGTGTTGAACAAATCTCTATTGACAAGAATGAGGCGACTGTTGACGATTTTTGGGTGATCAAGGATGAAGGATATACTCATTCTGGAGATATGAGGTTAGAGAAAAACAGGATTAGGATGAGAAGACGTTGAATATTCTTTCCAGAAGAGCTAGTCCTGGAACCAAGTTCCCAGCTCAGAAATGCCATTTCAAGGATGTCGCCTGTCAAAGATCTTTGAAAGAAATTAACGAGGAACTTTAAATAAAAATAAAAATTCTAAAAATACTATATTCCTGTTCATTCATTCATATCATTCCCTTGTCACATTTGTAGTTTTATTTTGATTCTTTTCTCTCAATCCCCGTTTTCTCAAATGACGTCTATTTGCGTGGTTTTCGTGGGAATTGCACTTACTCATAACCACTTCCATTGCAAAGTGACACCGGATTCAATTTGCAGATTAAGGAAAACTTGATGGAGAGAAGTAGGGTTGGCAATCAAGATGAGGTTTGATGGATTTCGGCTTGGAAGTAATTTCCCATTATTAGTCATAAATATCAGGAATAGTTTTCAAAAAGGTCTAGTAGGTTATGGAAGATTTTAATTTTTTTTTCAAGGTTGCTATTTCATTGAGTCTTCTTTTTGTTTCAGCTCATAGATACACAAAAAGTTTCTCATTTCGAGATCCAAAGATCCCTAGATCTGAAATGATTTCTCCGATAAAACAATAAGATTCTCTATGGACTAGCTTCTATAAAATATTTTAACATGTCTTCTGAATCATCACTCTTATGAACTAAAAGATGACTCTATTATGTGTCATCTCTCCTTCCTCTATGAACTTCTTGAACTCATCCTTTTTCTTCATACGTAATCATCATCTGTTCATTTCTATATTAGCCTACAATTAGTTGTATGTGTATAGTCAGAAATCTACAAAATGCTTAATTCTGGGAAAGGGGCGGAGAGGGAATAGGTTGGAACCCCAGATCCCGAACACTATTCATTCTTCTTCCGCAATTTTTTATCGACGAACCGTTGAAAAAGTGTTCCTCACACCCTGACTAATCAAAACGTCTATCTGCAGAACAGAGCAGATGTTTCATAAAACTTTTCAGGTTGGTATTTTTTTTGAGGCAGGTGTCAAATATAAGTGACGTTCAGTTTTAGGATTCATAACATAATAATAATCCAAGAAATGAAAAGTCGTCTCATTGAAGATGTTATTTGAAGATTGTTTGTAATATGATTTTCAAAAACGGAAAGTTGGAATTCAGATTCTTCTTTTCAGAAGTTTTTTGATTTCCAATCATTTTGAATTCAAATTACAAGAAACACCATGAAAATGCCCCTAATCCTCAAAAATTTTACCTTCAGGCGCGAATTTATCTAACCTACTTGCTTTCATTTTTCTCGATTCCCTATTCCACAAACGACCAAAACGACATCTAATCTCGTTTTCCTTTCTCACGAGCCACATTGATTTATATGTGATAGAGAAAGCGAGCCTCCGGGAGAGTCGAGACCACATTTTCCACTTTTTTCTCCTTTTCCAGCTCTTTTCATCTCTCTACCTATATATCTCCATTTGACCCAGTTTTCTTAAAAGCATTCTATTGAAAATTGGCGGACCAACGTCATCTCCTTGAAGTTTTCTTGGTTCTTTAGAAGATAAAGAATGATTCACTGACGACTGAATAGTATAGCTGAAAAGAGGGATGCTACCGTACACCGCTAAGCCGCCACAAAATTTTTTTTGGCGGATTCGTACAGAAAGGGGTGGAGAGAAGGAACACTTGAGCTATAATCTTGTTATTCATCCTATTCCATTCTTTCAAGAGATTTGAATCTTCCTTTTTTTTGGTAGTCTCATACATTCAGATCATGAATTCAAGAAATTCTGATAATTTGGAAAATCGAGTTTTCTCGAGAAATATGACTGTTTTCGTTTAATTTTCAGTTTTAGTTCCTTATGAACTCAGACTGTAGACTATGTTTTGATGTGAAACACGGGATTTTCAAAAAATTTTAACTCAGTTATAGAGAAAAGTTATTGAACAAAAACTAAAAAAAAATAATTGGAAAACTTGCAAAGCTCAAAAAATGTTTCCAAACTCAGACAAAATTAATTGTTAATCTTCATGTCTCTTAACCAGCTTATCAAAGTCACACCTTCTTCCGATTGAGTGAGTCTTATACTTGTTGAAGATCAAAAGTTGAACCCTTTTCTCTGTGAAACCTAGAGATTATTGGTTTTAATAAGATTGGACGGCAATAAAAATTGTTCTCATTTTGGAAGCTCAGCTTCCCAAACACTTATTCCTAATTGATGAATATTTTTTCTCAAAAATTTTGTTTTTCTCTTTTATCCCGTACAGACTCAATTTAATGTTTCAACTTTTAAAATTTCGATTCATTCTTTTTTCTGAATGCAGCTGGTTCATATACTTTCAGACCTAGGTTCTTTTTTTCAATTCGTCATAAATTATTTGACCATTTGACATGTCAAATCAATTTACTCACAAGTGATCTATGGTTGAGCTTTCAATTGGTTTGAAAAATTAGATTTCGAATGGTTGCAAACCGAAAATTGTTATTTCAAAAATAAGGAAGTTTAGCATAACCGATTTTTATATAGATCTAGTTTGCTCATAAAACTAGAAAGGAGGAAATTATGTTACTGAAACAGTTTCAAAGTGAGAGCCGAGGATTGAAAAAAAGGAAAACGAACTTGCCTTTTTGAAAGCGATCAGTTATCAGTTTGTCTACAAATAAACCGAGTGCAATTCTAAGTTCGAATACTACAAATTTGATGCATAATTCTAAAAACAAAACAGGATTTACTGCTAACTGGAAAATGAAAATAAGCATTGCCAATTGAAAAACAAATAGATCTAAGAATATGCTCTGCTAGTCATCAGTATATTTTGCAACTACTCAAGTGAACACAGCGTGATGATTTCTCAACTTTTATAATTTCGTCTGTGTTTCTTCAACTTCCTTTTCTTTTATGAACTCCCAATTCTCATATCCATTACACTGAACTAACTGATCTCCTCTCAATCCTATTTTTCATAAATTCCCAATTCTTTGAAAAAGAAAAAAAAAGAGTAAAGGCAAAGAAATCGAGTCGTTGCGAGACAAAATAAGTGGATTTTATCCAATTGTCCAGGTATTATACTCGTTTTCGCCTTCTTCTTTTATTTCTATTCTTCCTTTTCTTCATGATTTGTATAAAAAATAAATCCGACGTGATGAAAAGAGAGCCTCTCTCAAAAGAATTGTGTTCCTATTCACTGGTTTTTAGGTGATTTTCAACTGGAACCAGTTCTGATTTTTTGTTTGCTCTTAAACTATTTTTCCGTGTCTTGACATTCATACTATAGTTTCATTTAAGATAAAGTCAAAAGAAAAATGAAAATGTGCTGAGCGATGGGTTGCAATTTTTCATCTCAAGGAAAGGTCGGTTTTCATTTTCATTCACCACTTTGATTATTCAAATATTCAGGTAGCGGACATTACAAATGCTCCAGATAAACCGTTACCAGCACCGGATGCAAATGGTAGAGATGCAAAAACAGAGCAAGTGGCGGCAGCGGTTGAAGAGATGGCGGATAGAAAAGAGCCAACACCAGTACCACCTCCATCAGTTTCTCCACATGTTATGGTAAGTGAATTGTGATTCAAAGTTTTCATTTCAATAATCTGTTTTCAGCTCCAAGTTCCTGAAATTCGCGCTTCCCGTTCAATCACTCCAGCTTCTCAAAAATCAGATGATAACTCTTACAGCCACATCAGGCTTCTTCTTCTCGGTACCTTCTATTCATTCAGTCCCTGTTCTTTACCATATATTTCTATTCAGGATCGGCCGAAAGTGGAAAAACAACTGTTCTAGAACAAGTACGCCTGCTCTATAAACAACACTTCAAGGAATCCGAATATTTCCATCGTCGTGCTTTCATCTATCACAATATTTTCAAATGCATCAAAGCACTTTGTCGGGCTATGAAAATCTCTGATATTGAATTTTCGGATCCCATAAATGCGGTAAGAATTTCTTCGTTTACAGCAGAAACAATAAAATTCAACTTTCCAGGGTCGTGCTCAATCTATTATAGCTGACGAAGAGAATCATTACGGACTGTTTTCAAAAGAAATGGCAGAGAAGATAAAAGCAATTTGGAATGATAAATCAATGCAGAAGTTGTATGCACTGAGGAGTCAGTTCAATTTGAACGACTCTGCTAGCTAGTGAGTTTTTTATTCCACAAATCCGAAATTTCAACTCATTCTGACTTGAATAAAAAATGAAATCAGTCTGGTTTGCACCTCTGACCTACTTTTTCCAGGCACCAAAAGTTTAATCCACTTTTCAATCCGTTTTGGAAGATAAAAAATGGAAGATAATCTCTATTAATTGCAGTTTTCTGAATAATCTGGACAAAATAAATACGGTGGAATATAAGCCGTCTGATAGAGATCTCATAATGGCTTACGTGCCAACTTGCGGAGTTCAGAACGTCGTTTTCACTGCAAACAATCAATCTTTTCAGTGAGTCATCATTATAGTAAAGTAGTTTAAGTATTGTGTTATTTCGAGTAATCAGGAAAAGGTTCAGAAGTTTTGAAATTTCAGATTATTTGATATCGGAGGTCAGAAAATAGACAGAAGGAAATGGGCAACACAATACGAAGGAATTGATGCTATTTTCTTTTGTTTAGCTATTTCTGAATATGATCAAGTGATGAGTGAAGATATGGTTTCGGTTGGTTCCTTCATTCAGATATTCCTGAAATCTTTTTTAGTTTCAGAATCGACTTGACGATGCATTGGGTCTTCTTCAGAAGATAAGTGAAGAACCAATGTTCGCCACCACTCCAATTTACCTGTTCCTAAATGAAGTTGACGTTTTCTGCGAGAAACTTGACGTGATCCCACTTTCCAAGTATAAACCGGATTTCAAAGGTAAGAGGAAATAGGAAGATAAAAGAAGATAAGAGAAGTTGAAGATGTGGGATGATAGAGAATTCAGATAATTGAATTGAAAATGAGAAGATGTTGTGGCCGAATGGTCTAGTGGTATGATTCTCGCTTTGGGTGCGAGAGGTCCCGGGTTCAATCCCCGGTTCGGCCCATTCCTTTTTGAGTTTTTGTAAAATCCTATTCTCTTAGAAATAGTTAGAGTTTATCAGTTATCGGAAGACATTTCAAAAATATCTGTTTTGATTTTCAGATGCCCATCTGATAGAATGAATTAACTATAAAAATTTCCAGGAGGTGACCAAGACGATGCAATCGACTTTATGGAAAACCTTGCTGTAACAGCTCTCGGAAAACGGGACAAGTCCCTCTACCGTATCTATCGTTGTATTGCAATAGACACTCAAATGATGGCTGAACTACTTTCAACTGTATTCAAAGATATTATGAAACGGAAAAGATAAATGCTCACTTATTCATAGTCCTTGTTTTCTAATGATTCCTTATATGTGATTGTATTAATTTCATTTCTCACACTTGTCACCATGCATATTGTCACCCCCAATTAACGAAAGGAAAACGTTGCTACAAAAAAGTGAAAGAAATGGATTTGGTCTTCGTTTTTTTCACCCTTCATCTCTTCCAAAGACTTGAAGACTTGATTAGATATATGCTAATGACATACCGGTCTTAAATCTTTATCTCTCTGTGTCTCTTTATTGTACATAGTATTTCTTAAAACGATGGTATCTTCTATAATTTTTAGTACATATGGGAGAAAATGAATGAATTGAAAAAGGAAATCACCACTTTTTGGTTATGATTTCATTGACTTCAATTGTTGTTCTGTTTTTTGCTGAAGCCGTTATTCCAGCAACCAAAAAACCGAATACTGTGGTTGTTCCGCCGTCAAAACTATCAACTTGTGGGGTAGGTTTCTGTATTTCCGTGTGAAATCTTTATGTTTCTTCAGTTAAATTTGAAAGAACCTTCCAAATTCAGGTTGACTTTTCTTTATTATTGAAATTCTGACAGAAAGTCACTTATTAGATATTTTCAGTGGATCTTTGGAAACGGAACAATTGCTTCAATGCCAAAAAGATGGCGTCCGACTTATGCTCTTTAGTCTTCTTCGGCCTCATCTTCTAGTCAAACATCATCATAAATCTTCACTCACTTTACTTCCAAATTATCTCCAGATGTGTTCTTCCCTTTCCCCCTTTTTTCTCATTTCTTCCATTCATTTTTTTTCAACATTTTGTTCTTTTCCTTTCTGCCAGTTGGCTCCTCTTTTTTTGCTTTCGAACATGTTTTTGTCACTTTTCACTTATCACTTATCACCCCTCCGAGTCGCCGGATTATCAATCAAGATATCAGAGTCTCTTCGAATTTCTCAATATATTTCCTCTTCCTGTTCATTCTTCCGTGTGCCTCTCTCTCAATCAAAACCTATTGTTTTCGAAATAAATCTCTCATTTTTCTCACACCTTGAAACTTGGGTTTTTTGTTATTGGTATTTGGTTTTTAAGGGAGAAGATGCTATACTTTGAGGATGCACTTTGGATTCGAGAGAACTTTTGGAAGGACACAATTGGAACACTTTATTTTGTTTTTGGTAGGTTTGAAACATCAGAAAAGATTCTCTTTGGGTTTTATGGTCACTGATTTTTTGGATTTAAGATAAACTTTTGAACTCCGAATGTCAGATGTTTCCAATTTTCAATATTTTTTACATCTTGAAACTAAAAGTGTCGAGAAAAAAAAACAAAAAAAGTAGAAAATGCATTCACATATGTTCCCAATGTTCGCTTCAATGAAAGTACCGTAATCCAGGGTCAATTTTGATGATAACAAGAAAGCAACACTTTGGAATAGATACTTATGTTTCTTTTTGCACTAGGAGTTCGAAATTATAAAACATCAAGCTTTCTTTATTTTTATTTCAGGATTCACAGGAATTGCTTTCCACCTGATTCTTATTTCCATCCTTCCGGAGATCGCCAACTTCATCACACGACCTACTGTTCTTATTCTCTCCGCTCAATTCATTGCATGTATCATTCAGCTTTTCGTAGTTTTTGTGCCAGTTCCAGCCATGATAGGTCAGTTCATCTACATTTTCCTCAGACAAAAAGGCTATTTTTCAGCTGTCAATCAACCATACTTTGTAAACCCTGTCTTGATAAATGTTCCTGCGTTCATTTTGGTTCTCTCTCAGACCTTTGCGTTCATCTTCATGATGATAAATGGTGTACATAGAAGTTTGAAAAGTATTTCGAAGAGAGCTGCGTATGATTTATATTTCTGTTGAGAACAAAGAATTGAGATCTTTGCAGAAAACTCATATTTCTGGATAATGTGATTTTTGCAATCATGATTATTGCATTCGGATTTTCGTTCTTCTTCACAGTCAACATTTGTGCAAGAACCACGTAAGTAATCGTATAGCAAGAGAAATCTGACAGAATATCCTTTCCAAAATGATTCTTATTCTAGAATCCGCCGCTTCAATCCATCGAAACTCAACTGGACTCTCCAATATTTCGAAGTTATTTCCTACATCTACCTGGTTTCTCTTGTTATTATCCCTACAATTATCTCTCATATTCTTGCATTGGTTGATCTATCATACAAGAAACTATTTCAAAAACCACAATCTTCTGAAGAAATTGAAGAAGAAGAGGAGAATGCATCAACTCGTGAAACTATTTGTTCCGTTTCCTTTTATGCAGTTTTTGATCTACTCTATTGTTTTTGGATATGCCTGAGTTTCTTATCATCAGCTCCTGTTTTATCATTGTCAAATGTTTTTTTGACAGCTTATTGGCCACTTTTGACAGCTTTGACGTTAGATATTCATATTCGATCTGTAAGTTTTTGGAAAGCTTTTGGTTGGAAAAAAAACACATTTCAGGCATTGATTTACCGAATCCGAGGAGTTTTTCAATCAGCAAACAGTCCGATTGTTATTCAACCTAACAAAAAAGAAGCCAAGTTTTCAAAGTTTTGAATTGAATCATACAATTTTTGAAAAATGCAATAAAAAAGTTTATCTTTTTATTTTGAAATGTCTGGGAAAAAATAACAATGAAACTAACAAAATATTCTAACAAACCCTAGAAAAATGATTAAAACTAATTTATTACGGTAAGTATTGGATGAATTGGTCTTCCCAGTTCTCATACTTCTCACTGTTTTCATCGCTCTCTCCGTGTCAAAATTACACAAATGTGCCTGACACAACCACTGCTCTACTCCCAATATTCTTCGATGACCACTCTTCAGATGACTCCAACTATTTCGTTCATTCAGTGAAATACATCCTTTAGATACTCTTCCGTGAGCATCTTGTATCAGACAGAAGTCTCCGTCACAGAATTCATGCGAATCCACCTGAAACAAAATAAAAGGCTTCCAGAAAATTGAAAATGGAATTTGAAAGTACAGATCTAGTTTGCTGCCATTTTCAGGAATACGAGGAAAGTCCAGTTCATAGAGCTTCCTCAAAAACAAACTAGTTTGTTTTTCTCAAACTGTGCTGTTGCTCTCAAATATACACGAAAAGTTTATTCTACTGTGTTTTACAACAAAAAATGATAGTAATGTTTTTCAGGTTTTTGTTTTTTTTTTTTGAAAATGGAAGATATTTCTTTACACAATATTGCGAATTCAGTTTAAACAAGAAGATCATACCTGACTAGTGTTTCTGAAATCTTTTCCCATATAACATCGAACATGTCCGGTTTCGATTTCCGGAATCACTTCATTACACTTGTTTTTCGAACAGACACAATCCACCATTACTGATCGCTTCTCCACTTGGATACGGTAGCATCCATTCGCATACAATCCGGGAAAACCAATAGAGTTTTTCAGTCGAACATCGAAATCGAATTCTGAAAGACTGAACATAATGCTGTCTAGAGTTTTTATACCTCTTACCTGGTAAATCTCCACAATTCGACACGTTCAAAACATTAGAGTTTTGATCATCTTCTTCTGCGAATGTTTCAGTTTTTGTAACATGACAATAGTTGGAAGTGCAAATTTTCTCTCTTCGAGGGCCAACGAATCCAGTACTCACAACTTTACTCTGACATTCAACAGCAGGAAGACGGATTTGTGGAAGTGGACGAGCAGTTTGTTCAGCTCTTTCGACACGATTGCATAGTGGACCGTCACTGAAAATCATCTTTCAGAAAACGGGTTCATTTCCAACTCTTCGGGAAACATGGAATTCGGATACTCACTCGCAAACACAAAGTGAAGCACCCAAGTGGTTGGTTCTACAACCAACTTTAGCTGTCCACTGCTTGTCAACTCCTTGAAGACATCCTTGTTTAATTGCCAGTTCTGATCTCGAATTCCATTTCCAAACCACACATTGAGAGCCTTCGCAAGGTTGTTGACAACTGGAATATTTGAGGAGGAAAATTGAAAAATACTAAAAATTAATAGATCGACGAAGCTTGTTTTCGAGCCTAACCCCCAATGTTTGTTCTCAAAAAGCGTATTTGACATTTAGAAAAAAAGTTGTTTTGGCTCAAGATCTTCTGGTTATTGTACCCGATTCAATTTCACAAGATTGGAATTATCCTACAAAGAGAAGGGCGTTGGTACATTTGAAGCATACTTGAGTCGTCCTATAATCCCTTCTTCCTACATTTTCATGCACATTGAAAGATACATTTAGAATTTTAGATTTCCGACCAAATATCTCATTTGATTTAGATATTTTCATATCTGAGCAACTGCATTTCCTGCTTTTTGGTTTCATTAAATTCATTTCAAACCTACCGTAACGCGCCTTGAAAGTCACTCTCGCAATTGAAACAGGTTATCGCTACCACAATTACAGCATTTAAAGACAAAATGACCAATGAAAGGAATAACATGTTCTTCTCTTTCTTCTTTTTTTGTGTTACCAAAAAAAGGAGAAGAAGAATAACTAACTGAAGAAGCAGACGACGTATTCTTCTCCTTCTCCTTGTCCACTCATTGAAGAAGGACGGGAAAACGACGATGAAGATTCGATTGTCTTCTTTCTCTTTTGAGCTTTTTCGTTTGATTTCAAACGGATTTTGCGGATATTCATTGCACGCAACTCTTCGTTGTCCTTCTTTTCGAAAATCTAATTTTCCATTCAACTCTCTTTTCGATTCTTTCGTTGGAATTTTGATATGAGATGACGCAAATAGCAAAGACAATCAGCTATGGCTCATTGAGCAAATTTTAAATTGAATTGTCGAATGTTGCCCAACGTACTGTAGGTATCAAAATTCAGAAGGAGTGAAGAAGTATTTGCTTTTCGGGAAAACACAAAAGAATTACAGGTCAAATGTCATCAGGACAACTGTAGCAATGTATATGTATCTCTCATTTGAACTAAAAGTTGACCTGATTAATAACTGAAGTTCTTATTCTCAAACCAGAATACTGTACTTTTCAATTGTGTTCTAAACTATTGGTTGTTCTGAAACTACAGTCGAGTTTCTTTATGGTAAACAAACAGCTTGTGAATATCAACACATTCAGTAGTTTTCAGAAATTCATAAAAGTTCATGAAAATTCGCAAGAAAGGGATGTTTGCTCAGAATCAGACAACAAGAAAGTAAAGAAACGATATGCGCATTACCCACCAATTTATTACCAACACCAGAATGAAATTCTGTTTATAACAAGACAAACGATCAATTTTCATTGTTACCCAATTGTTTTCATCATCAATCAATCTCCGAATCACAACTAATCACTTCCCAGATCTCCGTTCCGTTTTTGTCTAACCCTAACCTTTTCTCGGCGTCTCTTCTCTTTGACGCGTGACGCTGGAGCAGGTTTTCTCAGAGTTAGATTTTTTTTCAAATTGTATTTTTTTTGCACTCTTCCTCCTATTTTTCCAAGTTCTACCAGTAAATTTAGTTAAGCAGAGTATTTTAATGAAATTAGTACTACTTATTTTCAGATGCATCGTTATCTCACACTTGTAGTTCTCCTGTTAGCGATTGGGCAGGTGGTAAACAAAAAGTCACAATATCGAACGGAACGGATCAACTTTATTTACGAGAAGGCATTGCAACATGTTACCGATCGACAAAACTTAGCAAGACTTGAGGTTAGAACATTCTAAGTTTGTGGCTAATTATCAGTGTTTTGAATTCAGAAAGAATTATCTGGATACGATGCAATCTACTTGGCATCCAAATCGAACCGTGTAGGATCACATGGAACCAAAGAAATTGATAAAATTGACGACAAATTGGCAAAGATCTTAGAAAAATATGGTTTGGAGAAAACAGTGATGGCATTCAAAGAGGTAGGATTTCAAATTTTGAGTTAGAAACAAAAATCAAAAAGCATATTTTTGAATTTCAGAAATACAAGCACAAGAACCTCATGCAACAAACTGACGAAAATGAGCCATTGCCAAGTGGAAAGTTCACGGATGAAAATCTTCAAAAACTGTGGTCTCAAGCACAAAACGGAAAGTTTTCAAACCAAGAATTGCATTCTTTGCATGGTGAACTGAAAGAAGTCGAAAGAAAGATGAGAGTTTACGAAGATCAATTAGAAGATTTCAAAAAAGTTCCACACGAGAATTCCATTCACCATGATATCGAACATATTGGAGAGAAAACCAAAAAGTTGAAGGCTGCCAATCGTGAATTGAATGATCATTTAGATGAAGTGCATCGAAAAGTTAGAAGTGAAGAGTACTCCCCATTCAGTGAGCCACGTGTCAAGCGTCTTTGGAAACTAGCACAAGAAAATGAGAAGTTGTCTCAACACGAGTTGAATGTGTTAAAAGATGAACTGTCACATTTTGAAAGTCAATTGAGAAAAGTCGAGTTTCATAAGGTAAGAAATTTTATGCATATTTCCATGCTATATATGCACTTCTTCAAAAATGTCTTGACATTGTTTTGAAATCGCCCTTTTTGTCACCATCAAAAAACAATTTGAAACTTTTCCGCCTGAAAATCAAATATTCAGTTCGTTATCAAATGCCTTTTTTCATTCTAGATTGTTTTTCTGATCAACATGGGAACAACAAAGAACAAATAAACCGAACAGATCAAATTTTTGTTTGCTATATCATTTTTTAATGATAAAAATCAGCAGCAAACAATTCGAAAAATGCAATATCTTTTCTTTATTTTTTAATTTCAGGAGGAAGTATCCCGTCTGCAAGAAGATGCCGAGGAACGTGGAAAGGGCAAAGCACAAGTTTATGAAAATCTGGAACTGAGCATCAAGCATGAGAAGCTGAATCGCAAAGTCAGAAAACTCGAAAAGTACCTGGAAGAGAAAATTATCGTTCATCGCGAACTTTAGGTCAACCTCTTGTATAAAATCATGTACCCAACTCTATCATATCTTATCATTCATAGGTCCAATATACGTGCATTTTGCCATAATGTTTGTAATAATAATAATAATAGATTTGATCTTGTAACCTACATGTTTTCAAGTGCTCTCTTTTCTATTGTCACGTGTCTTCTCCTGTTTTTAAAGTTCCCCATATTTGTGATATCTTGTACTTACTTTGTCGGTTCATACTTTGATTTTCAATTGTGATAGATTTCTTTATGGTGCTTTTGGAGTCAAGCTCCGCCCTTCCTGTTACAGTATAAAAGCCTGAAAAGTTTTTTGATACCATCCTTTTGCTTTCCTGTCTTCTCTCCAGGCGTTATCACCAAATACGCCTTTCCAATATCTTTTCTCTTATCACTTTCATTTTTTTCAAACATTTAAATGTTGCCATCTGTTGTGTGCTTTTTTGACTTTCGAAATCAGTTTCTCACGGTCTTCCAGATGTTCGATCGTCTTCTGTCACAGTTCAGCCGAAAGCGTGTCGCCTCAGAAAGCGTCGCCACTCAACATAAAATCACCGACAAGACGAACGTTTTTACGGTTAAACCACAGGACCCAGATCTTGGCAAGTTAATTTTTCCATATTTCAGCAGTAGAACAGTGGAGGAACAATTCTTCCTCATTGTAGATTAAATTTAAATTCTCTACGTAGAAGAGACATTGTTTTTCTCTCATTATTTCACTCAAAAAATGTATTGAGTTTCTGACACATAAATTTTAAAACAAAGATTCTCATTTTTCCAGAAAAGAAACAAAAGATGACTCCGGTGCAAAAAGTGTGCCTCAAGTGCTTGGCTGGTGAGAGCGGTCACATCACCCACGTGTTGTCGAATGTCGCCAACTGACTTCGTTTTTACCCATCAAATCCACCTGTATCATTTTTATATTTTCACTTATCTTCATTCTGCATTTTTTATTTTCTAATTCTAAATTATCTATATTGTTGTCTACTTCTCTTTTCCAAAGAGTTATTGTTTTTTCTATATCACTCCTCCTGCTCTCCTCGATGCACTTCTGTACACTTGTATTTTCCCTTCCCTGTTCTTCTTACTTCATGTTATCTCGCAGTACAACTTCAATCATAATTTCGAAGACCAAAAATTTCGAATAAATTTTGAATAATACAATCCAGATATTATTTATTAAAGTTTCAAAAGTTAGAAATGAGATACATTCAGATAGATTTACAGCACCTTTGACAATCCAAGTCTTCCGTTTTTCATATCATGAGTATGGCAGTAAGCACGCATGAATGGTGGTCCGAGCATCCAAGCTGGATAGAAACCTCCAGCAGTCAATTCGTAGAATGCGAACATACATGGTCCTGGACCAGCAGAAACTACGAAAGAGGTCGATGGCATGTTGTATGTCTTTCCATTAATTGTGAATACGATATCTGGAACGACAGCGTCACAATCCATGAAGAAGGCTCCAGTTCCCGGGACATAGGTCGCTCCAACGCTGAAAATGTATGCTGTTGATATCTTGCTTTGATGTTATAGAATCGTCAATCATAAGACTTTTTTGATACTCACACTTTAGCGAGGCTTGTCACAACACTCTTTGGAGCTCCGATGAAAGAGGCTGCAGTATCAGCGGCAGCTTGCCATCCTGATGTTGGGCTTTGACTGTACGATCCGGATGAAACTCTGAAAACACATAATGTATTCTTCCTTCTACCCGCTTCCCTCTTTACCCAGCAAGTTTGAATTGCCAGAAAGTATTAGTAGACAATGGAACCCAGTCAACATTCGAATCACAGTGAGTGGTATCAAGTCCTCCAACGGTGAAAGCTCCTCCGTTGATTTGAGAAGTTGGACCGATTTGTGCAAGGTAGACGACGAAGTATGGTTGATCGAGCTTTCCTTGATTCATCAAGTTAAAGAGTGGTGGTGTTTGTTGGTTAACAGCAAGAGCTGGCCATCCGAGACCGATGATTCCGTCTTCTGGTTGCTTCCCGAAGGCCTCACCGATAGTGGTGGCTTGTCCAAATACTTGTCCAGTGGCACAGACAGTGGTGTTGGTGAACTGAAATATTGATTTCGATAGACGAAGATTTCTTTGGAATCTTACACAGAAAGTATCAACTCCAAAGAATCCCTTGACTTCTCCGGTGTTGTAGGTCATGTCGAATTTCTGACCGTTTGTGACATAAGAGGAAGAAAGAGAAGCATTGAAGCGATGCTTTGATTGGCAAGCATCAGTGGTACTGTAAAAAAATAACCAGCTATTTCCCTAGAAAAATAGTTCTTACGCTAGAACTTTGGCTCCAGCTACGGTTTTGGTGCAGCATTCCTCTTGGCAGAAGGTGAGGCAAGCGTCGTATGGGGTCTGAAAAGAATTGAGTTATTTCAAAAAATGTAATCAAATAAGCAAAAAAAATCATTTGCAGTCAAGAAAAAATGTTTGACCACAGCGAGGATTGAACCCCCAATGCTTTGCATGACAGACAAAAGGCTTAGCCACATGACAACCACGTTGTTTTTAACGTCACGTGTAAAGGGGTTATACAAAAGCGGTGGGTTTCATTCATTACGAAAACAACTCACAGATTTACAATAGCTTCCACATGTAGCATCTTTTCCACCAGCACAAGTGATATCTGGTACCCATAAGTTGGATGATCCAGAATCAATGAAGAGAACAAAGTTTTGAGCAGGAGTTCCCAAACTGATTTGAACCATGTAAGCCATATCCTCGTAATCGATGATTGGAGATGATGAAGAAGCCAATTGAAGACTCTTCTTTGCCAATAACTCATTTCTTTCCTTCTCATATTCTGCCAATTTTCCTTGTGCTGCCAGACGCTGGCGAAGATTTGGGCGGTACCTAAAAATGACTTATAAGAGACCTGAACCTTTTGATTCAATTGCTTACCCGATATTAAACTGGTGGACTTCTGCAGAGACCACAGCCAAAAGAGCCAACAACGCGACAAACATCTTCATTATGGCAACTGTCCCAACAGTTTTCTGTAAATAGGTAATAAATCATGAAATTGAAACTGCACACGAAACAAAAAATGAGAAACTACTCTTTCGGCGGCACTATCAGTTTGGCATCGGAATATATAGTGGAGATAGGAGGAGCAGACATATGATGCAACTAATGACTATCATATTATGCCGTTTACTTGGGCGGCTTGATGTTGAAGTTCGCTGATTTTCTTTCGAGAAGTTTAGACGAGAAGCCTCCGGAGATGCAAAGTGTGTTGTGTTTTGTGTTCCGTCATATTCTCATCATTATATGAGAGTGGGTACGGTAGCTTGATGTTTTCTTATCGAAAGAGACATTTGTGATAATCATCTAGTTCGTTTTGACATTGGCTAGATTCGAAACTGTTAGGTAGGTGACCTCACATATCTTGAATCTTGGAATGGTAAGCTCGATCCAGTTTTTGACCAGTTTCATTTTTCTCCATGGTAGGATTCTTTGGTTAGTTCACGATCAATACATTTGGCTTGAAGGTTCAATGTTATACTTAGGGACCGCAATGAAAGGGGGCGGGGCGTCGAAAAGCTTGCCGGTGGGGTACCTAGACAGGTTTGAGGGACTGTACCAAGAAGTGGAACAAAGTTGGGAAGGCATATTTGATTTGTCTTTATGTAACTTAAGCCGTAGAACACGATGGTGATATCCACTCACTTCAATCTTTTCTAGTTTTCCAGATAAAGTTAGGAAATTGAAATTTTTCAGTGTTTTTTTCGATTTTAGTGACCAAAAAGTCGAACACGCATAATTTTTTCATGGATTCTATACACTTTGGATATTCAAAAATGGAACCTGTCTTCAGAATTGGCTCAAGAGTTCCCCGAATTCCAGAATTTTCAGCCACCGTGGCTGAAAAATTCTGAACAATTTTCAGTTACGACCCATAGTTTTTATTACATTTCCTCTTAGTATAACCCATGAATATGCTATGTATCAATTTTCAGCCTTATCGGATCATTTTGAGCACATTTCATACCGGCCAGAACGGGTGCCACTTTTTAGTCGTGCAGTTTTTCGGGTTTTTAGACCTGTGGTAGGTTGAACACGCATGTTCTCTCTTCACATTCGGATTCTACGGGAAATTTCCGACAACTTTCCTATTCACACTTTTTCTCTAGGAGTTCCTCATTTTCAGTTATAATCGTTTTTGCTCGAAAAATTGAGGAAAAAACGGTTGCAATTGCAGTGGTCCACAGGGGTGGCCGCCGCTAAGTCATAAGTGTCATCTCTTTCCGGCCGGTTTCCCGCAGTCATGGTATAGTGGTAACGCATCTCGACGGCGATCAGCCAGCGGGGGTTCAACCCCGCGACTCGCCTTCTCCCCCTTTTTCCTTGCCGCCGGCGACGCCCGACAGCAACTTCAGTACTAATGAATTTCACTTAAAAAGAGCTGTAACTCACGAAGTAGCGAATCTTTTTTCATAAAAATTTGGGAACACACTAATTTCAACGTCATGAAGACATTTACGCAAAAATTTTGTAGAAATATTCACTTTGAAAAATATGTTGCGGTCCCTAGTTATACTCTATGTTTTTCTGTTAACTTTGAACCTGATGAATGTTTGATGTTTTTAAAAAAACAATCATTTGTTTCTCTATGTAATTTTTAGTATATTTAAGAAAAACCATCTTTCAATGGAAACTTGAACTCAAAGAAAAACTTTTATTTTTTAACATGGCATTGGCAATCAACTTTATTTCCGAACTCTTCGAATTCCTGTACTTTTCTTCCATCTGAAAACTTCGATAACTTTTGAGTATTCAAAAAATCAAACGGTATCTTTATACATTTTCAAATATTTATGAATATCACATGGGAAAACATATCACAGATATTATATTTCACATAACACAGTAATGAATGAAAGCTCTTGAAATAAATTATCTACCCGGATAAATACTGATCTGAATGAAAGGCATAAGTGGAAAGAAACAATTGAAAAAGATCTATAGTATATGAAAAAACGTTTCACAAAATAAGTAATTGGAGATATTGGTTTACGGAATGAAATGAGATACTACAGTACTTGGTACTAATCTTTTATACAGCCCAACTTCTTTTCCGGTTATAATAATCGAAATGGTACGGGATTGATGGTTGGGAATGTTGGAAATGTTGATGGAGGTTTTGGTGATGGAAAAGGAAATTCGATTGTCCATAATTGGTAGGTGGACATGACATGGGTGGAGTTTGAATGTGAGACATTTGGAGTTGATTCTGATGGTGGAGTTGTTGCTGTGATTGTTGTGGAGGTAGATGTGGATGATGTTGAAGAGGTTGGCTATGAAGATGGTGTTGTTGTTGTTGATGTTGATGGTGTTGTTGCATTGATGGATTTCCATCGAAAAGTGCAGGTCCCAAGTATTTATAAAGCTCTGCAGAATCAAATGCATTTGGCATCGAATGACGGTGACTCAAATTAACATTTGCAGGAATCGAATGTGATGAAGGAGGTGTTGGAGACTGTTCAACTTGTCGAAGGATCTCATCAACTTCATCTTTCAATTCAGGAAGAACATCATTTGAAGGAAGAATATCTTCTAGATTATCCAATGGGAATGCAGTTTGATGAGAGAGTAAAGAGATATGAAGAGACGCAGAGCTTTCAGGAGATGAAGATTCCGGAGTGAAAAATGGTATCTGTGAATTCATGGGACGCATTGGGATCTCTACTTTAATTTGATTGTAATCCATAGCAGGGAATCCTTGTGGTGGAGCCATTCCAATCACTGGTTTCTGCTCCATCAACATTGGTGGTTGTTCTTTGTAAGGTGGTGTTTGAGGGCTCAAGGGAGGTTGTTCTTCCGATGGAGGTGGAGAATCCTGACAGGAGAATACAGTAGGATATGTGTGACGCATACTGTAGATCCAAGCGTTTGCTTGAAGTGTTGCTGCTTCGAGTTCACTGAAACATAACGAATTTGTAAATTCAGTAACCCATCACTGGAAAACTCACGTCAACTTCTGATGGAAGCAATGAATCACATGACGTAATCGTTTTCCTTCATTATTCAATTCATTATTGGGCCTGATTGAGAATACGGTATGCAACCACATCCACTCTCCATTTGCTGCTTGTAATCGGATCAAAGCAAGTACGGATCCCTCTTTTTCTTGACACACTACAACTTTTTTCTTTATTTTTATTCATTTTATAAATAGTAGACTTACACAATCGATGTTTATGAGCGATCTCTGGAACATGATTTGGGTGAAGCATTCCATACCACGACATTCCTTTTAGTTGCTCTTTTGAGAATCCTAGGTGATGAGATGCCCTGAAATTCGTAATTTTAGAAACATGTTGCAAAATCAAACCAAGTAAGCTTACATCAAATCGGAATCCTTGAATTTCATATCCAAGAAGTGTTGAGTACAGAACACATGAGTGTTCCCTGTTGCCATTCCTTCCGCATTCTCCGGATTAATCAATGGTTGACAGTATGCTGAGAAGACTGGTTGATCACAATCAGGTTGAGAGTTTTGAGAATTTAGTTGCTGATAAAATTCTGCTGGTTGAATATATCGTCCTTGAAACAACACAAATTTATGATAATGCAATTGTCTTTTTGCAGTTCTTGCTAAGTTCAGACGACAGATGAACACTCTTTCCTCGGGAAAACTTGCAGCTCCTGGTGGACCACTTGCCAGTTCTGCTTGCACTGCTCCGTGGTCTTTCAGGTCTACTAAATCATAAATAGTATCTCCTTGACACATAATTTCTTCGACTGAATGTCCCAAATATTCACTTGCATTATCAGATACATGTAATATTTTTCCACTTCTTGTCACCATTAACATGAATCCACGTAAAGCTTTACAGATATCAATTCCACGTGGCATTGGAGGTGACATTTGCATTTGCATCATCTGCATTTGTGGTTGAAGAACCGTCTGTTGATATCTGTGTTTTCTGATGAATATACATCCCAATGAGAGCACTTGCAGTTGGAAAAGACGATCTTTGATGAGATCGGATAATGGAAGAAGATCTCGAATCTTCTGAATTTCTGCATTTATCTGATCTCTTCGTAGTTTCGATGCTCCACGTGTTGACCTAGAAATGAGGGAATATTTGTATAGACTGTGACGCAATATGTTAATTTTCTTGGCGCTCAAAACGGAATGAGGAATACTGTTTACTTATGCGTTCAGTGAAGAATGTTCCGAATGAAAATGGAAAGGTTTCGAACTTTTTGAAGAGAGGAGAAAGTGAAATAAAAGAGGATGGCAGTTCAAACTACTATTTCGATAATCATAGGAGGAAGAATTTTCAAGAGCTGTTTTTTTAAAGTGAAATTGTAGTCTTCGGAATAATAGAAACTTGAAAAATATATGAAACGTGATAAGGAAAATGTTCTTAATTTTTTAACTGTGCTCTATGGTTTTTTTTCACTCACACTGGATCGAGCTTGGAAATGTGATGGATCCAGTAAGTAAAACTGTCAACCTTGGAAAGAAAAGTTCCAGGTCCCAAATTCCTTATTCTAAAAATAAACTTCCTGTGCCCCTAAATATTTCCAGCTTCCCCACAGTTCACCTATTCTGAGCCATTCAATATATTTGCTCTCACTGTGACGCAATATGTAAATTTTCTTTTCGCTCACTCGCAATGAACTCTTCAACTCCACCTTCTCAGTTCACTCTCTGGTCACTCATTCTTTATATGTGAAACCTATTTACTTTTGAATATACAGACTCTTCGGGATATTCACCCTTCTTTTTCCGTTTCATCAAATATGTGACGTCAAAGTGTCCGCGCGGAAAAAGAAGCGGAGGAGCACGGTGTTCCGCGCGGAAAAAGTCTTTGAGAAAGGAGTTGGTCAAACTTAGAACATGATGACCCCCTCCCCATCAAAGGGAAAGTGTGGAATGTTTGTTTAGAAACTAGTTAAATTTCGAAACTGGTAAGATATCCGCAATGTGAGAAGCTTGTACTTTTGATGAATGAGGATGTAGAAAGGGAAGAGAAAGTGCTTTAGACTTCAAAGATTACTGTAGCTTGAATTTGGTTTCAAATAAAGGTGTAAAATTGGAATACGGTATTTTTGAATCCTGGATTTTGTTGTAGTCAGCTAATTTACTTGCTTCTTCTATTCGAGTAGAAAGTTTTATAGAACTGGAAAATTGTAAAAATGTATACAAATCCTAATTTTCACTTTTTTTCAAATCGGATTCATGCAAGATTCTAAAATCCCAAACCCTAGAAACTCTCGAGTTTTCTTAAAAACGAGACCTTTAATCTTGAATTTCTAGAATTAGTATATTGAGTTTTGGATTGGCTCGGCAACTCGATCTTCTTGGGATACTGTAGACTTTACCGAAATGTTTTGATTGCTTTGAGTTATGAAACTCCCTTTTTGGGATGGTTTTAGAATTTGTATTTTTAGAAATATTACGAAACAACTATTTTTGAAAAAAAGTGGAGTCAAAATAACATGATTCATAAATTGAGAGCTACGGTAACAGGAGTATAGACAGGAAATTTCTTAGATGACTGCAGAACCCCAAAGGAAATTTGCTTTTTGTTTCTGACCCTAAAACTGGATGAGAAATGTTTTGAAGCCCTACTTGTAGACCTCCATGAAACAGAAAGCTTTCAGAAATTTTTGAGGAGTTCTTAAAAAAAGAAGAAGAGTCTCAAAAAAGTTGTGGAATAGAAGTCAAGAAAAACTATGGAGTAGGGAAAGAGAAGAAAAATACAGAAAGCTATCAGAATCTAGAGGTAACAAGAGGATGCTTTCAGTTTTTCGGAAACGTTTTTTTTTCCACTAATGGAAGCATATGAAGTTAGAATAAGATTTTTTTAAAGAATAAAATCTGAAGACTCACCTCTGTTGACCATTAGTCATGTTGGATCCATTCGAAGTTCCGGCCGGAGACATTCCCATTGGATTATTGTTATTAGGAACATTAATTGAATTATTATTGAGCCCTGAACCACTGCTGCCAACCGATGCTCCGATGTGATAGGCACAATGTTGCAGTTGAAGAGCTTGTTGAGCTCCGCCTCCTCCAGGTCCGGTTGTTCCGGAAGAGTAGGACGAAGCATGTAGTGGCGTCGTCGTGCTCATCTCTTTCTTCACGGAGCTCGTCGTGCAGCCACGCAGACTATGCGATATGTTCGGGAGACTGTGCGCAGGCGATCTTCGTGAGGTCACGCCCTGCTGAGACCCCTTTCCAAAATTTCCGAACTCCGCGCGGACACCGCGTGTTACGTCACCGCCTATCTCCGCCCGCCCTAGAAAAGGAAAGCGCCACCCTAAAGGTGAAATGGACAGTAATCCACTGTACTTGAGAGAGCCATGGCCGCGACCGCGACTGGCGCGTCCATTGTTTGCTCCTTATTCTTCTCCTCTCTTACTTTCATTTACTCTCTTTTTCATTTCAAATTTCACTCTCTGTCGTTTTTCTTGTACGTTAAGGAAGTACGGGAAGTACCACCTTCTAACTGACCACTGTCTCAATGCACTATTCCTTTTTGTTTATCAACACGGAGGTGAGGAAAACCGCTAGCTAAGCAGCCGGTGCCAGCATGTTGCAACAGTTAGCAAGAGTGAATGTAAACGGATCACTTGTGTACTTTTCCATTCTTCCGCTTTTGACCTTTCTTAGAAAATGAGCACTTTTAATGGTAAGAGGGCGGAAATGGATACAGATTTTGGACTGGAAGATCTGCAATAAGGTAAAATCCGGAAAGAGTTAGAGACATGAACGCAGGTTTTTCTTCAACCGTAATCTGAGATCCGAGATGTTCAGATACTTCCGGGTTAGATATATGCTTCCTGATTTCTTAAATTCTACCTCATCTATCCATACCTTTTTATCTACAATTGTGTTCTCTTTTCATATTCATTTTTCGAAATAAAATTTTATATTTTGAAACTTTCCAGCTTTTGTTAACAAAGAGTTTATTCAACACAATTTCAGATCAAACAGGTAAAACTCTTGAAACTCCTCGATTGATCTATTTGAATTGTTCCGTGTGAATCTGTCCATTCACATTCTCGTATGCCATTGATGGAGTGTAAACAATTGTTGTCTGCATGTTATGTGGCAACTGAAGCATTCCAGGAGCAAATCCGATTCCAGGATACATTGGTGGAGCAGTTGGTTGATGAACTTGAGCTGGTTGAGCAACTGGAACTTGATGGGGAATTGGAACAAGGGGTGGTTGTTGAGTGATTGCAGGAGAGATAGTATGGTTGACTGGTGGATTTGGTGGAGTCGGTGGAGGTGGGGACTTCTTCTCTCCGGTATCCATGAGTAACGGTTGGTTCTGGGTAGCCACAAAGACCTTGTTTGCAGTAGCATTGGCTTTTGGAGGTGGATGGGGTTTACGACGGATCCAAAGTTCAATTCCATATCTTCCAGTGACTGTGACAAAGAGGGGAACCAGCAAGTTCGAGCTGAGGAACAAACGGATTGTGTCAAAGAAAAGAAGTTGTCTGGATTGAGCAGTGTAGTAGATAGTCTTCTGTTCTTGAGATTCCCAGAGATATGGAGTAAAGAGTTCAACAATTTTGACGTCTAAAACAACGAAGTACTTGTTTATCAGTAATTTTTTTTTGTAAACTCACAAATCTCAAACCACACTGGAATGTTCATAACAATCACTGCCAGTGCTCCACATCCTAGTCTGGTTCTCGCTTCATCAACCACATTATCTCCAGTCAGAACTGCCACATTGGTACCAGTGGTTGCTTTTGGTTTGCACAAAAGACCAACACAGAGACACTAAAAATATACATTGAACCTACATAAATTTCTGAATATTCTCACCACAAGTAGTTCAGCAACAACTCCAATTGTAGAGATGACATAGGTAAAGAACAAGGAAGCAGCCGGAAGTTGGTTCCATTGATAGGAGATGAAATGGTAGGAGCCAGAGATCAAAGCGGCAAAGAAGAGAACAGCGGAGTACGAGATCCTAGAGAATAGGGTTTATTTTATTGAAACAATGACCGTAAAGTAAGCTTACCAAGAATCACATGGATTGAAGTTCTGTCTCTTTCTTGCGATCACAATCATAGCAGCCAAGAAGATCACTGATCCGACTCCAGTACAGACAACAGCAGTTGTGTAGAGCCAGTTGAAGAACATCAAGAAAGTCATGTACCACCATCCGTAAGCTCCTTCAAGAATACTGTAGATCGCGAGAGCAATTTTGAAGATTGAAGAGAGTCCGAGTGGAAGATAGACAATTGCCAGGAATGTTTTGCATACATCATGCTTCACTTTGAAGCAGAGCAAGATGAACACAGCAATTATTGCCAATTCGATAGCGCCGATTCCTGCACCAATTGGTCCTCCATAAAAGCCTTTTTTGGTGTAGAGCTCATCCGGGAATGCACATTTGATGGTGGTCTTCTTCTTGACAGTTGTTGAGTTACAGTACAAAGTGGTCAAGAGTGGAAGACCTGGAACGGGGTCCAGGTCCATAGACATGATTGAAACCTTCTTCTTTCTTTACTTGAATTCAAGTAAGGAATGAGAAATGAAAGTGTTTGGTTGGTTGAGCCACTTTTTTCTAATCAAGTATGTGGAAAACAGAGAAAATGAACAGGTGCAATGTAAGGTTGTCATGGTGACAAGGGATATAATTTCAGCTGTTCTTGTGAGCATAACTTGTGATTCAAAATCGAAAGAGTTATTTCTGAAAACTGAAAATGTTGATGATTGAGATGTTTGTAGTCGGAACAAAAGACGAAAATTCTGAGGAAGGAGTTAACGAATTACTCAAATTCGAAAACGATATTTGTAATACGGGATGGTTCACTCAATAATATTTTTTTTTGAAAAAGATACAATTATATTTTAAATCCTTGATCAAAAGTCACAAACTTTGTTTCATTGCTCTCTTCATCGAAATGGAATCATCTTGTTCCTACCTTTTTCCCTTTTCCTTCAACACAAATCATGAAGCATTCCTAAATATTTCTGCAGAAAAGGCAAAGGGTTTCCCCCTTCTCTTTCACAATGTATCTCGAAATAGAAAACCCATCCCACTCCATTCTTCTCCATCAATTCGATCATCAATACACAAGACGAGGTGGTTAGAGATATGACATTGATAACAAAAATAGTCGCAATATAAAAGTTGACCGCCGTGGTGGTTGTACAGGCAGGAGAAAACATTCTTTCTGATATTCATATCAGTTGACGACACTGAATAATGCTATCCAATTACGATTTCACTGACAGACGTATTCTTGTCACTGGAGCCAGTCAAGGTGAGAATAAGGATCAGGATTTTTGAGCCGGAAGAGTTGTTTAGTAATTATATTTGGATGAATAGAAAATTAATTCTGATTGAGAACCTCTAGGAGATATTCTGCCAGACAATGCGATTAGGCTTCGTTAGATGAATATGACTATTCGAAAGAGAATGAGGACGAAAATCTATATTTTAGTAGATGCACTGTTCTTCGGGCAGATAATGCTTCCATTATTGCCATTTCATGAGCCAGGTGAAATATCTACCGTACTTACAGTAATCATATATAAAATTTCACTACTGTGGAAATAATAAAGTTCCAGCAAGGATTTTTGATCTTTGGGTGTTTGGAATGGCTTTTCAATATAGGATGTTCTAGTAGTGGTACTGCACAAGTAGAAAAGTTTAATAGCTAGACTTGGATCCAAAATTGTTGACACTGGCAGATAGGTGCCGATGCTCGGAAGTATGATCATGAGTCGAAGGCACAGTAAACTTCGTGGATCTGAAAACTCTCGAAGCGATAGTAGCCCAGGGGTATTTTTCTCGGAAACTTGGTCGAGAACTGGCTAGTAGACTGAACCATCCACTG
>GL379811.1:1167114-1185078 GCA_000143925.2 Caenorhabditis brenneri
ACCCTCCTGCCGCAATAGCTTTACAGTCCCAGAGTATTTGACAGTCAGAAGAGTTCCGTAGCTAGAACCCTAGTTTTTCCAAAAACTACCGGAGTTCCCGGATGTCTTGTTGAATTTAGAGCAGGACCCTCAACCGTTCCGGGTTCCATTGTCCGAACCGCCACAATTCCGGATTCAAAGCCCGCCCCGGTATTAATTGTCATTATCAACAAAAAAAACAGGTGGGGACTTTATGGAGCCAGACTTGCCGGTTATTTGCGTTTATCTTTATAAAACACTATCGAGCAGAGATATCCCCGTCATTTGATCCCATTGTGATCCCTTGCTCAAAAGATACAAAGTCACCAGTCAGGAAAGATCAAAAATCCTCGCTGGAACTTTATTATTTTCACAGTAACTCGGCACTCTCATTTGTTTCTAATTCTTTGATTTCAATAGAAAGTTCAAAAATATCTCTCCTTGTACCCAGTGATAAGTTTTGAAACTCTGCAGTTTTTTATTGAAATCGTATCAATTTACTGAGAAAACCATCTGCTGCCAGGCATTTTTTCATCGAAGTTTCTCTAACTTCTCAACTAATTTCCGGTAATGATTCGATCTAGTTCAAACTAAGAATTTGATAACATGATAACACCATTCTTTGGTCACAAGTTTTATCAAATTTCGATGTCTTCCTCTTTTTGTTTCTGACCACTAATATCACTCATCGGATAGTCTGACTAGAAACAAAAGAAGTTTTCGAGTGGACTGTTGTGGACTTTTTAGGATAAAAATAGAAATATCATAGTTTCCGATTCGAAGATTCTAGATCAGACATCAGTTCATATCAACCTTTTTCTGCAGGAATTGGAAAAGAAATCTGTCTCTCATTGGCCAAGTCTGGAGCGCAAGTTATTGCATTCGCAAGGAATGAGCAGAATTTGAAAGCCCTGGTCAAAGAATCCAAGGAAGCTTCAGTTGTAAGTCCAAGAGCAATTGAATTTGAACTTTTTTGAAATTTGAAATAGTAGAAAATGTTCATGAAAAATACTGAACAGAACTACTAAATATGATTTCTTCTTTCAGAAACACACCATCATTCCAATTGTTGGAGACGTCAGTGCCAACGAAGAGATTCTTTTCAAACTTATTGTTCCATATTTCCCAATTCATGGCCTTGTTAACAATGCGGGAATCGCCACGAATCATGCTATCGGACAGATTTCCCAGCAATCTATTGATAGGTATTTCGATTATTGAATTCATTCAGAAATTATTCATTTTCAGAACATTCGCTGTCAATGTTCGAGGACCTATTCTGATAGCTCAACTCGTCGCCAGAAACTTTGTTGATCGTCAAATCAAGGGATCAATTGTCAATATCTCTTCACAAGCCGCTATTCGACCACTGGATAATCATACTGTTTATTGTTAGTTTTTTCTTAGAATATTCAGTTTTTGATGGTGAGCAAATTTTCAGGCGCTTCAAAAGCTGCTCTTGATATGGTCACCAGATGTCTGGCTAATGAACTGGGATCCCAAAATATTCGAGTGAACAGTGTGAATCCAACTGTTGTGATGACTGATATGGGAAGAGATGTTTGTTTTTGAGAATAATATCTCCTTCTAAATCAGATATGTTTTCAGAACTGGAGTGATCCTGACAAGAAAAAGAAAATGCTAGATCGAATGCCCATCAAGAGATTCGCGGAGGTTGATGAAGTTGTCAATGCTGTTCTCTTCCTGCTTTCGGACAATGCTTCAATGACGACTGGATCCACTTTGCCAGTTGATGGAGGATTTTCAAATAACTAAAACTTCGAAACTTTGTATATAGGGTTCATTGATTTGGCAATAAAAATGAAACAAAAATAAATACATTTATATTCAAAAAGCTCGTTTTACTTATATTACACGAAATAAACTTAGTACAACTTTAGTCATTGTTTCGAATCTTTTCTAAAAAGTTTTTCGAAAAATCCTTTCTTTTTTGGTGAACTTGAAGGATTAGATGCAGTTGTATCTGTTGTTTTTTTCAACTGTGCTGGTGGTTCTATATCCGGAGAATTCTCAGCTTCTTGCATGATCTTTCTGAATGTCTCTTCGTCTAGAGACTTTTCATCATCATTATCCTCCTCTTCTTTACTTCCTTTTTCGTTCTGCCGGTCCCAAAATCCACCGATTTCTTTCGTGATTTTTTCGTTCCATTGCATGGCATCTAATGATTTTTGACGGGCTAAAGAAAAAATGAATTTAGATTATTCAAGAGTTAATTATACTCACTGGCTTTCATTAGAGATCTCAGTTCTGCTGCGTCGTGTTCCTCTTGCCTTTTTGTTTCAGTAACACGTTTTTCAGCATCCATTAGTAAACTGAAGAATGTTGTTTTTAACTGCATTTCCTATGGTTCTAGAGAAGCTTACTTATTGATTTCGTTCATTTCTTCTTTTGTTGCCTCACTGAATTCTGTATTTCCAGAAACCATTGATTCCCTAACAGATGTCTCTTCGCCTTCTCTCCCTTCCTCTCCGTGTTCTTTTTCAACAAATATCCTTCGTCTTCTTGCTTCCAACTCTTCCCAATCTTTCGCTTCCATTTCCTCTTCTTTCTGTTCAATTCTGGCACGATCTTCAGCTATCCGCATTAGTTCTGCTGGATCGTTAGCATTGATTCCAGGAGTTTCGTTTGTAGACGACTTTAACCACTGAAAACAATCAATGCATATTGTACTAAGTATAGAGTCTTACACTTCTTGGATTCCTAATCACATCGACGTCACACTCCCGTAATTTTGCTAGCCTTTCTTCTATTTCCGAAATGCTCAGTGGTTCAACAGGCGGAGCAATGTCTTCTCGAAGTTTGGCTTGTCGTTGCTCAAGATCTTCGATTGGGTAATGTTGCTGAAATCAATATTCTGTTTAAATTTTACATGTTAACTAAAAATTTGTTTACTGAAATGAAAATAATTTTTGATCTCTTACAGGTTGTTGCTGTTGATGAGTCATTGGAGGCACCGGGGTATTCCTATTTTGGATTGAAGTTATTGCCCTATTCGCGTGCTGTATTTGATTTCCATACGTGCTTCTGAACGATGGAGGTGGCAATCCTTCACCCCACCAATTCTTGTTAGCACTTTGGGATTGAGAGCTAGGTAGTGGAGCGGTTGTTATCTGTGAGGTTTTTATGTTTTTGCTTTTCTACATCAACGCTTACAGTAACATCTTTCAGTTTCGCCGCTTCTAACTTTTGATAACAATTGTTACAAACTATCATAGGTTGATCCGAAAGGGTTGGAATTATAGCACGATGGCTGAGACATTTTTTACAGAAGGAAAGAGCACAATTTGAACAACCCGCCTATAAAAACGAAGTTTTTGAACGGACTAATCTTTAGAACCTCACCTCACGGTTTAAAAGTGAATACTTTGTTCGGCAATTTGTGCAACAAATAGATGATGGCATTCTAGAGAAACACTTTTCGAATCTTGTCATTTCACAATTGTGGAGAAAAATGAGAAATGAAAGAACTGGCGGAAAAGAACCGGTTTATAGGTTAAAAAGATAATCTAATAAAAAGTTTTTCAATTCATTCTTCAACAATAAATACACAACAGAACAATACTACCTAATTGAAAAAAAATCAAAAAATGAACCTAGAATCCTTTACTGTAGAAAAACTGTTCAATCAATCCTCGCGGAGCTCCTTTTATTTTAATACGACCTTTCAACTCATCAACATGGCTTGCAACTGGGTGACCAAGCTTTTCTTCGAGAAAAGATCGGAGATCTTGTTCACATGCCTAAATTAGGAAAATAAGTTAGATTGATGTAAGGGTATGTATACTCACAAAGACGTCTCCATCCACATTTCTAACAATCACCAACTCCACATAATCGAAATCCAGTGTTTTTTCATTTAATAAATCTCGCTTACGTTCCAAATAAAGAGGAAGAAGGTGATCTGGACGACGGCGGACATAGTATGGATGCGTTTTCCCAGCGTCTGGCAAACAGTAGTTGCGAAATGTGTTTGATTATTATTTCATCATACCTGTTGGTGGTGTCCATCCGCTTGGCGTTGGATAGCTTTCGTGTTTTGGAACTTCCGGTACAATCTCAATCGGCATTAATCTTTCCACGAATGACCAGTCCACAGGAACTTCTTGAACTGTAGCAAGAGTTTTCGCTGAATATGACAATTGTAAAAATGATACATTTATATGATTTTCTCACTTTTTTCAGGTACGGCATATTTCCAGGGATTTTCCCAAAGCTTTTCCGTTCGGTTTACGGTGGAGGTTGAAAAAAATGAAGCAGTTGATCCAGCTGTTCGGGAAGCCAAATTCCGCAGCGTTGCAGAAATCATGATTCTGTAACTCTTTCTTTTTCTCAAAAATTGAACTTTAAAATTTGAAAAGCGACAAAACTTTCGTTAACTTTTTTTGGAAAAATAAAAAATTGTTAAAATATGTGTCGATTTACGATAAAAACTGTGCAACAACGACACTCCGCCTTTACGCTTTCGTCACGACGGAGCGCGTTTGCATTACATTTTTAGGCCATTTTATCGAGTAAATGTTTTATTTCCCCTTATTTTTTCCGATTTTTTGGCTTTTTGCGGCCGGATTTTGTGAAATTTGTAGTTTTATTTTCTGAAATAAAGATAATAGTAGTTGTCGAGTTGTTGCAATTTGAATTCCCGTTTTGAAAGTTGTTGAAAACGAATCTAGTGCAAATTTTCTTAATAATCTATCGTTCGATTACTGAAACTCAATTTTTCGTTTATTTGACTTTTTTGCGTTTTGTGAAAGCTAAAGTTTTATTTTGATTCCAGGTAAAATGTCCGACGCTCTCGTGTGGCAAGTCATCCGCAACAACAACGCTTTCCTCAGAACCCAGCGCGGAATTGGAAAGAGATTCTCCACCGAGAAGTTCAACCTCAAGAAGGTGAACAGCCCAAAATACAGTGGACTCGCCAACAAGCACGCCATTGACGTCAGCGCCGCCGCTAAGGGAGTTGTCGTCTCCACCAAGAACGAGAGTGAGGATTCAACAATGATCTTGAAAATTCTATAAACTTTTCATTCCAGAGGGAAGACCAGCCAAGGCCGTCTCCACCTCTACCTTGAGCAAGACCCCAGTCTCATCTGTCCGCTCTTTGGCCAAGAACAGTGGATTCAACAAGTTCCACAAACTTGCCCAACGTCGCGCTGCCGCCATTGTCCGCTCCCAAGTCAAGAAGACTAAGACCCCAAAGACTGAGGCCTAAATGACGTTTGTTACGTTGCTGTTATAAATAAAAAGTAACTGTTTAATTATTTATTACATCACAGAAATTACAAAATCATGAAGACGAGGTCTTTTTGGTGACACAGTTGATCCATTTAGTCTGAAATTTCAAATTTAATCAACTTTCGAACCTCTGAAGTAACCTTATCGTCGTTTGAGGCTTTTTCCTCCAAATAGAAGTCAATATCGGCTTTCATGGAATCAATTTCAGTCTTCTTAGCTCGTTTGTCTGCCTTTGCAAGTTGAATCATAGACTGGAATAGATCGATCAAAAAGAATTTTCAAAAGTGGAAGAATACCGAATGTTCGTTGATAACATTTTGCACACCGTCAATGGTTGTCTGTGATATTCCACAATCTATGAGGGTTTGGACCGGAAAACCTGTATCCGCGAAACAACATGGTAGAAATAGAAATACTAGTAAAAGGTAAGCCATGTTGAACTGGCGACACGTGCGAATCGGTTAAAATTGAATAGAAATAAATCGTTGAAAGACCGGGCATGTTGTCCGGTGGGATGCAAAAAACTAGTTGAAACAGTTCTATGAGATAATCTGCTCTGCCCTGAACCTATTGACGTGAAAAAAAGTCATAATGACGTCCAGATCTTCCTCGGCTGACTTGAAAATTTCCGGAGTAGATTTCCGTTCTAATATTCGTGACTTAGTTTAGGCTCCCACAGAGTTTGAAGCATTTGCGTAATCAGAACAAGAAAGTAATCAGAGGTGTGAGAAAGTGGTTGAAAGTGAACTCAGAATGACAGGGCACTTTGTATTGCACCTTCTTGTTTACAAGAGGATAACAGTTCGTCGAACATTCGTACAATCATTTGAACAGAAGGAATCGTGTTTTTCAATTGTGACAATTCTCTGAAGTATTTTCAATTTCTCCGTGCTTCTGGAATTTGCTATTCATCGAAATCCACAGAAAAATAGAATTGGATCTTCACAGTTAGCCTCGAAAAATATGTAAAACACTTCAAAGATTTGGTAGTTGATCACAGTTGCAATGAAACAATTCCGTCTGAAACTTTGAACTCTGCCGATGCTCATGGAATCATTGTTTCAAAAGTTCAATGCAGTGTTCAGCTAAATCTTTCAGATAACAATTCCATCAAAACTTTCACATCTTCCTTTCTTGATCTCTAATCATATGTGTACATCTCTCTAGAAGCTAACATGCACACACATGGCCAATGTGCCGAAAGTTTAAGAAGGGCGGGGCTCCGGGAGCAAGAAGGTGGGTGGAGCTGCGGAGAGCACATGGACACTTTCTTCGGGTGCTTTCATTTCATTTCTTCTGAGCTATTCAAGGTCTTGAGATCCTACATCTTCACTCAAAATGCAGTCATTCAAGTTGGTGAGTTGAAGACACATACAGATATCAGATAATGTTCTAGGTCGCACTGTAGGAGAGCTAAGAGGGAAACGAAACCATTTGTTTCAGAATCCGTTTCAAACTTTTTTGTAGAAAGTGCAGGTTTTCGATGTAAATTCAAACATAAAGTCAGTTGATAAAGTTTTTTTCAATTGAGAATGGCGGATGAATTGTTTTCTATTCTTGAAAATTTGTTGATATCAGATTTCAAACAAACTTCACCAGTAACCATTGTGAAAATTAAGAACGATGCTCAGTTATAAGGGACCTCTGGGATACGAATTTTTGTTTTAGATGAATCGGTGTTTTCCATGTCAAAGTCTTCGATATCCTCCTAAATTCTTAAAATTAGAACTCCTGAGAATCTTATTAGATTCCAAAGAATCGTCCTCCACCCTCATCTATACGATTCTTTTGATAGTCATAGCAATTGGAATACAGAATGAGGCACTCTCACACGTCATCTCTCTGTTGTTTTTCACTGTTATTCTTCCCACCCGGGTTAGGGAACACCGACGACCTAGAGAATCCTGGAACCAATACACCTTTTTTTCTCCACTGCTCCCATATTTTTCTCGCCTGACTAACTAATAATCACTGTGTTCCTGCACACACAATTATTTCTTATTTTTTTCTTCGTTTTTTTTTTCATTTTCTTCAACGTCTTTCAGCCTCTTCTCTTCTCCATCATCTTCCTGTTGTTCGTCTTCTCCGTTGTTCCGTCCACCCATGCCCAATCGTCACAAGAGGAATCATTTTTCCGGCTCCGTGAGTTTTATGAATCCAAGTCTAGGTTGTTAGATGATGTGGGTGGAGAATGAAGTGGATTCGGAAGAATCTTCAATCAAAAACAAAGAAGGCAAAGTATAAAATTCCAGAAAAGTCCGGACGTCCAATGATGAAAGCCTTCATGAACCGATTCCCATACCACAATCCAATGTTCACTCTTCGTGAAGAAGGTGGTCGTCAACGTCCTTTCACTGGTTTATTCTGAACATCAACTTCTATTTTTAACAGTGATTTTGTTGTTTTAAATGATGACATTTCGATTGCTGAGAGAGAAAAAACGAGAATAAAGTGTACTTGTGTTTGAAGTTTTCTTGAGGGGGTTCGAAAGATAAATTGACTTGTGGAGCACTTTGACCTAGTAAACACAAACATCTAATAATCATATGTTGGCACGAGATGATTCTCAGAAATATTTTGATGATTGAAGGAAGTTTTTCTGCTCTTTTAGTGGTCACTTAATTTGTCCTAATAAGAAACTTTCATCGGAAATTAATTTGAGTCCTTGATAAGAGAATAGAGTATTCTGAAAGCAATCACAGATTTCGGAGTAGGCTAGGTTCGTTTTTCAATGAGATATGGAGTCCGAATTCGAGAAGTCAAGTATACTTGAACATTTCAATAAGGTGCGTCACAGAATTCAGGGATCATCAGAAGATTCTGAAATCATCCTACAAAAATTGTAATATAAGGGCACACTAGCCGATTTGATCTACTATTTTCAGTTAATAGCTCTTCGTAGTAATTTTTGAAAAACCGTTTTGGAATCAGAGGAAGAGTAAAAAAGTTCCCACGACCTTCATTTCGGGTGCTTCGAAGTACTCAGTGAAGTGTTACTGGAATGCCAATTCCAGTAGTTTTGGAACGTTGAGAATAGAAAAACAGGTAGTCCATTTCGGTTGGCCCAACTGTGATAATTTGATCTTTTGTTATGATCAACAAACCTTCTCTAATTCAAAATTGATCCTCACGTATTCTGGGAAACAATTGTATCCAATCACCGTCATATCTTCTAATCTCCTTTCAATTTGACTCAAAAGAAGAAGTAGAATCTTCCAGAAACCTTCTCGAATCACCTGACCCAAATCCGCCATTACCTTTTCTATTCAAATGTATCAAAAGCAATTTCCATAAAAATGTCAAGAAATAAATGTATTTTATTTCTTGTCTAGCTATTTCCTATTTGTACTCTCATCGGATTATCTTCTCCTTCTTCATTCCCACCCACATCGGATTGCAATATTGCTTTAATGTGGATTTACAACTTGATACAAATAAGTCTGATATCTTATGATTGATGGTCGTTTTCTTTTTTATTTCACTGGCTACTTTACGAAAAAAAAAGTACAAAGACATGACACATACCTATGAGAAAATGAAGGAAAAACGGAAAGATATTTGCTTGATTATTCATGATTCCTGAGAGAAAAAAATTGAGTTTAGTTTATAAAAAGAAACTTTGAATTCGCACATTCATCTATCCGATTCTGGAGTTTCTGAAGGGTTTGGCTCTTCTCGATGCAAAACTTCACGAATTCTCTCAACGGCTCTTTTATTTCTCACTGGTATCGTCATTGCAACTGAAGACGTTGATGAAGTGATGAAAAATCCCAAAAGTTGTGAGACGTCAAGAGGCTGTGATCTTCTGGGGGATGGTGACGGTTGTCTGGATGACGTGGCAATGCTCTGAAAAGGTTTTCAAGTTGTAATCGAAGGCTCGAAAGGTTTCTAATCTGGGATATTAATGATAGTGATAATGTCACCTGATCACGCGGAGAACATTCTATTTTCTGTTGTGATCTAGCAGATTGTGAGGGTGTACGGGCTGAATCAGTGCGAGCAGAGTCACTTCGAATCCCTTGGAATCTTTGACTTATTTGAGAAGCTCTGCAAAAAAAGGATATTGGAATAAGGGTCATGTTTTCTGAACACTTGGTTTTATGAATTTAGAACCGGTATCAATCTCAATCATATTCTAAAAATATCTTTTAGAATTTCAAATTTTTTGTTTTCCAATTAGTTTTTTATTCAAACTGAGCTCAACTCAAAAAATAGATCAGTTTTAGAAACCGAGTTGTTTTTGATTCAAATCAAAAGGAAATTATCTCTTTCCTTGGTACTTCCTGTTTTTCCAGTTTTTTAGAAGTGTTTTCCTGATTCCCTCTCAAAATATCGAGAACTATTCAGGGATATAATTCAATGAATTCACCTTCTCAACATTGCAACAGTCATGAATCCTCTTTCTTCTGAATTCCTCGAAGTCAGGATTTCTTCCGGAGTGGATACTTGATTTTCGTCTTCTTTGTCGTCATCAGTAGCAAAATATCTCTGATCTCTGGGAACTCGGAGACTGTTTTGTGGAGGTCTGGAAACATAAGATTCATCTGTTTCTTATACAATTCAAAACTTACATTTCGGCAGTTGCAGACTGTCTTTGTAACTTATTGAAAGAATTCAACGGATTCCTCATAAGGTTCAATGCAATGTGACTCCTGGAAGGGAGAGCTGAACTACTTGTCGGTTCTTGAACATTTATTCGTGGTATTGGTCCGGTTTTGATTCCGCGAAACGCTCGTTCTAAAATTTTGAGATTTGTTATTCGATAGAACAACACAACATTGAAATGTCCAGTTAGTTCTCGAGTAATAGATCTTTCTCTATTCGTATAACTAACCTATTGACTTCTTCAACTCGGATCTTCTTTCCGGATCCTGACAGTTTATCAATATAACAAAGAAGAAATTGTAAACAGGTGTAACAAAAAGCGGTGCTTTCATAATCGATGAATCTTCTTCTCCTGATTCTTTCATCAATACTGCATACAGAAATGCAGTTCTTGGTGCTATCATGAATAAGACCACAGAGCAATACTGCAAATTGACATTTCCGAAAAAACACATCTCATAATTTTTTATGTGTTTTTTTCATACAGAAAAATAGAAGAGCAAAAAGAAAACACTCACCGTCAAAATGTAATGAGGAAGAAAAGTTCGAAGAGGTTTCTTCTTTTCGGTATCTTGTCGCATTGTTAACCGGATAACACAAAGGGTACAGAACAAGAAGAGAACAACTTGTACCAATTGATAACTGAATAATTTACTTGCCAAAAGAGTCAATGAATCTTCAATTGTCCATTGACAGATACTGATCATAGCAAAGAGAAAAAAAGCAGCGAAGAGGAAAAAAGTGATTGCCAGGAATGAAAGTCCGGATTCAACTGCAGTTAGATGAAGCATTGAAAGATAGATCAGATTGATGAATAAGGTGGCGAACACTTCGAAAACACACATTAAACGCTGAAATAGTACAGTTTTCTATAAATCTGAAAGCTTTGCAAATGGGTTCCTTTCATACGTCCTACGGTTTTTTTCCTAGTTTCCAAATATAGGTTGACTGTTTTATTGGTTTCAAAAACTGATTCTGTTGTACAACACCCTCACTTTTGACGTCAATACCACTCCTTTCCCTTTTATTCAGACTTAATAACAGGTGAAACTAAAAAAGAATTGGGAAGTATTGATTTTTGGCACCCTGAGAAATAAGTTAAACAAAACATTATTTGATGAGAAGAACACAAAACCTTTTGGGCAAAACATCGAAATCTAATAGTATGGAGAGCTTCCCAATTTTCAAAATCAAAGTTACAGTAACATGATTCCCTACCCTCTACAATGATCAAAACTCACCGCTATTTCATCGTCAGTTTCTCGATCTATGCTAAAATAGTTCAGAAAGAAAATGATGTAAATTAACATAAACATCTGAAAAAAGAAAAATCCACGTCTCTTCTTTTCAGTGTCCATTACCTGTTGAAACACGAAAAGCATTCTTGGAGCACACAAAAATCTCTTTTCAGCCATAAGTGATACTGCCATTGCACCCAAAACAGTAAATATTTCAAGAATAAAAGTAGCCGAAGCTTTGAGAGTTGGCAGCATTTCGACTGGTTTTTTTCAAACAAACTAAGAAAAATAATAGGAAAATAGGGAAATGTGTGGGTGAGCGCGAGTTTTTGTCAACTGTTTTCACCTGTTTCATGGTCGTGATCAGGTGTTTGGATGGACAGAGTCTCTTGGATACGTAGAAACATTGGCTCTTTATGGACTGAGCGGTGTATTGAAAAAAACAGCGGTGTTTATGAATACAGCGGTGTATTGAGATTTCAGCGGTGCAAACGCGACAGCACGGCGGTGCAAAGAAAAAAACAAAATAGCGGTGTATTGGTTAAAATGGCGGTGCAAAGAAACGAAGTCACCTGGACGGTGCAATAGCTATTTCAGCGGTGCAAAGAAATATTGGTTCTCATCCGAAACCCGGTAACTTATTTCTTTTTCGGAACCCATGGAATGATACGAGACTTTTTTTTACCGGATAGAAGGCCCTTGGAAATACCCGGGGCCTATGGAAATGCCGGGGCCTATGGAAATATCCGGGGCAAATTTTTAAAAGATAGAGGACCCTTGGAAATACCCTGGATCCAAGGAACTACCCTGGACCCAATATAACCTTTCCGGGACTATTCCGGTTCGACTTTTGCTCTGCTTGGGCCGTGTGTTTCCTAAGCCTTGTTCAATAGTAGAGTTTTACGCTTTCGAGGGTTCAATAAGTTGACCCACCATCAAAACAGGCTTAGGGAACACAACAGAAATGCATTTTAGAGCACAAAAAATGTATGATAGAAACTAGAACAGAAAACAAAAAATCACCAGAAAAATATAATGCTAGAAAAAAAATATAATTATCATTATGAGATTTCAAATGCACCGCTGTTTTCCGCCATTACACCGTCATTTTATCAATTTTCGACCTTCACCGATTGCACCGCTGAACTAATTGCACCGCTGAAGCAACTTTTTCCAAAACACCGCTGTATTAAGCGAATTTTGAATACACCGCTGAAATCTCAATACACCGCTGTATTCATAAACACCGCTGTTTTTTTCAATACACCGCTCAGTCCATAAAGAGCCGAAACATTCTGCAGATGATAGTGGCAGTGTGACGAGGTAAATATATCTGGGAGATAATGGGGAGATCCTGGACATCAATGGGGTTGCTATTGCAAGGAGAGTGGTGGAATCCAATTCCGAATGCATATCAGATTATCAGAACTTAAGGTTTCTGGGATCAAAAGGATTGGATTTCAATGTTTTCAGCTGTTTAAACCCATCTTCGATAAGACTGGAGCGTGAAGTTCAACAAATCTGATATCTCAAACTGAAAGATATTACTTTTTCTCTGAAATATTTTACTCCAGATCGAAACATTTTTGAAAGTCAGAATCGACAAATTGTACTTTAACTTCATTACAACTAGACTTTTCGCTTATCCTCTTATTCTGCGGCGAGTCATAATTCGCAAGGAAATCAAATTTAGCATCAGTTTTGCGACTTCCCCGTTTTTTGAGTCATTTCTGGCTCCTGTTTCATGTCCGCATTATGAAACTCATGCCAGTGTGTCTTTTGAAAATCACGCACTCCAGATAAACATTTGCTTTGAAGGTTACAAAAATGCTCGTGATTTTTAAAAGTCGAATTCTCAATTTTTCTTGATAATTACGTGCTGCGATGGACAATTATGTTTTAGAAAATGGCGAAAAATCATGATGATGTCTGATTTTCCGATACCAGTTCCTTTTTTCATAACAACTCAATTTGATACAATTTTCAAAAATTCTAGACCAAATTGTGAAAGCCTCTTTCCATAACTACCAAGTTGAGTTATTCCTGGGTAGTTTCACTTGTCGCCTGTAATCTGTATTTCACTTCGGAGCTCCAGTGCTCTGCAAAGTTGCGTTTCAGACTCTGATGTTACTCTGATTTTCAATCTCATTTCTTGCTTTCGTTCGTCAAATGCTAACTATATCCCGTTAACCAGTAATCATCTGGAAATCTTCTATTGTCCTCAGACAGCTCTTCTGTCTACAGCGTGGTCGTCGTCTTCCCTTGAGATCAATTCTTGACAGAAATCATCTTCATTCCATTATAAACGCCTCCCACCTATTTCCTCGAGTTCCACACAGATTCTCAAATCAGTCGGCAGTTATAGAATCTCTTATTTACTTTTTAAAATCTCTTTTTTTAATTTCCTTCTTTTCCAGAATGCTTCAAAGTGGCTGGTCTCTCTTCTGTGGTCATCTTCAAAATGTTTGTGTTTGCCTCACCGTCCTTTTGAACTCCTACATGATTTACTTGATCCTAAATAAATCTCCGAAAAAAGTAGGAAAATACAAATATTTGATGCTTTACATCTCAATTTTTGAAATTTGTTATGGCATTTTGGCTACAATAACAAAACCTGTAAGTGTTCAATTCTTAGTTCTTTGATTCACAAAACTGTTTTCAGTTCGTTCATTCCTATTCTTCTCGAGTAATTGTGATTGTCGATGCTAAAAATTCATGGTTTGGTCGTGGCGTCACAAAGATTCTGAACAGTTGTATTTGTGGCTTCTACGGTTGCTCCGTCACAATTCTAGCCATTCATTTCATGTATAGATATGGGTCATTGGATAAGTGAGTTAATTGGGGGAAAACTGTTTCAGTAGGGCTTTCCTAGCTGAACTTATTTCCAGAGCTCGTCGTACACTTTTCGAAGGCTGGAAATTCATTCTCTGGTGCCTCATCCCAATATTCTACGGTTTCATTTGGGGTCTCACTATTTTCTTCATTTTCCCTGAAGACAAAGGGTTCACTGAACTTATAAGGTTCTTAATTAGAATAACAAACTGTTAAAGTAAAAAATAATATTTATAGGAAAGACATTTGGGATTACTTTGAACTAAAAGTGGAAGATATTGTGTACACTGGACCGTACTATTACCCAGAAGATAAGAATGGACTTCATGATGTTGAACCGTTGGCTTGTTTTGGGATGCTTGTTTTGTGGTTTGTTATTGTGAGTTAAATTGAAATGACAAAGAATTGTTCAACTATAAGTTTTCAGGGTTCCTCGTCAATAACTGTCATGTATTTTGGATTCCGTTGTTACAAAAGCATGAAGAAGTTGTTCAGTGTTTCCACTTCCAGTTTCACACAAGGACTACAACAGCAGCTATTCAAAGCATTGGTTTGGCAGGTGATTTTTAAAAATATGTATTCGATTCTTTTGAAGCTTTTGACTTCATAACGGAAATGATTCACAAGTAGTTACGAAAATAGGACCGAGAATGAGTAATATGAGGAACTCCCCAGGCTTATGAGGTAGAGAGTTACTTGGATGTTTTGTAAAGCAAAACTATTGATGAAAGGAAAGTGGTTTCAAGAAGCAGCTCATTAATAATAGGGCATTGTGATCAACATGAAATTTCGAAAATACCAGGGAGGCTTTCCAATAACCAGAAAAGCTATTCTTTATTGTTCCAATATTGTGAATTTCGAATAGCAACACTTCAGAAATTTTTCACCCAAATTCTAATTTTATTACCGTACTTTACAGACAATAATCCCACTCATCATGCTCTACATTCCTTGTTCCATCGTCTTCATCTGTCCTCTTCTTCAAATAAACATTGGGAACAGCAGTGCTTTCATCACAGTTTCAGTGGCAGTCTATCCTGCAATTGACACTCTTCCCAATATATTCATCATTAAAAACTACAAAAAAGCTACCCTAGGTAACATTTTTTACTCCCTCTCTTAAACCTAAAACTTCCTCTTCTCCAGATCTTCTATGCTGCTTGAAATGTCGTGGCAAAAGAAGCTCGAATGTCTCGAAAGCGAATTCCTCCTTGGCGACGAAGCTGGCAATTAGTGAGACCACTTCATAAGGCAACTTTTACTCCCAGCTAACTTCACCTGTTTTCTTTTCTGATTCTTCCTTAATCCAAAGACTTTTTACAATTCTCATGTAGATATATTTTATTATTCATACATTTTTTCATCTCTGATGCAACTTTGTTTTCAACTGAAATCTCATTTTGTGTCTAGAGAAATATTTATTCCTAATTATCGAGATCTGACGCAAAGAAAATGACATAGACCAGGTAGTTTCGTTGAAACCCCTTCCTCTTTTTGCTGCTACAAAAATGAAGACGAACATCTGAAATTTTCACATTTTCAGTCTGATTTGAAAAAGAAACAAAAATGTTGAAGAGTCCGTTCTCCATTTTCTGCAAGAATTTGCAAGAATCATGCACATTCATTTCTGTGGTCCTCAATATCTATTTGATTATCTTGATAATTTATAAATCACCAAAGAAGATTGGAAACTATAAGTATCTAATGATTTATATTTGCGTTTTTGAGATTTTGTACACGATTCTCGGAGTTCTAACAAAACCGGTAAGTAGTAGAAGCGGGTTGTGGGAACTTTAGATGAATCTTATTCGTCTAGATCTAGGCTTATTTCTAAAGCAGTAGAGCTAGAAACTTCAATAGACTCCAGAGGTGGCAAATCTAAGATTTATTACCAGTAGGAGAGCCATGTATCCTTCATTTTCAGAAAACCTAACTAAAGATTTCCAGTACGTTCATTCTTACACTTCCCGAGTGATTGTCATCGTTGACGTGAAGAATTCAATGTTCAGTAGATCTGTGAACAAGATTCTAAACAGTACGTCTTCTGTTTTCCTGCTATTTTTGTCTCATCGTTGTCTATTTTTAGGCTTGATATGTGGTTTTTATGGTTGCTCAGTGTCTATCTTTGCGATACATTTTATGTACCGCTATGGAGCATTGGATAGGTGAGGGAAGTTGAAGAAGGGAGAACGGGAATGATGATTTCAGAAACCATCAAAAATACTACAAAGGCTGGAAGATGGTCTTATTGTGTTGTATTCCAATATTCTACGGAATCATTTGGGGATTGACAATGCATTTCATTTTTGAAGAGGATAAGGCATTCACAGAGTTCATTAGGTATAGAAGGTTCAGGTTTCAGAATCACAGAGAGACTTTCAGAAAAGACATCTGGGATCTATTTGAACTTCCAGTTGAGGATATTGTCTATACTGGTTCTTATTACTATCCAGAAGACAAGTATGGAGTCAAAGAAATGAATTGGAGAGCAGCTGGTGGAATGGCAGTGCTTTGGTTTGTTATTGTAAGTTCTCATATGAAACAAAACTTCCAAAATTTGAAAGCATAACAGGGTTCATCAACTCTAACTGTGATCTATTTCGGGCTCAGCTGCTATTTCAAAATCAGGAAAATCAGAAAAAGTACGGGAGGAGAATTCTCCAAAAGTCTTCAACGCCAGCTATTCCGTGCATTGGTCATTCAGGCTGCAATCCCCCTTCTTCTTCTTTATATTCCATGTTCCGTTGTATTCGTGTGCCCACTTATTCAAATTGACTTGGGCAATATGAGTGCTTTCATAAGTGTTTCAGTGGCTGTTTATCCAGCAATCGATCCATTGCCAACTCTTATAATTATCAAGAATTATCGGAAAGCCACAATTGGTAGGCAGAGATGAAACCTAATAGAAAATCAAGTTGGGATTTCAGAGTTCTTCGTAAAGAGCGTCAAGCTTTTACGAGAATCACCAGCAGCATCTACTTCTTCTTTGATTCAACGGTTCTCAAAAGAGAAAAGTTCACCGGAAAATCGACATTGAAAATCAATAATTTGTTTGCTTCACTAGAATATATTTTTCCGTACTCCATGACAATCTCCAAAACAAATAGCTTGGTTAGAGTTATTCAAATAACTTTTAGTTTGACTATTTGATGTAATCTCATAAATAAAATATTTTGGTTTTATTACTTGATCCCGTTGCGCCGTAACACTTAATGCTAAATCGCTCAACTCTTACGTGAGGTGAACTATCATCAAAATCAATATTTTCATTTCAAAACCTTTATCCGAATAGTAAGAAAAAAGAAAGGTTTTCGTTCGAGTAATCAACTTCATTCCTTCTTTTCCTCTTCCTTCTCATTGCTATTCTTCTTTGCTGGACTCTTATGATCCTTCTTACTTTTATGACTCTTTTTACTCTTCTTATTACTTTTATCCTCTCCCCAATCACTAGGTGCATCTTCCATTGTTGGATAGTCGGTCTTCTTTTTCTTGACTCCTTCAGCAATCAATCTTTCCTTTTCAGTGTATTTCTGTTCAGATGGTTTCAGAGACTTATCCTTTTTATCCTTATCCTTTTCTTCCTCATCCTTCTTTCCTTCTTCATCCTTCTTCTCCTCACCACTTCCCTTCTTTTCTTCCTTCTTCTCATCCTTCTTTTCATCTTCAGCTTTCTTATCATCATCTTTCTTCTCTTCTTCTTTTTTCTCATCAGTCTTTTTATCATCTTCCTTCTTTTCTTCCTTTTCTTCTTTCTTCACTTCTTCATCTTTCTTTTCTTCTGGTTTTGGTGGAGCTTCCTTCGTATCAGCAACAGGAGCAGGGCTAGTCGGAGCAACTTTTGTTTTGTTCACTGAACTCGAAGGCGGTGTTCCCTTCTTTGGAGCAGCTTTCGACTTCTTCTTTGCACAAAATTGCAATGTTGCTGAAAGAATTCAAAATGGAAGCTCTATTGATAAGACGCCACTTACCAGGGAGTATTGCCAACCATAACATAAGTTGCATGAGACTAAAAATTCCT
>GL379811.1:1195404-1206139 GCA_000143925.2 Caenorhabditis brenneri
ATTGGAAGATGCGAAAAGTTGTGGTTTGAACTTGAGGAAATGCTATCATCATCTTATTTTCTTCCCGCATTCCAAGTTTTCCAGTTGTTGATTTCAAAATGTGCAGAGGTCATTGAGGACAATAAACTAGGAAAACAAAAGAAAGTAGGGTTGAAAAAGTTGCAAATCTCAATATCAAAAAGACATTGCGATGTTATGGTGTAGAAGTGGACCACATTGTGGCCGTCTGTGCATAAAAGTTCCTGAAGGCAATTGGTCCCTGGAGAAGACCAAGGGAAAAAAAACGAGGAAGAAGGAGGAGCATATAAGGAGAAACTGGCCCATAAATTATACGTGTGTGCGTATATTCTGGTGCACTTGCTGAGTTCATGAAAATATCAGAGAAAAATGAGAATATGGTCGAAACTCGTTCTGGGATCCTTGGAATTGGAAGTCACATGGATTAACAGAAACTAGGATCTTCTTCTTCTTTCTGTCTTTTTTCTAGGAATTTGGAAATAGATTAAAGGATGAGCTTTGTGTGAAAGAAATGAAAGAGTATCCATTTTGTGTATTGTTGCATGATCGCACAGAGAGCTAGTAAAAAAACTTTTTACGTACTTTTTCTAGCAAGAAATATTGGAATGACGGGAGAATTCTAGATTTTACGAGTGAGATGCACGGAGGCCGAATGGCATCACTGGAACCTCATCTATACCACTTCCAAATTTTGAAAACTTTTGGGGACATTGAACGAATAATCTAGATTTGGAACATAGAGGTGTTCTTATTTCAAGTCATGAATGGAAACTAGACTTCGAAAGAAAACGGGGGAATCTCTTTTTATGATCATGTTTTGTTGGGGAAAGTCCGCACATGGCTCATCATCACAGCACGAGGCTAAGCAGCCTCACAGGCTTGAGGAAGGAAGAAAAGAAGAGGGGGAGGGCGCTCCAATTTTTTAATAAAATTTCTCGCCTTTACAAATTGTTTTTGTGCCAGTGGTCCATGCCCGACAAAGAGTGATGATGACATAAATATATCGAAGAGAAAAACGAAAAAAAGAATTGGGGAGGAGGAAGATGAAGGGAATGTATGGAGACGACAGAAACACATGGTTGCACAAAAATTTGATAAAGCCATACAGAAAGACGACAAAAGGGGACAAGAGCAACCTCTCTTTCGCGCCAGCGCATCCTTTTTTGTAGATGCTCCACTGGGCCTGAGCCCATCCCCGTCGACGTGTCAAGACAAATTGAATTAGATGGGCTGCTGGTTGCATTGCGACATACTGGTAGGAAAAAGACGAACCAACACAAGAAATGACAAAGAAAGAAGGCGACAACGTGCAGAAAAAGAAAGATCCAATGAAGGAAAAAAAAGAACATGTCACTTGAAACTGAAGAAAATGGATAGAGTGTGAGTATGACTAACCGTAAAGTACAAACATGCAATGGGGAAAACAAAACAACTCGTTTATAGGAATTCCTTGTCGTAAGGAAGTTTTCAGGAAGGGCTCTTCGAGAAGGTGTGGTATGCACTACAGAAGTGCTCCGGTATCCGAATTTCTAGCGAAAACATATACAGCCGACATGCGGGCATGTAGAAACTAGTAAGAAAACTCCAAAATTCTGAACTCAAAATGCTGAAAACAATGCCAACAACACATTTAGGATCTCGGGTTCGGCGATGAGTTTCGAGGAAGTCTAGACTCGTTGAGCCCTGGTATCAAGGGATTCCGATTTGAAAGTTACGAACCGAAAAGGTCATGGACACCACTATCAGGAAGTCGTCGTTAATCTTCCATGTGTGTTTGAGAAGATCAGGGTGAAAGCAGATCAGCAGTTTCGATACCGTACCTTTTTTTCAGTTTTAAGAGCGCCTCATTTATTTTGTGGAATTTTATGCCTCTCTCGTATCTAGATGGAAGATATACACCAGGGCTCAAATCTATATTCCAAATCATTGTTGATTTCCGAAATCGACGTCTTTGTGCTGTAAAGGAACTGGCAACATTAAACTTATTGTTTGTCGGGGTTTTAACGAATTCCCACTTTTCAAAAAAAAAAAAAAAAAAATACGACGTCAACGACCCGATTTTTCATCTCTTCAACTGCATATCCAGCAGAAAGCACATGTGAGTGTGAACGATTCCCCGATGGGAATTATGGGAAGTTTGGAAAATAAAAAAACGAGAAAATTGAGAAAACGTCGGAAGAAAGGAAGACGATTCGACACGTATGTGAATGAAACTAGTATATGAAGGAAGCTTTCAGCCACATTTTCAGAGAGATGAATGCAAACGACAGGACGACGGTGAGGCGAATGCACAGACAAGGAAGTTTGTTCCTGGTGGAGATGGAAGAGTGTTCCGCTCGAACGGATAAAATGGATGAAAAGAAGAAGAAACACATAAAACATAATGGACTGCTCGCAGAATGAAGATATCGGGGATTTTCGATTAGTCCACATTCAGAAGACGTTATGCTCCGGAAATGATGTCAAAAAACTCGTGATCAAATGAAGACAATAGGTAAAACATGGACTGCGGAGGTCTAGAAATGAGTAATGTTTTCTTCTGAGAAACATCAGCTACCTAGAAAACTGAATATGGAATCAAAACAAACATTCAGTTTCAATTCATCTTTCCACATGTTCTCTCTCACAAACTCCTAAACTCCCCAGAGAATTTTTTTCTGGGAATAGAAAAAGGAAAGCGCAATCAGATTATAGTGGAACATAGAAGAAATTGGAGTGAGAAAGAAAAGAATAAAGACAAAAACGAGGAAGAAAACCCAGAAGATTTTTGATCTTCCCATTCTCGACTTCTTCCATCTTCATTTCGTCTTGTGAAAAGATTTACGACTTTCTGGGCTCCGATTCATCCAGTTTTACGTTTCCAATCTTTTTTCTTGCCGTTTTAAGGCAAAAGGAAAATGGGCGGAGTCAAAGATTCGGGTGAATCTTGACGAGATTGAACCCGTTGGTCTTAAACCAATTATTTTTCCTCGATTTCCGGAAAACCCATCCAATTACAGTATTCTCACCGTAATGTTTTATGAGTTTCGTATATTTTTAATTTTCAGAAAAAAACAATTTTGCAGGAAATTCACGTACCCGTTGCGAAAGAGCAGGATAAGCCTGTGCTCCTCCAGCACCCGATGGTTGTTGTTGTCCTGGATAAATTGGCATTCCATTTGGCCCTATTTTAGGAAGATTGATCACACCGACAGTTGGATTACTTCTGAAATAACAAGACATGATATTACAGAACGTGAAAAAAATGACTTACTTTGGTGGCTCAGCATTGAATGCGTCCGGTGGGAAATCGTAATGATCACGGCTTGGGACTTCGTAAATGTTGCCACCTGAAGAAGATAATTTAGACTTTGTTTTTTTTTTTCGGAAGAAAAAATAGTTGGAACGAAAAACTGGATATTTCACAGGGAGAATCACATATCAGTAGAAAAAATTTAACTATTCTAACATAGAACTGTTTTGTCCAAAACTATTAAAACAATTGCAAACGTTTTTTAAAGCTACAAATACGAAAACAGTACCCAGAAAATTAAAAATGACATAACACTGGCAGAAAAAAAAGACATGACATGGAACCAACAAAACGTAACACCAACTTAAAACATGGGACATACTTACATACCAGACACGTCGGGTATATGATCATAAATGTTCTCGTCATCTATAAAAAAGCAGCGAATGAATTTTTTGCGATACCAGTTGCTACCAACACTAAAACTACAAACAAAAACAAGTTGATAAATGAAGCTATCATTTATCTTACTAGTCGATTTTCATGCAACATAAATAGGTAGTTGTTACCTTTTGGTGGTTCATTTGGATGCCTATTTGGTGGTGGTGGGATGAAGTTCGAGTTGCTTGGTTGAACACCTCCACCAATTGGCGCACTATGTGGCACAACGCCACCGCCAATTCCTGGTTGGTTGTCCAGACTCCATCCATATCCGCCTCCTCCACCACTGCTACTTCCGTTGTCGTTTCCAGGTCCTCCATACGGCTAAAATCAATTGTATTTCAAAATTGAGCATTCAAAATTCCGACTTACATTACTGGGTGGTGGTGGTGGTCCTCCTGGTGGTCCGCTATTTCCACCGGCATTTTTGAAGTCGATTAATATTTGTTCAGCCTGATGAACTTCGTCTTCTCTCATGACATCTGGATCAGGTACAAATGGAACTCCTGCAGCTGCGGCGATCTCAATCATATACCGCTCAACCAGAAGCTTTGGTGGAGCAGCGGCTCCAAGCTTTGAGATAACTTTTGGATTAACTCTGGCAGGGAACTCCAATTGATTGGCACGAGCAGCTTCAGCAAATGGTTTTCCGTATTTTATAGTCAATTGATCACTGATGGTTTTGAATTCGGCTATATCAGTGGCAAGACGTGGAGCTGCCCACATGATACTGATGACAGCTTCGGCGATTCCATCATCCAAAGTTTTCATTTGTTCGATGAGTCCGAATCTGGCGAGTAGAAGATCACAGTACATTTCAAGTATTTCAAATGCTTCGACAACATAATCTTCACGGATGATATGCTCTACACGGATACGAGCACGATCTGGTTTGTTCGCTGGAAAAATGAACCTTCAGTTTACTGAAATATTTTCTTTGTTCGAATTCATCCCATTAATAAACTCTCGGGATCCATTTAGAAAATGTTGTATTCAAAAAATTGACTATCGCTTTTAAATAACTCACCGGCTATGTAATCAGCGATTTCCGTTCTCGCTTTCATCGCCATTTCAGTTTTCTTCTTTCCGAGCAGTTGTAATCGATTGATCCCCAAACGGAGGTTCGTTTTCAGCTTCGGATACTGTGCTCCCCAGCTAATCGACATTTTTACAGTGCTCTGGAAAAATACGGAGAAATAAATTTGATAAGATGTGAAAAATGGAAAAAATAATGACGAGTCAGCATTACTTTTATAGAAAAAATGAGAACGAAATGACGAAATCAAATAGAAACGATGATGAGTCACAGATAAACAACCTTCTGCTTGCATTATTTCGCAATAGCATGGAACTCAGAGGATGCTCAGGGATAGCTCATGAACGTTGGCTTTGAAACTAGTCTTTTCGGCTAAAAATCTACACATTGATTATAATCTTTTCCAGAATGAAACATAACATTGGTGCTCCTCATGACCCACAATACAACCATTAGCAAGTAGAGGAGACACACTAGAGCGCTTTTGCATTCCTGTTTGTAAGGAAAAGAAAAATTACAAAGAATGAGAAATTCGCTCTCGAAACTAAAACTTCTGATTTGAATAAAAATTTCCAAAAAATCATAAATTCTATATGACATCAATGCAATAAATCTGGTTCCAAGAACCTGAGCATTAGGAGATGAAAAATTTAAAAAATTGTATGATGAATTTAAAATGAAAATTAATTTGGAACCAATCGGAGAAAAGCACCAAAACTGTTGTGAAAAATGTTTTTTTTCGAAAATAATGAAATCTGTTTTTCTTAAAATTGAACATCCATGCGAAACCATGGTGAAAAATTTGAGATGCGCCTTTAATACTGTACCGTAGTCAACAAGCAGAACTTGGTCAATTTGGCACCTAACAAAATGTTTTCGGTTTCGGCAGTTTACTTGAATTTTTTCTGTTACTTGTAATTTTTCCTTTTCGATCAGCGTTTTTATCAAGCAAAGTAGTTTATTAAACCCATATATTGTTCACTTCAAAGGAATGATAGTTCTCACTTCCAAACGGAAGTTGAAAGTAAAAAGAAAAAATATCACAAATTGTTAGAGTCTTCTGAAATGGTTTGTTCTTTTCACATGTCGAACATATTCTTGTTGATATTCCTCTTCATCCAGTGCTAATGTCCTGGCAAATTGGCTTTGTATATCTGCTGAGTAGACATAGTCGAATATGGAGCAACCAATTGTCTGAAAATATTGATCTACGGATAATACATCAAAAGTGCTTAAGTCAGAGTCTTCATTTTATAACTTTGCTGGAACTTTTCAAAAGACTCATTGAATTCGTATGGAGCAGTAACTGAGATTCATCATAACCCTGATTTTCATGCTTTGCTTGACTTACGATGAAAAGTTTATAGTAGAACATGACCAGCAAAACCGTCAAGAAAACTGTTTCCATCGGCAACAGCGGTTTCTCATCTGGTGCATCTGTACCAATATCAGCATAGGATGCGATGGCTGGAATCAGTTTGCCAGTATAAAACAAGCATCGTTGAACTATCTACTACTCAAGTCTTTAGAATCACTCCAAACAGTTACCCTAGTTCCACAGCATCAAGTTATTGCAATTTCCCCTTCGCTCTCTTCACACGACTTTTCTTGTGCAAACTGCATACGAGAATGACTGGATCATACTCACTAATACGCAAAGTCAGAACTTATCAATCAATGGGGCTTGCTTCTTCTTTACTAGTCAGTTTCTCTCATTCATTTTCGAACCCGTTGGAAATACTCACTTGTGAAAAGTTCCACGATGGTCTCCATCGATTAGAATAATGATGATGCACAGGAGTGTGAATATTTTGTGCAATGACTGCAGGCACAACAAACAGCAACAAACCAATTTAGATGCGTCTGAAAACGGACAAGAAAAGATGGAGAAAAAGAAAAGGAATGAAGGAAATGGCCACAAGGAGGAGACAAGAGACGTCGCCTCTTCTTCTTCTTCTCGCCTATTTTCTCCATCCACTGCTTCTGCTGTTCTCCTTTCCTATCCAACGCAGCACACACTCACGTATACCCACATTTTTATGTGTGTATGTGTGTGTATGAATATGCAGATATGAAAAATGAAAAAGAAAGGGCGAAGAGATAGATTTATAAAGAGGACCAACAGCTATGTTCGAGAGACGTTTTTATTTTCTTGGGAATGGAGGAATCGGTTGTATCTCAGCTCAAATGAGCCATTTTATATGTCGTTCCGCTTCGTAGACGAGTGCTCAATAATAGAAGACTATAGTAGACGACATGAATTTCTCAACATCATGAGGAAGAACTCTGTCCACAATAATACTAATGATACGACTCAATATGGAATGTTAGAAAATTGTTCTCAGTAGTAAAAGTATAGAAAATCCCTTTTTAAAAAAATGCATTTTCCGTATACGGAAGTGTAACTGATGAAACTAATAACTTAACAAGCACGCCAAAATGAATAAGATCTTCACCTCATTCTTTCGTCAAGTTCATGAACAATCGTGAAACATTGTAATTTCTAGATTTGAATCAATCTCTTTTTGATCTTGATTCTACATAATGATCGTTCACAGCTAGATCGAACATTTTAAGTTGAAACTTGAATAATTTTTTCCAGGATGGTTGTTATTACCGACTCAAATTTCTTGGAGTTATCACCTAAACTACGCAAAACCCTGCTCTATACGGATTTTGTTGCAATAGATTTCGAGTTTCTTGGACTCGACACAACTGCTATTTCGCTTCATGACACCGCAGAAAGCAGATACCGTATTCTTCGGGAAAATGTTATCAAGTACCGACCATGCCAACTTGGATTAAGCTTTTTCAAACAAACTTCTAATCTTGGGTAAGTTGAGGAATTCTGAAAGTTTCTTTTATTCGAATTTATTTCAACGTTGCATCCAAAGTTTACAGATACAAAGCGGACAGTTATTCCATTCCCATATTCCAAAGATTTGGAGATCCCGACACGAAAGTGTCGTTTTCATCCTTGCGATTCCTTCGCAATAACAAATTCGATTTGAATCAAGTGTTTTCAGAAGGTGTTGAGTATTGCACCAGAGCTGAATTCCAGAACTTCGATAAAGCGTTGAAGGAAGATACAGCTTTGAGGTTTTGGATATCCCGAGAATGAAGCATATCGTTTATTTTTTTCAGATCCGTCAGTAAAGAAATTCAATTACAAATAGAGCTTCTCAAAGTTATGCTCCATGAGAAGTGTTATATCGCCGAAACAGATATGATCACTAATTCTACAGAGGAACCGATGCAAGAAGTTCGCTTCTCTCTCATAGGCAACAAGCCAGTGTCTTTGAAAATAACACAAGGTTTATGTTGCGTCGAAATATGCATGATAATTCATGAACTAACAAAAGCATTCCCACAGTTTACATTCAAAATGGATGAAAAGAATTGCGCACTGAAAGTTTCAAATAAGCCAGAATTCACCACAGAAGCTGAGAACATAAACCAAACGAGGGTTCGATGCTCGGAAGCATTCGAAGGCATATCCGCTATTCTGGAAGCTGTTATGATGATGAGAAAAGTTATTGTTGGTCATAACAGCCTTCTGGATACTATGTATTTATATCATTATTTCTTCGAACGCCTTCCGGAAAAGTATCAAACATTCAAAAGGAAATTCAGCGCACTCTTCCCAAAAGTTATCGATACAAAAATACTAGCACAAGTGCTACGGTTGGAACTTCCGGGTGTCGGAGATTCTCTTGAAAGACTTGGTGACTATTTCGGAACCGAAAAATCAAATAAAACTGTTCCACCGGAGCTTCGAGGATATATTGGTCCATGGATGAACCCATTAGATGATGATTCGGAAAATGTATATCACAATGCCGGATTCGATAGTTATATCACCGGTGAAGTTTTCCTCAAGCTTGCTCATACATATATTAATAGAAAGTTAGTTTAGTGCGACCCAAATTCACCACCTATTTTTATATGCTTTTAGGAACGACTTCAAAAACGAGAGCATCGAATTTAAACGCATCCTCCAGTTTCTTGAAGCACCCATTCAAAATCGTCTCCCTTTCCAATTGATGGACATGGGTTGCTGCTATTTGACAGGAGAAGATTCAAAGGGTTGTCGTCCTGATGTCATCACCATTGTTCGACGAGATTATCTTCCAATTGATGAAGCCGAGTTTAGACATCAGGAACAAGTGCTCAGTTCCCTCATGGCCACCTATCAATTCGATATGGAGTGGTCGAAAAATAGAAAAGAATTATTGCTTGCTACAAACACTCCTGGATCGTGAGGCTCTTCCTTGTATTCAATAAACAAAACGTTTTTTCAGTTACGCGTTTCTCTGCGAAAAGTTCTCACGTAACGAAAAACTATCACCATTAGATGAACTTGAAGCTGGAAAGCAATGGTTTGTTGATTTTGAATAAAAAATTATTTTTATGAGTTTAATATTTCCAGGACATTTGAACAGAGACAAACTGCTTGGCGCAGTTACAAGGACTTGAGCTCGGGAGTCATAGAATTCATCAAGAGGTAAAGTTATACACTTTGTATTCAATCGAAAATTCAATGTTTTCTTTTCAGACGGTGGTCTCGTCAGCAGGTAAACAGAATGGAAGCGGTGTTGTATATGTGATCTCGTTTTCTATTGTCATTCCGAACTATATTGTTTTCATTTCAATGTAATACGTATCTTTTTATAAATTATTTGATTAAAGTCAAACATTGGAACCCGAATTCAAAAATAACCGTCATAAGTATGAGAACGAGTTGATAAAAATAATTATTAGAGGATCAGTCTAGGAGTTTGTCGTTGTTTTTCTCGTTGAAGATGAGCGAATCGAAGTAATATCAGTTCGGCGAATAACACTGGCTTGCTGAAAATGTAATTTTCGATTTTTGAAAAAAAAATTCAAAAACTCACTTTACTCCGATTCAAATCGAATCGAGAATTGTCCAGAAGCTGAGTGGTCTCAAAATGGGCTTGTGAATACCCAATAGGTCTTTTCGGAGCATCTCCACAGAAATTGATTCCAAAATGATTCCGAATGAGACGAATGAAGACGTTACGGTACTTGCTTCCGAAGATAAGATAGATAATGATAGTTGAAGCTCCATTCACATTTACTAGAAATGTTGAGAGTGAAACGCAATAATTCATATATTCAGTTACACTCAAAAGTTCAATTTACCTCCACTAGAAGAGTTTCAATATCTTGGAAGAATCGAATATTGGATAATTCAATGATATTATTGGCGAATGCAATCAAGTTGAACAACAAGAACTCAGTGGTAATTGCCACCAACATTACAGTAACTCCATTCTCTTTCTTCTCATTCTTCACACTTCCTCCATTCGATCCTCCCATCATAATTCCACTTCCACCTGTTCCACTTTCAACCGGCACCACTGCTGAATATCCATCTATTTTAGTGGTGACAATTGTATCGGTTGGAATGGTAGAATCACTTCGTTTCGTTCGTGATGTCGTCATGGCTTTTCGCATTCTGGAAATTAACAAATTCAATGTTTACAAGTTTTTTTTTGAAAACTCACTTGTAAGATTGCTGAAGTGTGGCAATAATTCTCAAATTGACATAGGTCAAAACTGCAAATGGCAAGAAGAACATGACAATTGTATAGGCTGCATTTCGGAAAATAAGTGTATATACATTGTTCATCATAAGAGCAGTTGGATAGACAACAGATGAGTTTCTGAAGAATAAAGGTTTTTTTATAAGTTGAAGGTACGAGATCCCACTTACGTTTGCCCGAGAGCATCATAAAAACAAGGCTGAGCATGCAGTTCAAACCAACGACTTGTGTTGAATACAAATGCAAAAATTACAGCAGCCACAATAACTGCTTTCACGGCACTTGAATTCGAAATTCGTCGGATCTGAAAGCTCAATGTTTTGATTTTATAACTAGAGATTACTGTAGTTCAAACGTTATTTGATTTAGGGATGCCCTTCTAATAGGGAGAAACTTTTCATTTGTACTTACCAAAAACGGATGACACACTCCCAGGTATCT
>GL379812.1:5748-17627 GCA_000143925.2 Caenorhabditis brenneri
GTGTTGCGCTGAGTAGCTTCACGAATTCCGTATTAATTATCCCAATTCCCTAAAGCATTATTTTTAAAAACTCAGGCTCACGGTATTTTATAGCTTCTACTACTCGTGAAAGAGAGTCTAGTTCATAGCTGTCATGTAAATAAGTGCTTATTTTATAACGGTTGAAACTTCAAATATTTTCCCTAAGTGCTGGATTCAACGTTCACATTATCCTAAATCATTATCCTATAAACTTGGCGCATGCTGTTTCAAAACTAGCTTATGTCATAACTAGAAAAACAGAAAAACAAGAGAAAACAGCGTAAACAGCGTAGGCCTCATTAAAATGAGCATTACATCAAGTTTTGCTCAATTATTTCTTTATTACCCTTGTAGACGTAGACATGAAAATCACTTTCAAATCCGAGAGCTAAAATGGCCAAGAAAATTCATTCCAATTGGGTAACCTGTTTCTAAATTGACTAGTGAGATAACTTCAGATTTTTCTTGGCAGAATCCGATTCTACAATAGAATCACAGCTCCAAGCCAGTCAATTGCCTAATTATTTTTATTGAACAATATCTGCAGATGAGTCTAGATAGTTTGTTCCAACCGGGATAAACTAATGTTTAACTTAGAATCAAGCTTTTTATATCCAAAGTTATTGAAAATCTATCATTTTTTGGTGTTGATCCTAAAGCAAGAGAACTCTTCCAAATTCAATACTCCCGGTTTTTTTTTCGAACACTTATCAGCCCATTGGCAGGAAAAGGAGCCTCACTGATTCATACTTCTGTTTTTCACGTACCTGCTTTTATTTCTACCATTCCCAAGAGAAACGGATGATCTACGGAGTCATAAACTCCATTGTGATGCTCCAATGTACAAAAACACAATTGGTATTATTATTGACTCCCATAAAAAATATAATAACACCAATTTCATACATAAACCGTATACACTTCAAAATATCATATCTGTCATTTCCTCCTTGTAGACGGATTCCACGACAAACACATTTCGAATTAGACGCGTAGTGTTTCGTTGAACTATGTTTCACCCAAGAGATTTATTAGTAAGGTTAACTAGACTATTTCCTATCTGTACTGTACTTGAGGTACTTGAGATGGGCTAAGTTCATAGCACAAAAGTCACAAAGGAATAGAGAAAAATACAGTTCTGAACAAAAAGTATCTGGGTGGGAAGAGGAGAATTGGCCTGGTTTTTTTTTTGAGGGACTCTATTTTATTTGAGTCATGCAATTAGGATCCAAAGGTCCTGTCCAAGATTGAATCTGAGAATAGAACATAAATTTTTTCTAACTTCCCAATTGTTCAATTAGTGGTGTATCAATTTTTTTGGGATTTTTTTTACAGCGTTCTGATCCCCGTTAAGTTTATGTTCCCATTCAGAAAAAAATCCGCGAATTTTGTATCTCTGTTACCCTGATCAAAACACATCGCCGCCGCAGATTTCTTATTCATTTTCTTATACCGTTTTTTTACCCAAATCCCTGTCTTCTTCTATCGCTTCTCCTCTTCTATGTCCACCCATTTCATGTTAATGATCTCCGAAGGCACCTGCAAGGGGTGGATCCGGTTTCGCTTTCTTTCCCTCTCCTCCTCATCCCTCTTTCTTTTCCGTCGCATCAAACTATGGACAGTACATGTTGCCTCCTATTCTTCAGGACTAGGTCTGCCGTATGTATTGCGTTTTAAATGGGGAAAAACGAAGGAAAATGGAATCCGCCGTCAGTACTTAATGTACCCACTTACATGGGTGGTTTATCCCTGCCTAGGACTCTCTTTTTTTTTCTTCTTCTGGAGTTTGAACCGTTTTTTGGTCTCCTGAACTTTCTTGAATTATTGAACACTTTCGTGATTTGGAGAAATCCTGTTTCCCAAAATTTCGTCCGACGTCGTACGTGGATATCCGAAATAATGAACCCGAGCGTTGTCTTCTCGATTTCTGATAATTTGCAAATTTTCGAATCACAAGATCTGGATATAGAATTTTGAATTTTTTACCATTCAGATTTCAGCAAGTTTCAGAATTTCAAAATTTCAGTCAATTTCCAAATTCCAAACGAAATTGCAAAACCACTTAGACCCTCCAACAAAACAAAGATTGTTTGATCATTACCTAATTTTATCGTAGTTAGTAGTCGAGTATAAGATATGATCATGTGGAACAGAAACGATTTTTTTCAAAAGTGCAGCGCTTCCTCCAAGCTACAGTACTCTTGGAGCATTTCTAGGAGCTCATTTTCCATCGAGCTTCACCATTTTCATTTTTCCCTATCAAAGAAAAACTCCAGTCTACGCCATGACCAACCAAGATTTATATTCCAGACATATGCATATGTGTATGTATGTACTTCTTTTTAATCCCCCTACCCCTTTTCCGTTCGATCTCTTTTTGCTCTTTGCACATGTTTAGAATTTCGTTAGATCTGTTCCAAAACTTGTGATTCTTCGTTAGCCAAAGAAAGTCTTCGTGATCTCTTTTTCATATTCTATTTTTGGTTTTGCTTTTCTTTTATCACGAAAAACCTATTCTATTGAACAAGAATTGATACCCAAACAATTTTCAAAGATCGCACATTTTTTGCTTTTTCTGCGTTTTTTCCTCCCCCTCGTGAGCTGATGAACCAGGAACTAGAAGAAAAAAGGGGGAAGCCGTCTTGAAAGTATGTGGTTAATGAAATTGTAGACATGTGAAAATGAAAAGAGTTTGCTCCCCCGACACCACATCAGTTTCAAAAATTCATGAGAGAAATCTCAGAGAATCTAGTTGGGCTATGATTTATGCTCAAATATTTTCAGTTCATATTTTCGCTAAGCTCCTTTTGGTGTAGGATATTTTTGGTTTAATCTTAAATGCGTAAGAGGATAGTAAATTTGAGCCCAAGTTCATGGAAGGCTTATATTGAAGGCAGATTACATGTATTTTGAACTCTGGATGAAAATAAAACATGTTTTTCAAAACGCAGTTTCGGCTAAGCCTAAACCGAGTATCCACTGTTTTTTGAGTCCAAATTTTGTTAAGCTGTTTGGTCATAGGACTAGAATAAGATTTGAGTAACTTAGCTTATACAGTTCCCATGTTTAAAGATAACAGATTAATTTCGAAACTACCGCGGATCAGAACCAGCCAAATCAGAACCAAGGTTTTGTGACCATGTGAGAGCCTCTAATGTGCAAAAACAATTGATTCAAACGTATGAAATTGTAGAGAAAAAAATTTCTATCGAGTGATAGAAACTTCATGTGGGACTTCAACTTCTTCTCTACGATTTTTGTCTAGCTGTTGCAAAAAAATATTCCTACAACGTCCCAAAACCTGGGTTCTATTTCAGCCGATTCTGATCCGGGGTAGCCACGAATCTTGGAATACTGTACCTAGTCTTGATACTTTGGACTTATTTTTGTTTTCGTTCGCTGAAACACCGTGCACACACGTTTCGCCCAACTTCTATAGTTGTTTTGTTTGCCTCTCAGTGTTTTTCAGGTTTCATACCGTAACCCAAACTTAATTCATGCTCTAGTCAGCTGATCTTAACCGCCACCCTTTTAATATGTATGATTACAACAAAACATTATGAAAACTATGAAAACAGCATTTCGCTGAACCCCTCCCGAACAAGAAACTCGTGATCAGAACTTACTTCGTCCAACTTTATATTTATTCGTTATCCTTTTTTATCATCATGCTGTTTTCCATGTTTCTTTGGTTCCGTAAGAAACTGAAAAAATGCATAAAATGCGGAGATCCGAGGACAGCGACCTAAAAATTCTTTGAATAGATTGAGAACATAAAAAAATGGAATCAGATGTGGTTCGTGCTTTTGTGAAACACAAAAATTAATATTCCGCTTCCAATCCGATTTCTCGACTTAGTCCAGTTGAGCTTTTCCATTTTATCAGAGCGCCCTTGCCAATTTTTTTGTTTCTTTTTTCTTGATTTTGCAAGGTGAGATGCAAGTCAAACCTGACTTGTTTACCCGAATCAAGGCATTGAAAGTAACTACAGTACCCCGTCCCGCCTATCCGTTACGTAACTTTCTTTATCTTTTGCGTTTCGATCTGATCGAATTTTTGTTAACCTAATCATGTGTCGTCACTTTTGAAACTTTGATCAGTGAAAATTGAGAAGGTGTGGCAGGAGCACTCCTCTAATAGAAGGGCACTTTCTCAGGTAGCTGATAGCATGTAGCCATAGCTTTCAACTATTTGAATGAACGCAAAACTGTCTTCAATTGTTGGCGCATTCCTTGTTTTTCTAGACTACCGTATTCCATTCTCATAATTTTGATCGAAACCTCTAATAGAACTGCATTGAAGAGAAACATTAATACCTGAAGCCGAACTTGATCTAAATTAAAGCTGAGAGTTCAAGCAGGTATTCCCTGGATGCAATTCTATTAGAGGTGTCCCTGAGCGCAATAACCTTTTGTTCCCCTTTTTCCTCTATTCGAAAAACTTGAAATTCGCACCCCGATGTCCTCCATTCCGTGCAAAATCACACCTTCTGATCTGATCTTCATACTCCTTTATTTCTCCGAATTGTAAGCAATCATACATTACGATCTTTACCAGTCTATCAGTTTCAAAGTTTTGATCAAAAAGTTTATACTGTAATTTTGCCTTAAACTGATATCATCTGTTTGTTCCTTTGTGTGTACGGTACTCTGATAAAACTAAAGAGAAAAAGAGAGAAAACAAAAGAAAACAAAGAGAAAAGAAAGAGAGAGATCAAGTGAACAGAGTACATAGAGACAACAAGGATCCTCGTCGGGAGGGAGTGGATGACGCCACCACCATCGCAAAATTGGCAACAATGCGGGACAAAAGTTGAAACAAGAGACAAGAAATCTGCGCGTAGATTGATAATATTTGTAGGATGCGCCTCCGCAAAGGAAACGCAAAAACTTGGAAAACACACACAACAATTTCCACCTCCACGCTGAATTTTTGATCTCCTTTATTCGATTCGTTACAAAAGATTTTCAAAGATTCCATCCTCTCAATTTGATCCTCCGATGATTTTTCCTCTCGTCAAACTAACTCTCAAATTATTTCAGTTGTGTCAAACGATGCTAATCTCATCATTCCTGGATTCACCACCATCGTCAGCCACAACGTCTCCATCTGGTACACCACCATCCTCCACACTATCTGAACCAATGTCGTCGGTTCCATCGACGTCATCTGAATCGTGCGCCGTCTGTGGTGACGTGGTGAATGGGAAGAGATACGGTGCGCCGGCGTGTCTCGGGTGCATCGTGTTCTTCCGTCGAGCTGTTATCAACAAAAGTCAGTACAAATGCTGGAAGAAGGGGAATTGTGCGATCACTTTTGGTACGTGTGTTCTGGACATTCAACAGATGTTCTTGATTTATCTCCCTCTTTTTTTTCCTAATTCTTCCTTCTTTTAGCATCCCGATGCGTCTGCCGATGCTGTCGCCTACGAAAGTGTTTTCACGTTGGAATGAAACCGGAAGGTATGTTCATCTGGTGTGAAATCGGGGGAAATTGGGAAAACTGAGTTAAAAAACGGCTTACACGTTGGGTTTGTTGGGAAAATACAGGGAGCAAGACCGGCTATGAACAAACTGACACAACTTCTGATCGGTTCTGATGTATCATATCTAGAAGGATAGGTTTCCTATAGAAAAAACGGCTCTTTCCGGTTTTAGTGGTCCAATGGGCAAATCGATGGTCCCATAGGACCAGCTGGTCCCAAAAAAGCACAATGGTCCCATAACAAAATGGCTGGTCCCATGAAGACTGGTCCCAACACGACTGGTCCCATAAACAGAGTGAGAGTCCCACTATGGGACCTCTGGCCCATCTTCACTTACTTTTTTGATTGCAGTATTTTACAAAAGACATAAGAAATTTGTCGTATCTTTGGACTCTTATCCGTTTGGGCACATAAAACCTAAGCCTTTGGCAGAGACGGGTACCAGGTTCTGTGACTTGAGGTGTGTGTTTCCTAAACCTGTTTTCATAATAGGGTTTTACGCTTGTAAATTTAAAGTGAAAAGCGAATGTTAAATGTTGTATGATTTCTGGAAAAATATATGTCGTGTCTTTTGTTGTGTATTCTAAATGTTGGCCCAATTAATTCATTGTTTGAAAGCGTTACAACACGACTATTGAACCAGGCTTAGGAAACACATGGCCAAGGCGACAAGATTTGAGCACAAGGTCAGAAACTTTGTCCTCCTCGAAAATCTCCACTCAACTGAACTATCCTAGGTCACCAGTCCCTGAACTTCAGAACAGGGAAAACATTGATAATGAGATATATTTGACACGAGTATAAATATTTTCATGCAACTCTTCTTATTTGCAAAATATCAAATATTTGAAAGCGAAGGTCCCAAAAACTGAGTCCCAAAAATGTTTTCCTTCTTTTACGCTACTGATTATGGGACCACTGGTCCCAACATTGGACTACCGGTCCTACTACGGGACCGTGATTTTATTGATGGGACCTCTCGGGACCAGCTGGTCCCATATGGGACCTTGCTTTCCTCCTTTGGGACCATCATTTCCGACTTGGGACCAGTGTTTCCACCATGGGACCAGCGATTTGCCCATTGGACCACTAAAACCGGAAAGAGCCGAAAAAACTTATCCGCGGTATGAGTGTGTGGAAAAGGATTAAGACACAGGTGTAGTGAAAAGCAGAGGTGTAGTTGAGAAGAACTACAGAGCATGACAAGTCGTATATCTTTGAAGATCATGAATTGATTTTTTTTTGGATGGGTGAATGAATTTATAGAACAGCCAGGGGAAAAAATATTAAAGTAATAACTTATTGCGTACTTCACGGGACCCTCTTCCAAGTCACAAGTGCAGATTGCAGTGGTAATTAGGTACTTTCGAGTGAAACCTGGTATAGGCTCGATCACAAAATTTTGGATATGCTCAAGAGCCAGCAACTGACTATTCTGTCACAGATCTCCTAACCTTCTCCTCTACCATTATTTTCCATCTCTAGTTCAAAATTTTACCTTTCATCCCATCAATCATCCTGTTACCCATGTCAATAGATTAAGCTACATACTTTACACCACCTCCACCCATCGAATCGTATTACAAATCGTATTGCAAAGATATGCATGCAGTTTCAAATCCTTCGTTATTTATTCCGAAAAGTATCAATCTTTTCAATCTTTTTTACGCAGTTCTTCGCCACCACCTTCTCCTCATTTTTTGCGTTTGCCACGAAACAACCGAGGGAAACCTAACCAATCGGGTGCAGCGACTACCGTAATCCTTTCTGGGGCAACAATTTGAGGGGAGAGAGGTTCTAGAATTGTGATGATTAGGGGAAAAAGTCAGGGGATATCGAAAAAGCCGGGTGAAAAATAACGAAATAAAATTAGGCAAAGCATGGTTACAAAAAAATATTTAAACTTTTTGATCTCCCCACAAAATGCAGTGTGCGAAAGTTTGTTTCATTGCTCACAAATTGATCTAGCCCCCCGTGGAGATCAAAGAATCAAAAGGCAGCATTGGAAAAACACGGGGGTGAACAAAGGGACCAACGAAACAGTCTCTAATCCCTCCCCCCACTTTCCATCTGCTCATTTTCTGATGTCACTCTTTGTTGTTTTCACCCCCAATTAGTCCCGTCAGTCAGTCGGTACGGTCCCATGTGTTCGCGTTTTTTTTTGAACGTTTTGCTTACTTGATGTTCTCTCAAATAAAAATTGAAATTTGCAGCCATTCAACGACGAGATCTTCTCGGACCGCGTAAACCGAAGGCACTATTCACGGGTGGCAGTGTAGATTTGAGTCAATCACTCGAGGTGGCAATGAACTTCTCGCCGAGTCCGACGTCCAGTGGGGATAGTGATAATGGAGGTCAGTTTCGGGCTAAAAATTATTAAGAGCGTACAGCAGATGACTGCGTGGGCTATATTAGGCTAATGGCAAAATTTACTTTTAGCCCCATTCAGTTCCCCTAAAAACGTTCCAATTTCCAGACAGCACCTTCGACATCGAGGCGCTCATTCACCTACAACGCGATCAACGTGCTCAACACGAAGCCTACAGTATCCATCAAATCGACACGATTGGCTGTGTTCAGATGAAAACGCATGGAAAATATCACCGAAGAGCGCGCGCTGATGACATCAATTTTGTGCTGAAACTCGGATTGGAGAACGCAAACGAGTGGGGAAATCAGTTCGATCCGTACCGGAACTTGAATCAACGCGAGAAGAATTTGATCCTGTCAGAATTTGGATTCGGATTCTTGTTGATCGATCAGGGATACAAGACTGCTCAGAGAGCTGATGATGGATTTTGGCTCCTTCAAAACGACACATTCATGCATCCAGACTACTTTTTTGCACTGTCAGAGGAGGATGCAGGGAAGGATAATGCACAACAAAAAGCAGAGTGAGTAGTTGTTTCTTTTCAATCTCTGGTGTCTACAGTATCTAGTTTTCAAAAACAATTACCGACGCAATAGCATTAGATTAGCCATTTTCGGAACTGATGTCCTAAGAATGGGAACAGTTATTGTCGGGCGTCGGAGAACTAGAGTCTATTAAAAGATCCTGATCAATTAGGACCTGATGTTTCCAGATTCCATTACACATTCGTCAATGAGCTCGTCAAATGTGTCAGTGAGCCGTTCAAAAAGTTGCAAATCGACGAGTTTGAGTGTGCGATTTTGAAGACCGTTCTTCTTTTGACTCGTGAGTTTAATAGTTTTTTTTTTCAAATGTTTCAAAAAACCGAAAGGTGGAATGATGCTCAAAACTAACTACTCTGTATCAAAAATCGAACTTTTCCTTATTTGCAGCCTCGTTCCCCGGTCAAGTCGCCTGCCGAGACATCGAAGAGCTCCACAACAAGTGTATGTCCGAGCTGATGGAGCACTCCGCCCAAAAATCCCCGGGAAATGGTCCAGAACGTTTCGGTGAAATCATTCTCCTCATCAGTTCGATTCGGTGTGGAGTGAAAGCAATCTACAATCAGACGAGAGTCTCCGACATCTTCCATCTGATGACTTTTGATCCATGCGTTAGAAACATTTTCCTGTCCTAATTTATATGTTGTTCTCCATTCTGATATATGTATATTTGTCATTTTTCGGGTCTCCATGATATCATTTCAAGTATTTCCCCCCGTCCCCACTTCCCAACCAATCCATCGCCCCCCGCCACGTCACTGAAAAATCTCAAATCCATAATTTATCTCATGTAATTTCTCATTATTTATTTATTTGCGTGTATACTCCAAATATTTATTCATTCATCATAAAAGATAAGTTTTATTTGTTATTTTGGAACAGTTCTTAAAGAACCAATGGTCAAGATAGTCATCGGTCAAGTGTGTTGTTTGTTTCACACATTGTTTTGTATAGACAGTAATCTCATCTCAGAAAATTAAGAGAAAAATTAAAAGGGCTAAGACACCAATCATCAGAACAGAAAAATAGATACAGAGGGATTTTCGTTTAGAACTCATTAAGTTTCTTGAACCATTCTTCATCAAACCTGTGCACAATGCAATCGTCAACTCGCCTTACCGTAAGCCCTCTATCATTTTTTGATTTCAGATGATTCACTTTTCTGAAGGCATAGAGAACTTCGAGCAAAAGGTTTTGGCACAAGTAATGACCGCCATCTCTGCTAGAGTGGCAATCTTGATACTAATTTTTCGTAGAAACTCCTGTGCTCTTAAAGAAGTCTCCCTACGTACTCAAACATCAGAAAAGATTTCATCGATCAACCCCATTTCTAACAGAACCATTTCTAAGTATATGTGGCTCTCGTGACAGATCAACATCGGCTTTTGGATTTTGAATCTTGATTGAAAATCGAGAAGATAGTATATAGTTTCATCAATCCCTTAATCCTAACTTGTGGATTATAACATAACAACCAAAGGAGATAATGATAAGAAAAGAATCATGAAGGCTGATCAGATTTCAATCCTCCAAGGATTCTACAATATTACAGCAGAAGCAATGTGACAAAACTCTATGAAGTCTCTCAATACATCGATGACTACCTGAAAAGTTATTACTGTGATCTTTCTTTCCGGTTAACAATCACTGAATGTGGGGAGGTTGCTGTTACTTCAACGTATCTCGTACAATTTTCCGATATGAAGCAGGTGATCAACGGAATCGGTGCCTCGGGTGCTACCTGAATGCGGAGAGCATCATGTATATTGGCAAAATGAACCAAACTAATGACTCCAGCGAAAAACAAAACTCTACAGGGCCATTTATGGTTCACTTCTTCAAAATTTGCTATGAATTTGATTTGACTGATTGAAAATGCATTCAAGCGATCTAGACTTTCTCGGTAACATGATTGAGCCAATTCCAGAAAACTCACTTGTTCCACATGAAGGTTTCGGAGGGGGGGGGGGGGATTCTGAACATTTTCGAACTTACTGTCATGCCACAGCACAATACAATCATCACAACTCAACTTAAACATAACTCTATCCATGATTTTCCGGACATGACGGTCCAACTATTGTAAGCTCAGCCTTGTTTGACCAAAAATGACTCTTAGAGATCGCATTTGTAGAACTCACCCGGAGACTATTTGTTATGGTCAAAATGTTGATTAGTGAAAAAAGAATAGGCAATTTTGAATGTTCCAAAATTGGTAAATGTATGTCGTAAGCCGCTGAACTTATGGCTCTTATTTCTTAAATTTTCTGGAGGTACCTGCAAATTCTCACTTCACATTCTGGGGAATTTAAAACTATGGAAATCATTATTACTCTTCATTTATAATTTTTGAACATAGCACACATTAAAAGCGAAATCCTCATTGTTGATTTTCATTGAAAGAAATAAGATGAATAACAGAAAAATTAGCAATGCATTCCATATGTCTTAATGTTCTGTTATGAAATCAAAAGTTCAATAATAATACCAGAAAAACATTTTTTTTAGCTTTGAACTTACACAACATGGCAGCAAACAAGAGTTGTTTTCAGAAAATGATTTCCACAATAGCAATTGATAAAATTGCTTTTTAAATTCAAAGAAGCACAGCATTTTTCTGAAACCGCCTCATTCATTGCTAAACACTTACTTTATTTGTCACTTACCTGCTTTTCATAAATGAATTTTGTTTGCAGAAATTTAACACATCAGATTTGTGTAACGATGAGAAATATAATTACTGTAAACCCTGTTTGAAAATTTTAGATGATAATCGGTGTTTCGGTTTTTAGGATTCATATAAGACGATTTGGGTTGATATGTGGATCAAATATTACAGTCTTGCTTTCTGGCCCCATGTTGAGCCTACGCAAGCCTAAAAATAAATGGCTCCGTGTAATGCTCGGATGATAAGAAGGGCGGAGTCGCCTCCTCCGTTCCTCCACTCACCGTTCAGTGAGTGGGGACACCGTATAGAGAAGAATAGGACAGAAAAAGCTCGAATAATAAATTTTATGGTTCAGAGAGCCTTTTTAGACAATCGGAAATAACTTTTAAAACTGAATATAATTAACTGTTCTTCACGAACCCCCAAAGCTGAAACCGAATTCACCGGTGAAACGGAATGAAATGCTGTAAAAACAAAAAACACGACTGAAATGAACATGTCTTGGCCAGCTTGCAAAGAAAGACATTGTTTTTAAAAAGTTTCACATACGAACGGCTCAAATAAAATGAGATAGTGTTAATTAAGACACAAAAAATTTCCATAGTGGAGACTATTCATGCGACAACGTCATACAAACACCCCCGCTTTTCAGTTGATTTTAGTCAACTTTGAGCATGCGCCAAACGGTCAAAACTTTTTCTACGGCTTCAAAAAATTTTGGGCGTATCTAGCAAAGCTTGAACTTCATTTTTGTAGTTGACAACTTTTTTGGGCAACCACTCTCTCGAGAGT
>GL379812.1:17637-70140 GCA_000143925.2 Caenorhabditis brenneri
ATATCTACAGGTACTGTTAGAGACGATTTTGCTCAAGTTAGATGATCTAATCTCGCATTCTGGCTATTTTGTGGAATTCATCGGTCCAAACCATCTCGTGTGAAGTCACAATCTTGCGAAATAATCGGGCATGTTTGGATAAACAGACTATCGCACATACATTTTTCCCGCATCTTTCTTCAGAATCCTGACTCTGAACGATAAACAATTGTAATTGATCGGAACTTTGTAATCAGTTCCTCAATTCTTGAAAATTGGATTGGTGTTTAGCAAAATAAGACCACAATTTACCAATTGTTTGAAGGATGCACACCAACTGAAAAGCGTGGGTGTTCGTATAAATATGGCCGGTACTGTATATATCAGTTCAAACACTTCCCTCACACTTCTCAAACACCTCTCACCAAACATTTCTCAACACCAAACACTTCTCAAACACCACATTGAAGGTGTCTAACTGTTACAGTACAGAAATTTCAAAATTTTGTGCTGATGGTAATCTATAAAATTCGAGTCTATCGGAAAATGAAGGTTTTTTTTAAACAGTCACAAAAATTGTATCGATTCCCTGGTAAAAAACCTTTTAGAGCTTTTTGGATACAGATAGTCTGTGAACCAATACTGATCGGATATACTTGCGTTGCCCAACGGTCTTGAAAAAAATTGATAGCCAACTTGCTTTGAACCATGGTGGTATACTCTCTACAGTATAGAGCTATTTTACCATATGCCCTTGAGAAGGTTGTTCGATCGTGAATTGTTACTTGCGAAATTTGATTGAACCACAGACGAGTTGATAGAAAAACTAGCACAATAGCGCTCTATCCTTCTAGAAAAATTCCATACCGTATTATGTCCAATATATTCAGGAGCCTTGTTTAGCTTTGATTATTTTCAAATATAAATTACAAGATACAACAAACTGGCAGCTCTTCTATATCTCCCGAAAACTACAGTATCCACAAGGTTTTTATGGTGAAATCTGTACATTTATAGTATGATCAAAAAGTATCCATGAGCAAACATCTAGAAACCTCCCCAGAGCTATAAGCAACACCAATCTTCTCGTCAATCCTTGCAGATTAAATCTCTACCGAGCACACCCGTGAAGAAAACGGTCTTTTTTTAGAGAGGCTTCGAGATCTCTGACGAGTTTATCGTATAAAAATATATTTTTTGGTTTGTAAATTGTAATCTCCTAATTTCTTTTTGTTTACGACAGCTGACACCCTCTACCTCATCCGTTTCTTATGGGAAGATGAGCTGCTCTTAGGGAGACATGTCTTTTTAAAATCCATTTCAAAGGGAGATTATTTATCTGAAGCTTATTCTTAGGTTTAGAGGGTGGGGACTCCCCCTATAAAAAAAGGAACATTTCATCCAATCATTCCCTTCAAACACTATTCTTTGAGGATGCATCCTCCCTGCATCATATGTCTAGAGGATTCGAATATTCTAACACAAGGTATCTGTTCAAAATGCTTCATGTTTTTTCGAAGAGTCGTTAATGAAAAAAGAATGAGAAGGTGTGTGTCACCGTGCGAGGAGAAAAGAGTCGGTTAGTTGAAAATTGTTTGAGTAGAGACTTTTGAAGAACTTACAGGATCACCTTCATTTTGTCGATATTGTAGACTTCAAAAAATTTTGGACGCCGGAATTATCATTGAAGGTGAGTTCATGTAGTTTTTTTGGTTGTCAGTTGAATATCTTTTTTGTTCATAATATGGCTTTGCGAGACCATGAGAAATCGTCGCAACGACACTCCGATCCGCACGACACTCCGATCCGCACTGAACAAGCAAAAATAAACAAGCGCTGTTTGGCAACAGTACTTGCGGAACGGAGTGTCGTTGCAACGAGTTCTCATGGTCCCGCAAACCCATAACAGGAATGCCCCCTTCTTGCCGCTCCTCCGGCGCGTTCACAATAAGTTAGAAAAAAGGAAGACTCAAAACCCCTGAAAATAGTTCCGTCTGAATTCCTAAAAGTAAACATCACATTTCACAAAATTCTTTATTTATTCTGCTCATCCTAAAATTTTACTTAAAATCATAATCCTCCCGTCTCTGCAGCTCTCTAGGTCTATGAGTAAGGAAGTTTTGCAAGAGAAAATGACTTTTATTTTGTTTTTGAGAAAGATAAAAACACTGCTTTTGAACCCGGCCGATTAAAAAAAAGATTATGAGATTGGTTAAACTTTTATGAAAGCTCTTACATCCTTACAGATCATATAACGTGGAATGAGAAAATTCTAGACTCCAGATACTGGAAGACGTTGGGGAAGAGATTGGAGGGAATCACCAATGATTCACAGTTTTTTGTTTTACTCCTACTCCAAAGATATCAGCGAGAAATTCATCAAAACTACAATACCTCATTGATTAGTGACTACGAGGTCGGAGTGGTTAAAGTATGTGATCTAATTAAAAAAGTGTACAAAGTATTGATGGTTTTAGATCAATCAAAAGACCTATCGTTGTGCAAAACCATCAGATGTCAATTTAACCCTACACATTGGATTTCGTAATGCAATAGATTTTGCAAATCAGTTTCCGTGTTTCAGAAATCTTGGGATCGAAAGGAAGCGTCTAATTTTTGCAGAGTTTGGAATAGCTTATCTTCTAATTGATCAAGCTTTCAAAACTGCCCGAATGACGGATGATGCATTTTGGTTCCTTCAAAATGGAACTTTTCTTCATCCAAGTTGCTTTTTCGGTATCACAAATGGAGTCAGTCCAGTACAGTATGATGCGCCAACTCAAGCAAGGTAATGTGATTGTAAGGGTTTTTATAGGAATTCAGTCTGCTCTAGACGCTTGAGTTCTTTACTTGTATCAACGGCTTACACCAATACAGTAATTTCAACGGAGGGAGCAAATGTAGCTAGCGCATTTTACATTCACTTTTAGAAGCGGTTGAGAAACCTCCATGAGCCAAACTACAAGACTCCTATTCCAGATATCACTGTGAATTCGTAAATGGATTACTGAACGAGATCAAAACTCCATTCTCAAACCTGGAAATTGATGCGATGGAATGCGTATTTCTCAAGACATTGCTTCTTTTTGCTGGTGGGTTTCAACCAAATTAATCAAAACCTCTTCTTGGGAAAGATATCAGTAGTGATATTGTTTTCAGGCCCATATATTGCGGAAATAATCCACATTATTCCCACAATGGTATAATGTCTAATTCGTAGACTAAGAAAATGATAAAAGGGTTACTTTGGAATATTATTTACAATGCTCAAGGAATGTTAACGTGGAATAGCCTGTTACACATCGACCCTTGCACCCTTCTGGTCACCTTTGGAATGTCAAACCTACGTGGCAAGGTCGATGATGCTCTTCGCTTCTACTATCAATCAGTACTCAACAACTCCAACAAGTTCTCACGAGAAGCTCTCACCGAAGACGCCACCGGAACCGACTCTACCATCTTCGTGCACACCGGTCTACAATACCAAACAATGGCACCGGCCATTCCTGAGCTTGCATATAATAAACCGTTGTAATTCACACTGTGTTCATCCGTATTTATATGCCATATTCTTCTCACTCATTGAGACGGGCTACGGGGCTCACCACCCTTAAAACCGCCTCAATATGGTGCATCGACCAATGGTTTACCCTGAGGTGGGGTGAGAGGATATGTGGTTTGAAATCGATGAGCAGGCACCGTTTTATTGCGGTGCATGGGCAACGGCTTAGGCGCAATGAGAGCGAACATTCCTTACTCGAAGGATAGAATCTCTTGTCGAAGAGAAGTTGAGAACTCCGACTGAATCGCAAAGTCGTATCACTTTTTCAAGAAGAGTGTAATTAGCAAATTCGTTGCGTTGGTGTGTATGTATGGGCTCGGGGACCACGAGTGAGTGGCAACATGCATACACTAGGTAGGGCGTTTCAAAAATAAACGCATGGTCCTATCGAGATCTTAGAAAACCATCTCCAGCATCGTGGAGACAATACCAATGATCTGAACCACCTCATACATAATTGGTTTTCTAGTTAATGGGATCTCGTCCCTACCGAAAACAAATATATTGACAATGTGCATTCTTGTATGCAAAGTGCTTGTTTATGAACCTTACCACTAGACAGAAGTACAAAAAAATCAAAACCGTTGATTGTATCGAGACGCTCGTTCACAAAAATGAGCACCCAGGCTACAGAGCCTTAATCATGACGGATTTAATTGAAATCCACTCAATCATCATCCTGTCATGGACCCTAAAACCAGGTGGTAAAACATGTCAGCAGTCGGTTCACAATCAATCGTGGATCTCGTTTCTATTAACAGTCAATGGAACGCCACCCGACACCACAAATTGTTAGGAGAATGGTCGTCAATCTGAACTTTTCTATACGACACTTGAGAAAATGCGCAAAAGTATCAGGAAGAGTTGAAGAAGTTCAGACGCGATCAGGAGTACAGTGCAGCTGGCAGAAGGCTGATCAACCTTCGCATGTGCTCTCCATTTTGTTGGATCTCCCGTCTAAACCTTCACTGATATTCTATCTAAATATAGTCGGAGGAGGACGTTAAAATCGATATCCTTGTCTACTAATGTTGACTGGCATCATTCAAGGACCCCTACACACCCGAGAGTGGACACTTTGTCACAATTCACACACACACTATTCTATATCTATCATTGGCGATGAAAATTCTAGAAATGAAAGAACGACGACGCCAACAACTAATGTTTCAATCCGTGAAACACCCAAGAAACCTCTATGACCGTAGGTTAGTAAACCATCTTTCAAAAAACTTGTAGAAATTGTCTACACCACCATTGCCGAAAAAAGAGCTCTGGAAAACGCTCTGGAGCTGAAAAAGCAAACAATGCGGACTTCTGAAATCTACACAGTTGATCAGGAAAATTCCACAGACCACCATCAACAACTGTTTGGACCCGAGGAAGGTGAAGTCTCCGAATCTGATTAGCTTCCAGTCTACGAACGCAGCGTTGCAGCCGGCAACACAATCTTATATTATCGATAAGTTGAACTCGTCAACATTCTTATACTGTTATCACAGTCATAAATAATATTCGGTTATTTGCATGGAAGGCAACGAACTTCCAACGCTACCGCTAGGAAGTTCTATTCCTCGCCCCCAGTATTGCGGAAATAATCCACATTATTCCCACAATGGTATAATGTCTAATTCGTAGACTAAGAAAATGATAAAAGGGTTACTTTGGAATATTATTTACAATGCTCAAGGAATGTTAACGTGGAATAGCCTGTTACACATCGACCCTTGCACCCTTCTGGTCACCTTTGGAATGTCAAACCTACGTGGCAAGGTCGATGATGCTCTTCGCTTCTACTATCAATCAGTACTCAACAACTCCAACAAGTTCTCACGAGAAGCTCTCACCGAAGACGCCACCGGAACCGACTCTACCATCTTCGTGCACACCGGTCTACAATACCAAACAATGGCACCGGCCATTCCTGAGCTTGCATATAATAAACCGTTGTAATTCACACTGTGTTCATCCGTATTTATATGCCATATTCTTCTCACTCATTGAGACGGGCTACGGGGCTCACCACCCTTAAAACCGCCTCAATACCATAGGAGGCTGATTAGTTTTCCACGGAAAATGGTTTTCTTCGAGTACGGTATGATGGTAAGGCATACACTCGAAGATTTATAGTCCCAGATAAAAATATTGCTCATTTAACAGGTCTTGATGGCTGAACCAGACATTTTGTGGTCACCCGCTCTTTGGCCTTCATGACGCGTTGGACTTTAAACGCGCTTGTTTTTTGGGTCTTCATGGTTGTTCTCAAGAGGTAGTTCTTTTAATTTTCAGCATCGTTTATTCAAAGAGTGAATGTTGAAGAATCTAAAGAAATAGTTTCGAGATGTTTAATGAGATTGATGGAGTATACCATCAAAAAGTCTCCGATTGACGGAATGGTCCGATATGGAGAGATTGTTATGCTGATTGGATCAATTCGTTGCGCGATCAAATCATTTTATAACCAAACTACAGTATCCAATGTTTTTCATCAGTCTAATTTTGATCTATTTGTGAGAGGCAGCTTCCCGACTTAAGATGTTAATGATAGTATTTAGGACTAATAGCAGATTATTCCTTACTATATCTTAGATATATTTTTTTCTCTCTGTTCCCAACATCCCACTTTCTAATCCTGAAGATTTTTGGTTTCACTTTTTTGGTCTTGTTTCTTTATCTTTTGGACATCAGCGGATAATACCATGCATACATAAGTGATGTGTCTACTATACTGGTAATTGAATTTTTAAACCAAAGCACGTGGCAAAACTAACAATCGTATATCTCAGTTTTTGAACATTGCACTGGATATACACCTATTCTTGATGGTTCGTCGATTCTAAACTTTGCGGGTCATGATAATTACCTCATTGTTTCGTGTTAAGTTTTTGTTGGTTCAATAAATGTTTCATAACGAAGTTTTGAATTTTTCATTTTGACAAAATTATCAATTCAAACTAATTATGGAAACTTTTTGTGGTTTCTTTTTCCAAAAACACCTGAAAACCGTTTTTCTATACGGAGGATATGTCAGAATAAGCACCAGCGAACCCAGAAATGAGTGGAAGGAAAATGTGCAAACCATTGCGGAGCTCCAAACTGAAACTTCTTTTGTTTGGACACAATCAAGGAAAATAAGGTTACCTTGAGTGTCTGGAACTTCTAAAATTAGCCAGACCACAACCAAAATAGGAGGAATGAAACATAAAGAGATGACTGCAAACTGGGCAACCAATGACTGAAATATCGCTCGGTGTTGTTGAATATTTCTAGATGACATTGTTGCTTTATGGCTCTTCAAAGTTGTGAAAATTTGGAAGGATAATCCAGAAATTATTAGAAAAATTAGACTGATAGAGAAAATCATAGTGGCAAAAGAGTAGATAACCAGAGGGTTTACAGAACGGTCATAGATTTCCAAGCTAGGGTAGAAGGAGAGAGTTTGTTCAAGGTGAGGGATATTCTGGAAAAGTTGCTCACTTCAAATAAAATCTCTGATTCAACTCACTCTTCTGATATACTCAAGTTGCTGTTCTTTCGAAACTCTTCCAAAATAAAACAACACCACTATTGCAGATATATCGAAATGAAGTACCCCAATTACACTCCAGTAATTCCTTTTCTTCATTTCCAATTTCCTATTTATAGTGACTATTGATTGATGTTTTTTGAAGAATGCGCAGAATATTGCCACTTCTTGGACTCCCATGAACAATATTTGAATTGTCATTTGAATATGAGAATTCACCTCAAAACAGCTGTATAATATTCCGGTGGTGTATCCTCCAATAACAGGAAATATTGGAATTGGTTTCATTAGGAATGCCAAATATACATCCATGATAGCAGTTGTCAATTGAAAATATAGAAGATAATATCGGAATGTTTTCATGTTTTTACTCTTCCATATTACCAAATAAACAACAAGATAGTTTGTGAACAAATCTAAGAATCCAGCAACATCGAATAGCAAGTTGGCAATCTTTTGAAGTTGAGAGTTGAGAGTTAATTCCATTGAGTAAAACTATAAGATATTGGGAAAAATCAGAAAAAAAGTGAGAATCATGAAAGCTCAAAATTGGATCATTTGCTCAACAGGTGATACAGTTAACTGAACTTGGCAGGTGTTTTTGTTGGGATTTCGTGGAAAATCTTGATGTGAGTTGACTAGAAAAAATGCAAAATAGTGACGCTTTATGTGACAAATAATTAGAGCTACCCCTTATTAGAACTGGCCGCATTAGGACCTGGTGCTTCCGAAGCATCTAACACTTCAAAAATTTGAGAAAATGTGTGTGATCACATTGTCATGTTCTGTACAAAAACTCAGCCCCAAGTCGTAACTGGGAGCTGAAACATGGCACGGTTCTAATCCGGGAGGGTCTAATACAGGACAGTTCTAATACGGGGTAGCACCCAAAAAATCGTCTCTCGATTGTAGGATCAAATTCAGTAAACGAAATGCGCTGTGCACACAAAAAATTCAATCTCGGAAATAATAAACATTTATTCAACAAAACAATACCAAATTCATAACAAACAATACCAAATTCAACTGATAGCTGAAATCTTCGGAGACTTTCTTTTCTTCCTGCAACATCCAAAAACAGTTCTTCTATACGGCGGGTATGTCAGAATAAACACCAGAGCCCCCAAAAAAGAGTGGAAGGAAAATGTGCAAACCATTGCGGAGCTCCAAACTGAAAGTTCTTTGTCTGAACTTCTGGAGCCCAAAAGTTTGAAAAATAGCGTACCTTGTGTGTTCGGCACTTCTAGAATCAAGAACAAAAGAGCTGTCAGCGGCGGCAAAAAGCATAGCGATATGACAGCAAACTGGGCAAAAATCGATCGGAATATCTCTCGATGTTGATTCATATTATGTTTCGATCCAGAGAACTTGTGTCTTTTCAATGCTAGGAACATATCTAGGGATAATGCGGAAATTAAGAAAAGAGCAAACAGAATTCCAGCCAAAAGTAAAAGAAGTGAGTAGAGGATGATGGGATTTTGTACACGGTCGTAAACTTCTAGGCTGGGATGAATTTCCAGAAGATGTTCTAGTTCCGGGAAGTTCTGTAAGTTAGTGGCATTGGTTCCATTTCCTGGTGGGAACTCACATTTCTCATGTAATCAATTTGTTGTTGATCAGCAATTCTTGAAAATTGAAACATCACGACTATCACAAAAACAATAAAATGGAAAAATGAAATCCACAACCAATACGTGCTCTTCTTCAGACCATGTTTGCCAGTAACTGGGACAATGGATTGGTGTTTCTTTAGAAAAGTGCAGGCTATCGCAGCTTCTTGGATCCCCATCAGAAATATTTGAATACTCATTTGAAAATGTGCCTTAACGCCAGACAAACTATACAAAATCCCATTGGTGTACCCTCCAATGACAGGAAACAATGGAATTGGTTTCATTAGAAAAGCCAAGTAAAGATCCAGTATAAGAGTACAGAATTGAAAATAAAAAAGATAATATCGGAAAGTTTTCATGTTTGCACTCTTCCAGAATATTAGATATATAACAATGGAGTTGGAGAGGAAATCCAAAACTCCCGCAATATCGAAAAGGACTTCAGCGAATAAGGGAAGTTGCGAGTTAAGTTGGAGACTCATGACTAAGATTGAATGAAGGGATGCAGGAAGGAAACCTGATTAAAAAAAAGGGAAAATGGTGAGGGTATGTATTTGAAGCAGGTGGTATTATATCCCTGATTATTAATCATTGAAAAACAATTAGAGTAAGGTGGAAAAGGTTTGGACTCCTGAATTGCGAGTTGTTAAGTAGAGTGGACCAAGAAAAAGATCAGAAGGGTATTTTTTGGAGAATTTAAAATTTCTCGATAAGAACCATCACGATAATTTTTAGAATAGAATGGTTTGTACCACGTATGTTTCAAATTTTCAGAACTTCCAGGAACTATTCAACTTTTTTCCCTAGTTCCAAAATCCATTCAACTCAAGAACGCGCACACGAAAAATGATGATACCCGCATCAGAACTGTCCGGATTAGAACCTAGTATTTCCAAAGCATCTGATAACTCAAAGATTGAAACAAATTTATAAGACCACATTTTCGTATTTTGTACGAAAATTCACCCCGAAGTCGTAACTGGGACTATACATATGGCCCGATTCTCATCCGGGAAGTTCCTAAACAGGATAGTTCGGGATAATCCAAGTAGAGCCCCCCCCACGTTGAAATTCATCTAAATAGAACCACCCACCCTGTACAAATCGGGGGGGGGGCCTTCTTCGTGTTAGGTTATACAAAAATCGCGCCCCACCAGTACAAAGTGGGGGGGGGGGGGGCGCTTCTTTAACTTCCTGTGATTCTCCAAATATTGCGCCCACTCCTCTAGAGCCTTCACCATCTTTTAATATCTATTTATACCATCCAATACCAGCCCCCACCATCCAATATCGGCCTATTCATACAGTGGAATTGCTGAGAATACGCCACCAAAAAAGTAGAAAGGATAGACGAAAATTTAAAAAACAAGCTGAAAAAAAAACTGAATAAAAATTGTTTGAGGTTTAAAATTCGGCAAGCCTGAGCATACATCTGAAACCACGAACAAATGGGGGCTCTCCTTGGATACGAGAACAGTAACCCTACGAGCAATTGGGGGTGCTTCTTGAAGATAAAAGTGAAAGTGGGGGGGGGGCTGTACTTAGTTTAAGTTTGGGGGAGGGGGTCCTATTTGGATAAGGGGGGGGGAGCTATATTCGGATATACCCGATAGTTCTAATGCGAGATATTGTCCAAAAATCGTCTCTTGATTGTAGAAATGAAACCAAGATTAAAAAAAAACAATATGCGCTGTGCACACAAATCTCACTGACGGTCAAGGAAAAATCACTTTTAGAAATAACAACAATTCATTGCACATCTTTACAAACAATATTAAATTCAACTAATAGCTGAAATCTTCGGAGACTTTCTTTTTTTCTAATCCGGGAGGGTCTAATACAGGACAGTTCTAATACGGGGTAGCACCCAAAAAATCGTCTCTTGATTGTAGGATCAAATTCAGTAAACGAAATGCGCTGTGCACACAAAAGGTTCAATTTCGGAAATAATAAACATTTATTTAACAAAACAATACCAAATTCATAACAAAAAATACTAAATTCAACTGATAGCTGAAATCTTCGGAGACTTTCTTTTCTTTTTGAAGCATCCAAAAACAGTTCTTCTATACGGTGGATATGTCAGAATGAGTACCAGAGACCCCAAAAAAGAGTGGAAGGAAAACGTGCAAACCATTGCGGAGCTCCAAACTGTAACTTTTTTCTGAACTTCCGAAGACCAAAAGCTTGAAAAAATAGCGAACCTTGTGTATTTGGCACTTCTAGAATCAGAAACAAAAGAGCTGTCAACGGCGGCAAAAAGCATAGCGATATGACAGCAAACTGGGCAAAAATCGATCGGAATATCTCTCGATGTTGATTCATATTTTGTTTTGATCCAGAGAACTTGTGTCTTTTCAATGCTAGGAACATGTCTAGTGATAATCCAGAAACTAAGAAAAGAGCAAACAGAATTCCAACAAAAAATATAAGAAGTGAGTAGAGTATGATGGGATTTTGTACACGGTCACAAACTTCCAGGCTGGGATGTGTTTTCAATAGATGTTCTAGTTCCGGGAAATTCTGAAAGTAAAAGATATTGGCTCTATTTCCTGGTGTGCACTCACATTTCTCATGTAATTAATCTGTTGTTGACCAGAAATTCTTGAAAATTGAAACATCACAACCATTGCAAAAACAAAAAAATGGGAAAACACAATCAACATCCAATACGATTTCTTTTTCAATCTATGTTTCCCCGTAACTGGTACAATTGACTGATGTTTTTTCAAAAACGTGCAGCCAATCGCAATTTCTTGGATTCCCATCAGAAATATTTGAATACCCATTTGAAAATGCGCATTCACACCAAACAAACTATACAAAATCCCATTCGTGTACCCTCCAATGACAGGAAAAACTGGAATCGGTTTCATTAGAAAAGCCAAGTAAAGATCCAGTATGAGAGTGCAGAATTGAAAATATAGAAGATAATATCGGAAGGTTTTCATGTTTGAACTCTTCCATAATATCAAATAAATGACAATGGAGTTTGTGATAAAATCCACAATTCCCGCTATATCGAAAAGCACTTCAGCGAATGAGGAAAGTTGCGAGTTCAGTTGAAGGCTCATGATTAAATTTGAAGAAATGCACGAAGGAAACCTGATGAAAAAATATTTGGAAAAATGGTGAGAGTATGTATTTGGAGCAGGTGGTTTTATGTGGATTATTAATCATCGAAAACATGAAAGTATGGTGTGAAAGGTTATCCGAGGAGGGCATAACTTGATTAAAACTTCATTCTTGAAAGAAGAGCTGTAGGGTTATATAGTTTGTAAGTTCAATGGGGCATCGAATTGATTCTAAAAATGCACAAGCACTCTCAAAAACGTTTTACTTTGCGAACAAACCACAAATCTCATGTTTTCGGAAAACCATAACGGAACTACATACACTATCTTATTTCCGTTACCTTCTCTAAACAACATTAGTAGTTCCGTTCGAGTTAATAACTTTATTTTAGTCCAAACAACACATTTCTATTCTGTTTTATTTCTATCAACCTTACTCCTCATGTACCTCTTCATCCACACCATCCAACAGTTCAGTTTTGTGTTCTATCAGATCACAAACTTCATCCTCCTCTACCTAATCTGGAAGAAAGCACGTGCACTCCTTGGCCCATTCCGCTACCTGATGTCAACATTTTCAGTGTATTCAATCGTATATAACTACGTGGATATCATAACTCATCCATTGGTTTTAATAGAGAAACAAATGTATGTGGTGATAAATCATGGACCGTTAAGGTACACGGAATGGTTCGGGTTTGTGTTAGTTTGTAAGTTTAGACGAAAAGATAAGTATTTATATCTTCCGTTCAGGTATGTTTGGAGCTTCATTCGGTCTCTGTATTTCTCTCCTGTGCACCGAATTTATTTTCAGATACATTGTTATTTGCCGGTTTGTCTTATTTCTGTTGATCCTTCGAATTTTCATTTTTTTTTCATCAAAATTTCAGACACAATTACCGTAAATACATAGACGGCCACCGGATCTTGTTGCTTTTTATATTTCCTTTTGTTATTTCCGTCACTTGGTTCTTTTTCTGTTACTTTGGCCTAACGATCACTTCAGAAAAAAGAAGAATATTAAAAATTCCCTTCATGAATAATTATGAGGAGGATTCTGAAAAACTAATGTTCGCTGGCGGTTTATATTGGAGTGTTGATCAGAATGGAGTGAAGAATTGGTGTATAAGGGATTGTTTGGCGTCACTAGGATTGACAGTTCTGATGGTAAGACATTCGGACAAACAGACAGGTCTATTTATTTCAGGGTATCTGCTGCTCAACGATCCTTTTCTGTGGTGTTAACACGTACCATAAAATGAAGGAGCTTCGAACTTCATTGAGCAAACAGACGGCTGCACTCAACAATCAATTGTTTCTGACGTTGACTTTACAGGTATCAGAACTTCTGATTTGTGCCATATTTTTGTTTTTCTAGACCCTCCTCCCATTCCTCTTGATGTACGCACCAGTTGGTCTCCTATTTTTCCTCCCACTGTTTGAGATAAATCTCGGATTTCTGGCAAGCTCCTCAGCGGCATCAACGGCTATTTATCCGGCTCTGGAGCCGCTCATCGCGATTTTCTGCATTAATTTGTTTCGAAATGTGGTTCTTTGCAATAAGAAGAAAAACGCGGTTTATGATTTATCGTCAACTGCTGTTCAATGATTACATTTTCATTTCGGAATTCAGTTCAAACTATGATAAATAAATTGAATAATTAAAATCTATCAACTCCACTTATTCTTGATGCAGTGTTTAAATTTGATAAAGCAACAACATTTGATCCATTTTGTTCGCTATCAGTTTTCTTTCCACAGCAACCAAATAAATCTGAAAATTTCAAAAGTTTGTCTGTTTGTCCAGATGTCCTCCTCGCCTATAATTGCTTTTCGGTAACTTTTGATAATAAACATGTTTGGTAATGGGTCAATAACTGGATAAAGTGCAACCATATCTGATATCAGTTTACTTGAATAACCCATATTTACATTTATCATTGGGCATAAGAAAAACACTAGGATTGGGAGATACATGATAACCACTGGAATAACAGTTTGGATGACTAGTGCATTGAAAAGTTGTTTTTGAAGATTTGCGGAGAACTTGGAAGTCCCAGAGGTCACTGATAATTGTTTTGCAATATTCAAATAACACTTTGAGCCGAGATAAAGGGCACAGAATATTGATGACGTCTGTAATACCTATAGTTTGAGAACAGATAAGTATTACCTACCACCATCATCAAGCAATTTGTCACTGCAACCCATGCGGGTTCATTAAAAAGAAGTTCACCATGACTTCCATATCTATAAAATTTTGGTGATACATAGGAAATCTGATCAATCCGTAAGTCGAAAGTTTCCAGGAAGCGAGATTTGAGATAGTCATCTGATTCCTGGTTGGGTAAGTAACCATAAGAAAGTGCACATGTCCACCAGATAGCGTAGATGAAGGGAGCCAAAAATAGCAGATAGTATTTACGACCAGAAGTATAACGATGATTGAAGTTGCTATAAATTATTGTTTTCTCGTGATTCTTGAAAATTAAAAGACCTGTCAGTAACACTATAACGGTATACAAAATGAGAGGCTAGCATGGCCATGGACATTCCAAAAGTGACGCAATAAGCAATGACTAGCGCCATGGAAACACTTCGAGGAACCCAACATTTTGGGGTGAACTCTCGGAACACCACAACTGCAAAACCATGTGAGAAGACAGTCTTTAAATTTGCAGGAAATTATTCTGAGAAAGGTCTTGCCACGATAATTTTCAACTCACCACATCTGCCGCCGCATCTAACAATGCATAATACATTTCAAAAACCGAGGTATAAATCATCAATTGTTTATAGCTCCCCAACTTTTTTGGTGACTTTTTTAGAATCAACCAGCAAAGGAAAACATTCAAAATTAGGGATATACTAGTGGAAACTAGTTGGACGTAAGACGGCATTCTCAGGTAAGAATAAATGAAAATTGTTCTCATTAACAACTTGTTTTGACTGTGACATAGAAATCCCAAGAGAAATTGATTGACGTGCGTTCTAGATAATTCTGAGAATAGACAAATATGAGCACAAAGTTTTATTGGTTAGTCACTTGGAAACAAGTTTTAATCGATGATTTTTCTTGTTTCGTACAGCAACCGAATAATGAAAATGTAAATTCCCGATAAGGTTTGTGCACAAGAACCATCAAAATATTAGAAACAATTCCATGAAGACACAAGATTACACACAGCAAATTGGTCAGTGATTGATTGTGATAACGTACAATAACCATCAGAATAAATCCACCGAGAGGTTTATACAGTAGGGCTACTGTAAAGAACGTCTGTATTGACACAGAAATCAGAAATTGCTTCTGGATGGCCAAGGTTTGGGGAGATAACTTTTTGGTGGCGATTAAATTTCGATATGTCAACAATAATAAAGTGAAGAACGACGCAGCTTGGAATATTGGGTTCAGAATAACACAAAAGATTGTCATGGTTGGGTCTAAAGCCAGAACTATTAGTTTACGTTTATAAAAACAGGAGGATGGAATGTTGGCCCCTGTCATTAGTAGCATTTCCTGTGCGTTTTCTAGGTCCGGAGTGTTGAGAAACGGTGGTAGAGATACAAGAGGGATGAGACAGGAGTAAATGAGATAGTATGGTTTCCTGAATTGTTTCCAATACGAGTTTTGACCGAATAAAATGAAATATCTGTTCTCGTAAATGGCAATGTAGGCGAAACCAATTACTGAAAAATATCAATAAGAGCAAATGTCTCCCAGTTCATTTTACCGATAGCAAAAGTGATTCCACTATAAAATAAGACTACTGAACTTTCAATGGCACCCAATCCATAAACCGCTATTGCCGGTAACAACAGATATGGAACACCCAGAAAACTTATTGAAAAATCAAAAAGAAGACTCCAAACATGCAGATTCAATAACAAATATTTCATTGGTCTCATGACAGATGGAGTCTTGAACAGAATACAGTAACCACCAAAAAATGATAGAGGTGCTGTCAAGAGGGCAATTGAATAGCATGAGCTCACCAAAAATTGGGGTGAAGCAATATAACTTTGGTTAGGAAAGCAATCTGACATTTTCTGAGATTGAGTAAGCTTGAGATATTTTGAGGGTTTTATGCTTTGTCAAGGAACGTTGTTATTTTGTTGTGCTGCCAAAAAACTCAAAGGAGTTTTTTGTTCGTCTGTTGATTAGTTACTTGGAAAAAGAGACTACTCGAAAATGAGAAATTCCAAAAATCAAGAAAAAATGACAGAGATCCAATTTTGTCAGTTTCACAGGATTCTGTATTCAGTCCTTGGAATGAGACGATGTTTACTAAACATCGTTCATTTCTTTTTACGCATTTCACAATAGTTTCATCATCCTCATCAAACTCTATCACTTCTTTTTCCACCACTAGACTACACATCTTATAATGTTCTTGACAGTGTTTCTAGCCAAATGTAGCCAATTTTGTGATATGATGTTTGTGCTGATAGAGTTTATTTTGTTTCACTGTCTGAAACATCTGAATCGTTTGATTAGAATGTATAAAAAGGTCACAATGTTTCGAAATTCAATTTTGATTTTTTTTTTGAAAACTGGTTTTTGAAACTAATATTGAAAATTTTTTGAGATTATGGATTCATCAGAAGACCTCTACTCCCCTTCTTCCTCTGCATCCACTCCGAATTCTCTAGCAGCCACCGAAGAATGTGCAGTTTGTGGGAACAAAGTGGTTGATAGTAGTCGATACGGAGCACCAGGGTGTCTTGGATGTATAGTTTTCTTTCGAAGAGCAATAGTAAGGAATTCCGTATTTAAGTGTTTGAGAAGAGGTGGCTGTAATATCACAAATGGTAGGAAACGGGGTCTCGATTACTGTATTGATATTAGTTCAGAATATCGATGTGTCTGCAGGTACTGCAGACTTCAGAAGTGCTTGAAGGTTGGCATGAGTCCTAAAGGTTGGTTTTTTCTATCGAGAAAACAGATTCAACACTTGAATTTTTCAGCTGTTCAGCGCCGTGACCTAGTTGGTCGTCGTAATTTATCAGACATCAAAACGAATTTGGAAAAGCTTAGTGGTATCCATACAACGTCTCAGGTCGTTATCGATGGTGAGTATTTCCTTGATAGTATGTTTTTCTAGTCGTGAATTTTCAGAATCTACCAGCAACCTTCTCCAATCCTTAGCTCAATTGCAATCCGAGCAAACATATAAGGCTCTACAATATTTTGTCGCCCACGGTCATCCAAACCGAATCAACTCTTCCTCACGCCGCGCTGATTCCCATGACGTCAACATAACTTTGAAACTATGCCTAAACCAGGCATCTGAATGGGGACATCAACTGAAACCTTTCAAAAGATTGTCAATCGAATCCAAACAAAGTATTCTGGCAGAATACGTTTTTGCGTTCCTTCTAGTTGACCAAAGTTTCAAAACAGCAAGGGAAGCCGAAAAAGGGTTTTGGCTCCTTCAAAATGATAGTTTTATGCATCCAAACTATTTTCTGGGATTGATTGAAAACAAGGAAATAGATGAAACAACAAAAAAAACGGCGGAACATCACGAGAAATTTGTTTCCGAGCTACTTTATTGTATAGCCAGTCCATTTAGAAATTTAGAGATTGACGAGATCGAATGTGTTGCATTAAAGACTATTCTTTTGTTGACTCGTGAGTTATTAAAATGAAAATTTTAAAATCATTGCTCCATCTTTCAGCGTCCTGCTCCAAAAGAGCAGTCTACTCTGGTCAGGAAGGATACGTGGCTGCAGTTCACACGCAATGCATGGAAGACCTCATGGAGCACTGCCAGAAAAAGTTTCCAGAACGCGGGGAAGAAAGATTCGGAGAGATTTTACTGTTGATTGGGTCGATTCGATGTGGAATCAAGGCGATTTACAATCACACTCGAATCTCGGATGTCTTTGATTTCAATAAATTCGATGAAGATGTTCAGAAGTTTTTGTTGTCATGAAGCGAAAACAGTTTTGAAATTCGCGGGTTCCCACGGTTATCCTAGTCATTTTTAAAGTGGCTATGTCCATAGGTTGTGCTAATAAATATGTAAATTTTTTGTCAAGAATATTGAGGATTCAAAAGCAAATAACTTTATTCAACGGAATCTAAATCTGCCGCAGGAATATTATTCAGCTCAAGTTCTTTCGCAATCCCTGGGTTCACTGAATTTTCGCCATTGCCAACAGAGAACATTTTGAACTTCAAACAAAAAACTTTTTGACAAAACTGTCTATATGGCTTATGAATCATAAGCATCACAATAGTAGACGCTAAGCCATGGAGGGAAACAATCATGAAACAGATATTATTCAGGATTTGATTATAATAATCAAGAACCACAGAAAACCCGACATAGAAAAGTGGAAGCGCCACAAGTATATAAGGGGTAAATATCTGAAAACTAGGTGTGAAAAGAATACTATCAAACTGTGCGTACCTGAATCATAACAGCTTTCAATAGATTTTTCTGCATCTCCATTGTTCTTTGAGATAGTTTTGTGTCTTTAGTCATCTTCTCAAGATTTATGACTAAGAGGCATGCAAAAATCATGAATTCGAGAGTGTAAACTGTGAAGAAAATAGTATAACAGGTCAACACAACTCGGAAATCTTCAGCCAAAACGAAAAGCTCATATTCGAAAATCAGTGGATCGATTTGCATAGTTTTCTTGAGGGTTTCGATTGCAGTTTTTTGATTTGGAATGTTGAAAAAGAGAAACACGAAACATAATGGTGGAAAAAGGTAATGCAAGATCAAGAACGGAATACGAACTTTTCGCCACCAGTGGAATCTCATGAATAGTATATAAAGTCGGTTTTCAGCAATTCCAATTAGTGAAGTGAAAGCCGCTGTAATTTTCAAAAAATTTATCTGATTATTTCTAGCAGTACGATTATTCCCTTCTTGCTGGAACTTACTTGCAATAACACAATCAAATATATAAGTGTGGAACCTGATTGGTACCCCAATAGACGTCAGAAGACCCATTGACAACCCAGCCATTGCTGGTAACAACAAGTATGGTACTGTCAAAATACTGATTGTCCAATCAAGAAGAACACTCCAAAAATGAGCATTCATGAAGTTCCATTTGACTGATTTCATAGAAACTGGAGTCTCGAATAAAATCACATAGGCACCCAACAAGTGAATAGGTATTTCGAAACAAGAGAGAATGTGATAACAACGAACCACAAAATCTGGAGTAGAAATGTAGGAAATGCTGAGATTAGTCATCAAAAAATTTGGAGCTGGTGCTGTGATAAATGAATGATAGAAAAATCTGAAAATACGCTTCGAATTTTTCTTAATGATAGAACCGGGCTGACGTGTTCCTGTCTCGAAATTTCAGCAAAAGTATGAAAACAAATCTTGAGATTTCCTTGTGTGAGGATACTACTAATTAAACGTCACCACATCAAAGACTCAAAGAATTTACTTCAACAAGATAGAATACGATAACAAATCAGGAGCTTGTTCTGCGGAGAAATGAATTATAATCAAACAAAACTTGTATAGAGTTTCTGAGGGAGGTATTGCTGACGAGTTTCTGTCTCAGAATTCCAACAAAAACACAAAAACAGAGTTTGAAAATGTCAATTCCTTGTATCGATGCTACTCATTAAACCAAACACAAACAAAGCAGATAGATTTGTCGGAACACGAATTCAACTCACAAAAAAATAATCTTAAACTCGTTAGAATTCAGTAACTGAAGATAATGGAAAACAGTTTAAGTTAACTTTTTTCTCTACATCAGGTTGTCAGTGCTAACTGTAACCAGCAGGTCAATCTTCTTGATTATCCTGTAGTTAGTGTTTCTCTTTAGATGCCATTTTTCTGTGAAAACGGCATTCCCTTTACCCCCTCCACCTGGCACAAAAGACTCCAATGACATATTTTGTCAATTTTAATGGGTTCCTTCACCAAAGGTCAACTGTTAATCCTCCTGTTTTCCACACTCATTATCTGGTCAGGATTGTATGAACGTGCATTCTCATTTCACTCTCATCTCTTCTCCCAATGTCACCCATTCCTATGTGTTCTCACGATTCAAACACCATCGTTTATTTTTGAATTTGATCAACCCTGCACGTTGCTCTGCTACCTATTATCCTCCATCACTTTCTTCCTTCTACCCCCCTAAATGATTTTGTTGCCTGGCGAGTTTTAATAACGTTTCAAATTATTAGTCATTTATCACTTTTTTTGTCACTGTTCAAGATAGTGTAGTAGTTGTCCGTGTTTTCATTCTTGTTCAAATTATTTTACCCTTACACTTCTGTTGGTTTAGCTCTAGTTTAGAATCAACTTTTTCCCCAAAATTCCATGTTTGCACCACAAACCTTGTTTTCGAAATAATTTAGGCTAAAAAAGAAACCAATAAAAACCAAAAAGTTCAAGTAGTGAATACTCCCCAAACTATATCGATCACACTGAGTTAATCCACCTGTTCTGCACACTCATTATGTGGTCATGATGGCATAGCAGTTTATTCCAATTCCTCTCTCCCAACATTCCTCGTTGGCAGAACCTTTCAAATACGATCAATTTGTTCGTCGTTCGCATTTTTCGTCCTCCTACTATCCATTTTTCGTTTTAATTTAGAATATACTGTTTGAAAACATTAGCAGTTTACTAGAGCTGTCCATTTCTTTTTTGGCTCAGAACTCATTCATTTCATTCCTTCTCCCAACTCTACCTTTCCTCGTTGTCCCATTGATCCAAATATTTCAAAGTTTCTCGTTTTACCTCTTTTTCATTGAAACCGATCGTTCGCCTTTTACTGTTCACGGTATTATATCTTCTTTCTTTTACTTCTTATCTTTTACCAATGATAACGGTTATTCTATTCCTAATACTTGTTGAACATTTACTCTATAGTCTTAGTTTCCAAAATTTTTTTTTCGTTCCTCTCTCCTTTCTTGTCCTACTTCCGCTTATTATCACCACGCATAAACTTGTATTTTCAGCTAGTTCAAAAATGTGCACAAAGAATACCAAGAGAACTTCTCTCCGAATCAAGAGAGTGGAAGCTGAGAAGACGCGTAAAGAGAGAGGAGAGACCCGTGCCAGGGCTGTGAGAGCCATTAAGCCTGAGGAGAAGAGAAACTCAGATTCTTCCAAAATTAATAATAAGGAGAACACGCCTACGGTGCAGGCTAACAAGACGACTCCACCAATTAAATTGGCTGATCGCAAGAGTACTTGTAGATCGAAAGTTAATGTTGCCACTCCTCAGGCTCAAGACTCCTCCTCTTCCAACCCATCGGCCTCATCTGAGAAAACGACTCCACCAATGAAATGTACTGTCCGGAGGTCTAACGCTAAAGTTGACACTCCTCAGGCTGAGACCTCGTCTAACTCATCAGCACCAAAACGATTACTCGGTCCAACTGACGAATCCGAAGCTGGACCATCCGAGGCCAAAAGAGCTGCTCCAACACCCAGCTCACAAAACGAGGAGGTACGAGAGAAGAAGCCGTACACCAAATATGACGTTATCCCGGAAGAGTATCTTGAACCCAATTGGTGGACCCAACCAGCAGTTAAAACAACTGCAGATTCACCTATCCTCTTCAAGGCACCGGTGGAAAGTATCGTTATGGGAGAGAATTGGGAGGAGGACAGAGTCGAGTTCAGCGAGCCGCCATCACGTCCAAAGGCTGTCATTCCCAAGCTGGAGCAGATTCCAAGGTTTGTTGATTTTTGAGTAACAGTTTTTCAAAAATCTGTATTTTTCAGCTCCAACGAGCTCACACAGCTAATGCACGCCCTCCAACATTTTGTGCACACATTGAACAAATCGGACACAGACGTTTTTGAGAAGTTGGTCGACGAAATGGATAATGTCGTAGATGTGATGCAGTCAGAGAACAAGGCAAAATCACTGAATCTCTATGCAATCCAGTTTGATACCCATATGTATCAAGTGTTCTCTTGCATGAAGCCCAAGCAGCTCTGTCAAGGGGAGGGGATTTTCGTTCGGCAGTTCTTTGAGCTGCTCAAGAAATCAATTGGTGAATGCTACGCCAAGTACAAAAGTACTAAAGAGGTAATGATCGACATTCTCCAGAACAACATTTCCAATCTGCGCAAGTACGGAGAGAAAATGATCATTCCATGTGATAAAGTTGTGCATCATATCAAAGCACTTGCTGATCACATTCTTGGAGAGTCTCGTGCTCAGTTTTAATTGTTAATAAGTTTTTGTTTTAAATCAGTAATAAATCAAGTTTTTTCGAAGCTATTTCTGCATTTTTGAATTTGCACAGTAAAATCGACATCAGAAAAGAACTTTATTCAAAAAAGTCTAAGACAAATACGCAACTTTTCCTCTTGGATCCGCTGCAAAAATATTATCCAGCTCAAAGTCCCTCGCAACCACAGGATTGACTGAATTCCTACCACTATTATCAAAGACAGATTTGTGTTTTAAACAGAACACGTTCTGACAAAAGGTTCTATATGGTTTATGAATCATCAGCATCACAATGGTAGACGCGGAGCCATGGATGGATATAATCATGATAGAGATGTTATTCAGACTTTGATTATAGTAGCCAAGAATTATAGAGGGCCCAATATAAAAAAGTGGAAGCACCACAAAAATATAAGGAGTCAATACCTGAAAACTAAACAGTTTACTTACTTGTTAGGTTTCCAGTAAGGGAATCATACCTGAATCATAACAGCTCTCAATAAATTGCTCTGCAACTTCATTGTTCTTTTTGAAAGTCTTGCGTTCCGTGTCTCTTTCTCAAGGTTTATGATTAGGAGGCATACCATAATCATTATTTCAGAAATGTAGATGGTTGCAAAAAACACACAACATGTCATCATCACTAGGAAGTCTTCGGCTAAAACGAAAACATCATATTCAAAGATCAGTGGGTCTATACGAATTTTCTGTAAAAAAAACATTGCCAATGGGGCACGCTTTCTCCTTGAGGTACCTTCTTGAGATTTTCAAGTGCAGTTTGCTGATTAGGAACGTTGAGGAACATGAACACAAAGCATAACGGAGGAAGGAGATAATGCAAAACCAAAAACGGTAGACGGGCTTTTCGCCACCAATGAGATCTCAAGAAAAGTGTATAAAGTCGGTTTTCAGCAATAGCAACTATTGACGTTCCCGCTGCTAGAATTCAAAAGAAGTTTCCTGACTTTATCCATGTTTTCAGAACTCACTTGCAAATACACATACAACTATATAGGCATGAAATCTGATAGGCACTCCTATGAAAGTCAAAAATCCCATTGACGTCCCAGCCATTGTTGGTAGCAGCATGTATGGTACAGTTAGAATACTGAAACTCCAATCGAGAAAAGCACTCCAGAAATGAACATTCAAAAGGCTCCATTTGACAGATTTCATGGAACCTGGTGTCACAAATATAATCACATAGGCACCGAACAAGTGAATAGGTACTTCGAAACAAGATAGAATGTGATAACATTGAATAACAAAACCTGGAGTGGGAATGTAGGGAATGTTGACATTGGTCATTGCAAAATTTGGAGTTTGTGCTATCAAAGAAAGAGAAAAACTAGAAACACGTATAGAATTTCTCTTAAAGATGGAGCTGGGCTGACGTGCTCCTTTCGTAGAATTTCAACGAAAATATGAAAACAAAGCTTGAGATTTCCTCGTCTGAGGATACCACTAATTAAATTAGTCACCACACCAAAGATGCAATAATTATTTTTGGCTCTATTCGACTTGAACGGTCCCTTGGAAGTTGAGCGGTCCCTTCAGACTCTAGAAATAAAATAACGGTCCCTTGAAACTTGAACGGTCCCCTGAGAAGAATATTCAGGAATACAAATTTTTCACTTTTTCTCTTCTTCCCTTTATTATTGTTCAATGTATTTTGTAATGTACAACATTGTTATCTCCACAGATAGGAAAAGAAAATTAGCACATTTTTTTTCAATTTTATGTCGGAGGAATACATTTTGAGTTTATGAGTTACAGCGAGGACAAGGAAGCTTTCAAAACATTACATCTGAAGCTGGGTCTTCTCCAAATACTGGAAATCGAGACAAAACTTAAGAATTTAGTTGAAAAATTTCTTCTACAACTTGTTCTGATAAAAAAAGTTATGGATTGTAATAACCATCGAACAACAATGAGAGGAAGAAAAGAAGTGGAAAATTTGTGTTCTTGAATTTTCTTCTCAGGGGACCGTTCAACTTTGAAGGGACCATCATTTTTTTCTGAGGTCTGAAGGGACCGTTCAAGTTTCAAGGGCCCGTTATTTTATTTCTGGGGTCTGAAGGAACCGCTCAACTTTGAAGGGACCGTTCATTTATTTGAGGCACCTGAAGGGACCGTTCAACTTCCGAGGGACCGTTCAAGTCGAATAGAGCCCCAATACATAAACTGGATTTTCAAAGAAAATTGAAAGTATTTCTGGGAGTCCCTGAAAACGTGAGTCTTGTTTTTCTGTAAATTGTGAAAACTCACTCTCCGAACAACTTCAATTGCGTATTTTTGTTCAGGAGGGTGAAGAACAGGATAGAGACAAAACGTGATTGCATACAAATAATTGATAACAAGGTACGGAATACGTGCACGGTTCCACCAACTTTGATTTGCAAAAAGTAGATGAAATCGGTTTTCCATGATGCATATCATGGCGACGCCGACAACTGGAATATCTCAGATATCACGTATGATCATCCTTCCAGATGGATAGCTAACTGGGGAGCTCAGAGAATATTCAAATATGGTATTTCTGGGATCAAAAAGTGTAAACGATGAATTTTAAAAGTATTGCGGCCAAAATGAAAGTTAGTTAACTCACTACCAAGAATCGTAATCACCAGATAAACCTGGAAAGCTGTTGGAACGCCAAACTCCAACAGAATCCTCTGTGATTGTTTACCTTTTTGATGCAAGATACCTCTGGTGGGCTTGAACCTAGGGTCCATTTGCTGAACACCAAACGCGTTACCGGCTGCGCTATGCGGCCCGAAAAGCTCGCCGACTCTGCTTGCATATATCTGCCGGGGCCTTTTTTAGTCTCAATACGAGTCTCAATACAACGAGAGTTCCCACCTCTTTTAAGAACAAAAACATTTTATTACAGTTCAGAAAACCTAACTCTCTTTCCTTTTTTGTCCTTCTTTTTCATATTTGTAGCAGTTGTGGAAATGATATTAACAGAATTTGAAGGAATCGACACACCGATCTGCTTTTTGAGACAAAATCTAAAGTATTTCCGAGAGGTCCTGTAGCAGAAATTCCTGTATGGGACATGGATGAAAAGCATAACGATTGTAGAAACCAAGCCGTGCAATGAAATAGTAATGAAACAAATGTTATTGAATTTCTGATTGTAATAATTGAAGAGTGTAGCTGGCCCATAGTAAAACATCGGAAAAATGAGAAGTAGAAGTGGGACAAATGCCTGAAAGTTTATAGTTGTTGGAAACTTCTTTAAAGGGAGTCTATACCTGAATAGAAATAGCCTTCATGAACCGCTTTTGCAATCTTATGGTTCTCACTGACAAGGTCATGTTTTGAGAACATTCTTCAAATTTGGATATCAGGAGATAAACGAAAATGAATGATTGGTTAATACAGATAATTGAAAAAATGAGGACTGACGCAGCGACAACTCGCAACTCAAGAGCCAATACATAAACAGGATTTTCAAAGAAAATTGAAGGGATTTCTGGGAGTCTCTGAAAATTAAAATCTCAATTTTCTGCAATTTTGTCAAAACTCACTCTCCGAACAACTTCAATTGCATATTTTTGTTCAGGAGGATGAAGAACAGGATAGAGACAGAATGTTAGTGCATACAAATAATTGATAACAAGGTAGGGAATACGTGCACGGTTCCACCAACTTTGATTTGCAAAAAGTAGATGAAATCGGTTTTCCATGATGCATATCATTGCGACGCCGACAACTGAAATGTTGCGATTATCACGTATGATCATTCTTCCAGATGGATGGATAATACGATGACTGAGGAGCACAAAGAATATTCAAATATGATATTGCTGGGATCAAAAAATGTAAACGATGAATTTTAATAGAATTGCGACCAAAATGAAAGCCAACTAACTCACCACCAAAAATCGTAATCACCAAGTAAACCTGAAAAGCTGTTGGAACGCCAAACTCCACCAGAATACCCTGTGGAAATCCTGCCAACGCTGGAAACATCAAAAACGGGCATGTCAGAAAATTAATTGACAAATCCAGGAAACAACTCCAAACATGGAAATTGAACATTTGCCATTTTACCGATTTCATATGATCCGGAGTCTTGTATAGAATACAATAAGCCCCAAGAAGATTTATCGGTACTTCGATACATGTGATGATATGGAATGAGGAGGTTAAGAATCCAGGAGTTTCTACGTAAGATATGTTTTCGTTTTGAGCAGATGTCATGATACACTGAAGATGATGTAGAGTTTTCACACGGCGGTGAGGAAGTTTCAGAAGAGAATAACAAGAAAAGCGAAAGCAAAGAATGTAATGAAATGAAAACAACTCGAAAATAATACTTCTCGAGTTTTGCATCCGACTCCGTTTCTGTGTAGTCTTCTCGATAGATTACTCTCAGTCGGGTGAGCTGAAACTAGTAAGCAGACGTCTTCCGGGTACACAAAATACTATAGAACGTGATCAAAATTTATTGCAAAAGTAGTGAAATATAAGTATCGCTTTTATTTATCAAAAAAAAACATTATCAAAACTCATGAAAACCAATGTTCCAATTGGGACCAACAGTTACTCTGCAGGCTGAAAGCCTTCTGTTGTTCAAGTTGCCCGAGTCAATTGAAGGGTCCGATGTTCTATTCTTGAATACTTTTCCTGACAAAACGCGCAAACAAAAACTTCGATAAGGGGCATGAATGTACAACATGACGATGGTGGAAGTCAAGCCGTGCAAGGAAATGAGAATTATGAAGCAGTTGTTCAGAGCTTGATTGTATACATAGAATATAACTGAAGGACCAAAATAAAACAACGGTGTAATGAGTATGATTAGAGGGGTCAGAATTTATAATCACAATGAATTTTTAAAAGAACTGTACTAGTAGTTAGTACCTGTATCATAAGTGCTCTCAGAAACTTTTTCTGTAGTTTTATTGTGCTTTCAGAAGCAGTGCTTATCTTTGAACGTTTTTTCAGATTGATAACTATCAACACTCCAAACAAAATGCTTTCTGTGAAAACAAAAAACTGGAAAAGGAAGACGCTAAGTATACATTCCAAGTCCACAATGAATAAATACTCATCAAAAACATAAGATGGAAATTGTGGGCTCCTCTGGAAAAACCGTTGTTGTAACAGTTTGCAAAAAGTCAAAACTTTTTCAATATGTCAACTTCCAATTGCTGATCAGGAGGGTATAGCAAAAACGGAAAAACAAAATAAATTGTTGCGAAAATGTAGTTTAGAACAAGAACGGGATTCGTGCAAAGCGCCACAAATGACTTCTGGCAAACAGCAAATAATAACGATTTTCCACAATTGCGACTATAGAGATATTGACAACTGAAAACCTTCAAAAAGTTGGAGAAGTCATTTCAGAAAATACACTTACATGAGAAAAACAAATGACATATGAAGTACTGTATTTTTGATTGCACACCAAGCTTGCTAAATATCCCAATGGGGATACTTCCCATAACAGGGATAATAACCAATGGACAGGTCAAAAAGCCCATTGACCAATCCAATATAACACTCCAAACATGTAAATTGAACATGGTGTACTTGATAGGTTTCATGGACTCAGGGGTTTGAAATAAAATGTAGTAGGCGCCAAAAAAATGAATTGGGATTTCAATACAGGTTATTGTATGTAAAGCGACTGAAAGGAAGTCACGAGTAGCTAAATAATCCATTTTTTGAAGCTTTGAATTAATGTTCAGGTCTTCGAGGCTAGCATTTGTCACTGTTCACATCTAATGACTGCTTTCATCACCACGTAATCATTGATTCCTCAGCAAGAAATAATCAACCGGCTCAGATAATATAACACTGCATAAGAAAGGTAAACAACCCAACCAAAGAGTTAATACATTTTTAAAGATTTCAAAATTCTCGATCTGAAAAACAGTTGTAACTATAAACTTTAAACAGTTGTAGCCATAAAAATATTGAAAACTGAAAATCACGACTTTCAAAGAAGTCAGAACTTTCAAAGGTATGAATATTGCAATGGCAGTAACGTAGATTTGATTTCACACCAAGGCTTGCTAACTACAGGATTAGGACAAAACCTATATTCTCTTCAATAGCATTTTTTTGCCCATTTTTTCAAGCACGTGTTCTCCGAAGAATTCTGAAAGGAAGTGTTCTACCAAGGACCCGTTTACAAAATATAATTTTTCTGTCAGAAGAGTTGTTTGAACAATGCAACCAACTGAGTAAAGTTAAAGTTCCCTATCAATCTTTATAGACTACAAACAATCAGTCGCCACTTATCAAATTTCATCTGGCCGTAATGACCTCAAACCACGCGGACAGCATGTGCGTATATGGATAGAAAAAAGTATAAAAAGAAACGAACTGTGATTGATAAGGTCATTCTTCTCAAAAAGAATTCGATCGTTATGGGTGGACACTTGTCGCATTTGGAAAGAGAGGAACATCCCGAGAAGTTGGACGCTTCATGTGGACCCATTCGAGGCAATATTTATAGACATGTGAGTTCTAGAGGTGGGCCTGGTGTATGTTTGATCAGATATCTGTTTACAATATTGATTTGCTGATTTTATCATTTTTTTTTCTTTTTCTAGTTATATCTGATTTTTTATCTTTTTATCAAATCTTAACAACTAATTCAGGCCGATAAAATTGTTGATGGCTACCTTGGCATCCGCTACGCTCAACCACCAATTGGAGAACTTCGATTCAAAAAACCAGTACCTGTTGATGTTTGGTCTGACACCAAAGATTGCACAAAGTATGGCCCACGATGTCCCCAATCAGGTGCATTTCCGGAAATGATCAATTTTCAAAAAGAAGACATCCCGGATGAAGCAAACTGCTTGACTTTGAATGTCTTCGCTCCACGATGGAAGTCGGAGGAGTTTGGGAATAAACGACCTGTGATGGTATATGTCCACGGAGGCGGGTTTGAGTTATCGGCTTCAAGAGACTATTGTGATTATTCTGTTTCGGGGTTAGTTTGAGAAACATTATTTTTTCATCAAGGTTTACCTAAAATTCAAACAAAAATTGGATTTTCAGAGCCCTCCCACTAAAAGATGTGGTGATGGTTACAGTTAACTATCGGGTAGGGATCCTTGGATTCTTCTCTACTGGAGACCAGGTTTGTCCTGGAAACTTTGGTCTGTGGGATCAGACATTGGCTTTGAAATGGGTTCAAAAACACATTGCATCATTTGGTGGGGACCCGAATAATGTGACAGTGTTGGGGCAAAGTGCAGGAGGAGTCAGTGTGGATCTATTGTCATTGAGCCCACATTCGAGAGGTAAGCTATTGAATGATCTGGGCTAAAACCTGTTTCCAATTTCAGACCTCTTCCAAAAAGTGATCCCAATGTCTGGTAATGCTCTTTGTGAGTTTGCCTGCAGAAATTCCAAAAATCAAGCCAAAGCATGCCTTGAGTACATTCGTCATATTGGCTATACCGGAAGCAATGACTCCCAAGAAATCCTAAACTGGCTAAAAAACAAACCAATCGAAGAAATTGACAAAATGCGAGGATTTGAGTTACCCGTCACTGGATATTTTATTTATCAGCCTAATCTCGATGGAGATTTTCTTCCAAAGCCATTGGACGAATTGAGAAAAGAGGCCCCACAGAAGTCAATGATGGTCGGAGTAGCCGAGCACGAGGGACTGTTTTTCTCGTTGACTGGAGATTCTAGACCTGCAAAAGAGATTCTAAAAGATATGATCGAGATTTCATACAAAAGGGATACCGGAGAGAAGTGTGAAGAAACAAGGAAGAAGGTGTATGACTATTACACAAAAGGAGTTGACGAAGGAGATGAGACGAAGATGAAGGAGAGATTGGTGGATGTAAGTTCAAGCAAGTCATGGTCTTGACCTCCGCAGTTGGTTTTCAGTTCCTCGGCGACTCGATCTTCAACGGTGGAGCCATTTCCACTGCACAAGCAAGTTTGAAGTACGGCAACAATGTCTGGTTCTACGTATTCGATTATGTGAATCCATCTGGTTTTGGGGATCTTGCACAAATCATGCCGTTTGTTGCACCAACTCATTGTACGGATCTTCGTTACATCCTCGGAGAAGGACTGTATAGTCCGTTCAAGCCAGATGAAACTGACTGGAAGATGATTGATAAAATGACAACGATGTATTCGAATTTCGCGAAATATGGGTTAGTTTTGTTTCTTTGTCGGGCAGGCCGAACATATATTGATTGCAGGAATCCTAACGGTAAAGGGTCTGCGGAATGGGAGCCGTACAGTCTTGACCACCCTGAACGACACTATCGAATCGCTTACCCAGTTGGAGAGATGCGAGAGGAATATCACAAAGGAAGATGGAAGTTCTTGAAAGAAATCCGAGATAATAACAAGATCCTGGAGGAAGTTGTGTATGGAAGAGTATAATATTTTTTAAAGTCTTGCGAAGTTTGAATGAAGATAGTTTTCTAATTACTATTGTGTTGAGCATCTTCCGATACTTTCAGCTAAAATGTTTCATAACTTTGGCAAAATTTGTAGAAGGACACAATTTGATCACTCGATTCAAAATAAAAAGCAACCTACGTAGAACAATTCACCTGCCAGCTTTTGGCGACTTCCGCGAAAAGGAGAAAACGGGGAGATCTATGTTGCATGAATGTGAGGTACATTGTCAACTTCCTCCTTTGTTTTATTCCAAAAAAAATGACTGATACTATTTGTAATCCATCTACAACTTATTTTGCCACCCCAGAGTTTCTGAAAAGTTCAGTCCATGTCATCACAGGGATATCTCTCCCAGTACACTTCATCGGCTTATATATTGTCATTTTCAAGACTCCGAAACAAATGAGTAGTGTGAAATGGTATTTTGTGAATTTACATAGCTGGATAGTCTTATATGATAACTCATTAGGTTCATTGACTTTACCTTACTTGTTGTTCCCATCGATCTCAGGATATTCCCTAGGGTTCCTTGCCTATCTCGGGTTTCCTTATCTATTTATGGTTATGTTAACACTTTGGGCTTGTGCAAGTGAGTTTTTGATATTTTACTACAGCTTTATGCTGGTTTTTCAGACATGTTAGTTTCTGTTCTGGCGATTTTTGAAAACCAATTCCACGTTATATGCGAATTCTACTGGAAGAAATACTGGGACCGATTGAGACGACTCTGGTTGGCAACACATTATATCCTTATCATCTTAATATTTATCCCATTTGGTTTTTTGATACCTGAACAGAATGAAGCTAGGAAGAGAGTATTCGAAACACTCCCATGTCTTCCCAACTATATTCAAGATGCTCCGATATACGTTTTAACTGAGGATCCTACATATCATGTAATTGTTCTTGGCTCATTCCTCGCCATCGGTTGTTTCGAGGAGATGTTTTTCATTGTGTGTTTAGTGTGGAACGCTGTGAAACAATCGAAATCCAGGAGAATGTCTGAGCAGACCTACAAACTACAAAGGAAATTTTTGATAGCATTGTCGTTCCAAACCGGAATCCCAGCACTTCTTATGGTGTTTCCCTTGAGCTACAAATTCTACTCGGTGACTCAGAAATATTATAACCAGGCTTATATGAACAGTGCTATGCTTGTTGAAGTGTTTCATGGACTCGTGTCGACATTGATGATGATTTTTATACATCAACCCTATCGGGAGGCTTTTCTCAAAATGTTTTTCAGAAGAACACCGAAACATTCTCTGCATAGAAACACTTGGGTGGTTCAAAGAATCGGGAGTCGTCCACAGAGCTGAACCTCAATTGTTAAATTTTCTCATTATGAATTTTTTGTTTTAACTGTAAAAACACCTGCTAGACACAATAAACAATTTATTCTACTCTTAATCGAGAAACTTTACAATAACCTCCTAAATCACCCACTACAAGGCTTTGGTGTGGTCACTGAGCACCTGCCGCAAGTTCTTCTACAGTTTTGGTTAACGAACTCTTGCATTCCAATTGCATTGCAAATGGAGAGGTCAGCATCACATCCAACAACTGCATCGATGCATCCGTTCAAGTTGCAGAATCCACAAACATTTGGACAATCGTCGGCGAGAATCTGACGCCATGTGACTGATTGGCACATACTTCTGGTGACTGTTGAGCAGGATAGACGGGGGACTGCAATTCGGGGAAAAAAAATTAAAACGTTATTGCCTTCCTAACTCACATTGAGCATTTTTGCAACTATAAGCAGTGGTTTGACAACAGAATCCACAAGATTTTGGGCAATTAGCAATTGCTGCAGTTTTCGCATCTACATTAATGGCAGCTGGGGTGGCTGCTGCAAGAGAATAGCACAGAAGTGGTCTTGGTGAATCACCTCTCTCGGTGGGGACACCAGCCCAAGATGAAGCCGGTATATATGCAACAGCACAGTACTGGTCGGATAGCACATTTTCACAAGCGACGGCGGACGATGCATAGACAAACTGAAATAGATGTAGTTTAGACTGAATTAACGATACTTGAAAACTTACATTAGTTCCGTTATACACGGTGCAGTTAAAGTCTCCACTAATCACAGCTGTGACTTCTGGGGTCAGAAGGGATGCAACCAAAGTGAGGATCACAAGCATGGTAATGAATGGTTTTTGTTTTTGATTGACCCTCTTTTAAACAGATCGGGCTAGTGCGAACGTTATTTAATCAGGTTGAGAAGAGTTGTGCCAAGTTTAAAGAATGTGATAAACAATTCATGAAAACTTTGTTGTATACAGTATCCATTGAATGGAAATAGATAGTTTGGGATCAAATGAATAGTGATGAGTTTGGGCAGCTGTCAGGGAGATAGCGAAGTAGGTGGTCGCGTTTTAAAACATCAAATGTTTTTGAATATGTGAAAACTTCACGGCTCAATACAAGACTTCAAAGAGTTTTGTTCTTGTTTATCTTTTGATATTGTTTTTTGTGACTTATTACAGCGATTCCATTCTTTTAGATTTCAGCATTTTCAGTTTTATTCTTTTAGCAACTTAAGTTTTTTCAACTGTTTTGTATCCAGCAGTTTGTCATTCGAATTCCGTTATTATTGTTCACTTTCAATTGTTTTATTCTTCCAAACTGGCGAATTTTAATTTTTGAAACTGATTTCCTGTTTGGCTGGTTCAAATTGTAATGCTTCTTTGAATCTTCGTTCCTTCATAAATATTCAAAACGATTTTACATGCTAATCATTTATTCAAAAATCAGAAAAACTGTAATGGTCGATCATTTATATTATTTACTGGCTTTGACGAACTAGTACTGTACCAGGAACTACTTGTCACTTGCTTTGTTGTACTCGCAGGTGTAGTACTCTTGTATTCACAGTACCCACATGTGGCTGGACAATCTTCGATAAACACTTGCCGCCAAGGAATGAACGAACACATAGCAGGGGTTACGATATTACAGTCTATACGGGCTGGAAAGCAGAAGTGATATTTCAATTGCTATACTCAGTTAATCTTACGAGTCAATGCATTTTGACAATTGTAAGGACTCGTAAGACAACAGAATCCACAAGTTCTTGGACAGACTTGGATGGCATACTGTCGTTGGGCATCGTTGGCAATGTATGGGGGAGATGAGGCAGTAGAATAGCATGTTGGTGGTCGACTGGAGCTTGCACCTTCTTCTGGCATAACTGCACCCGGTGTGTCAAGGAACAACAATGCACATATGTTGTCAGGAAGGACGTTTTGACAAGTTACAGCTTGAGAAGTGTAGGTGAACTGAAACTATTCGACAATTTAAGAATTCAATTGAACAGAAATGACTTACACCTCTAGTTTCATTGTAAGAAGTACAATTATAGTCCACAGAGATTTGTGCCAGTGTCAATGGCACCAAAGTGAATACAAGCAAAAGCATGTCGCGAAATGATTGAATTGAAAGGGCGCTTGTTTTAAATAAGGGTTTGAGCCACTCGGATCATGCCATGTTAAATTTGTTCAGGTGTCTTTTTTGTGGGTGTCAAACCGATAGAATTGTATCAATAGTTAGATGAGATCAATGACTAGACTACTCTTCTAATTCTGGAAAACTGTAAGCGGCAAGCGCTATATGTGTGTGTATCTGTTCAGCACTTATCACTGAAGAACTTTTGAACCGTTTGGTTCCATACTTGGCACATGGTCATGGGTCCCCGAGCGCTTCGATTTCATAACATTTGGAGCTCGGATTACTGTAGGATTACTGTAGCTATAGTGCCCCATTTTCCGAAGAGGTGTTCGAAATGAACGGAATTATCCCAAATTTTGCATGTAGTATCTACGGGACGCCAATAGCACACAAACAAAAAATGATGAAGATTACTGTAGGATTACGGTAGTTTCAGTACTCCGAAAACTCCACTGGCAAGATCTACATGAATAGCCTTCCAGAGCATTCTCCCTTTTTCCAGGAACGTCAAAACGAACATAGAACTATTTTATTGGGAGTTCAAACTTTGAAAATTTTGACGGGAATTTGTATTTTCAATTTTTTTTTGGCGGGAATTCAAATGTTAAAAAATTTGGCGGAAATTAAAAATTTTCGAGGTGTACTTCTTTAGAAGAAAGCTTAGGTACATCACTGCCCACCGATTGAACATAGCTCAGGGAATTTTCGGCAAGTTGCCGCTGACAAGCGGCAAGCATGTAAAATTGCACAGCAATTTGCCGATTTGCCCGGCAATTTACCGATTTTGAAGATGGCAACTTGCCGATATCTTGCTGAATAGACCTGGGCAAATTGCCAATTGCTTGCTAAATAATCCTAGGCAAATTGCCGATTGACTGCTAAATTGTCTTGAAACAACGGGAAATTTATTGATTTCTAGAAATAGAATGAACAACAAGTAATAACAAAATTGAAAACGATAACAAAAGAATTTTAATTAACAAGGTGCTTCTTCCGTATCCATGCTTCCTAGTACGATTCTCTCGGTTTCCCGGCTCTCATCCTCCATCGATTCTCTGTTATCCAAAAAATTTCTTGATGATTCATGAAACTCGTCGAAATCACTGTTTTCATGACATACATTATCCTTTAAATTTTCAGAATCGAAGTAATCGTCTAGGCCTAAACATTAACATTTTGTTCTAACTGGGGCTAGCAAACAACCCACCTTTCATCTGACGCTTTCGTTTCGGACGTTCCATCTTGAGAATTAATAGATAATACGCTTATAATATGAATTAATAACAATTTGTTAGTGAAAAACATTAAAAAAAAACAATTCTCAGTAAATGATCCTTCACACGAATTGGGCCAATAATGGGCGGCAAGCAAACGGCAAGTTGCTGAATCAGCAGCAAGCAAACAGCCAGTTGCTGATTCCGCAGCAAGAAAACAGCAAGTTGCTGATTCCGCAGCAGTCGAACCGCAAGTTGCTACTACCAATTAGACGCGTTAATAGTCAAAAACCGACGGCAATTTGCCGTTTCTACAAGCAACTTGCCGTTTGGAACAGCAACTTGCCAATCGTCTAGCAACTTGCCGTTTGACTGCCAGAAATTCCCTGAGAGGTTTGACTATAAAAAATGAACCTCCCAATGAGGAGCGCAGCGACAAAAAAAAAGGAGGTTAGCCGCCGTAGGCGGCGCCACCGAGTGGTTTGAAACTATTCAACATGCTTATCATTTATTGAAAAATCAGAAAAACTGCAATGGTCGATCATTTATATTATTGACTGTGACTGGCCTTGACGAACTAGTACTGTACCAGGAACTACTTGTCATTCGCGTCGTAGTACTCGCAGGTGTAGTACTCTTATAATCACAGTAACCACATGTGGCTGGACACTCATTGATAAGCACATCCCGCCAAGCTGGATACAAACACATAGCTCGGGTTACGGTAGCACAGTTTATACGTGCTGGAAAGCAGAAGTGTTATTCTTTTTGTCAATTTCACTAGGAAACCTCCAGACATGACAGTGGAGTTTCAGTGAGTGAGATATATCACTGGAGAGCTTGGATCATTTAATGCAAAAATTCATATTTTTAACGGCGGCCCGCTTTTTTGGGTCAAGTTATGTGAGCTTCAAACTTTTTTCTCTAAGTATTTTCGCACAGAAAATCAACATAAATACAACATACGTAACTCGACCTGAAAAGCTCGATGCCGTTACACAATATGGATTTGTGCATCACTGGATCTACGCTATACAGTGATATATCTTACTACTCCCCTTTCATGTCTGGAGGTTTTCTAGTTAATTAGGCTTACGAGGATATGCGTTTTGACAATTGTAAGGACTTGTAAGACAGCAGAATCCACAAGTTCTTGGACAGTGATCAATGGCGTACTGTCGTAGCTCATCGTCGACCATGTATGGAGGAGAATTGGCGGTAGAATAGCATACTGGTGGTCGACTGGAGCTTGCGCCTTCTTCTGGCATAACTGCACCCGGTGTGTCAAGAAACAACAATGCACATATGTTGTCAGGAAAGACGTTTTGACAAGTTACAGCTTGAGAAGTGTAGGTGAACTGAAACTATTTGACAGTTCGAGCACAGCAGAAATGACTTACACCTCTAGTTTCATTGTAAGAAGTGCAATTATAGTCCACAGAGATTTGTGCCAGTGCCAATGGCACTAAAGAGAATACAAGCAAAAGCATGTCGTGAAATGAATAAATTGAAAGGGCGCTTGTTTTAAATAAGGGTTTGAGCCACTCGGATCATGCCATGTTGAGTTTGCTCAGGTGGACATTTTTGTGGGTGTCAAACCGATAGAATTGTGTCAATAGTTAGATGAGACCGATGACTAGACTACACTTCTAATTCTAGAAAACGCAAAAAAGAGACAAATCTGAAAACTTTCCGCAAATCCTGGAAAATCATTTATTAAGTTGGTCAGACTCAATTGCAGAATGTTCCGAGGTAGTAACACTATAATGTTGTCAATCGTCAACCCGTTGTGATGAGTCTATCTTGAATAGTCAAAGAACATCTAGTCTATGAGATACAGTATTTAAAAGGAATTAACAGATTCTGCAACTGGTGCCGCAATATGCTCTTCTTTGAGCGACAGTGTAGAAGGTGTTCGTGCAGAATCCGTTGGCAGTCCAGGAGCGACAGTTGGTGGAGCTATCGGCAACGTAAGAAGAGCAAGTTCCAGTTCCAGATGAAGCAGTGGTGGATGAGGCACATCTTTGGCATGTCTTCTGGCAGTAGGTGTTCACGAAGTCTTGCATTCCAACAGCAGTACAGATAGACCGGTCATTGGCACAGTCGACAACGGCATCAACGCATCCTCCTTCGTTACAGAATCCACAGGCGGATGGGCAATCAACAGCGATGATTGATCTCCATTGAGAAGATAGGCATTGGGAGGCGGTAATGGTAGCACAGTTGAGACGAGGGTCTGGAATTTAAACAATTAATTGTGTGAGGGTTAGATTCAATGTGAGGAGTGTATTTCAAATCAGCATTCCTGTGTATTCTTTATAGTGTCATTGGATCTTTATAAGAGTCTTGGCTAATACAACACTCACAAGCAACATTTGGACAGTTGTAAGCACTGGTCTGACAGCACAATCCACAAGTCTTGGCGCAACTGCTCATTGCAGCATTCTTCATGTCTTGGACTACTGCAGCTGGGGTAGCAGCAGCAGTGGTGTAACAAGGACGTGGTCTCTCTGCATTGTTTCCTGGTGCTGGATATCCATCAGCTGCAACAGCAACTGGGTAGAGAACTGCACAGGACGAATCTCCAATAGCATTTGAGCAAGCAGTAGCAGCCGGGGAGTAGACAAACTGAAACTTGATAATAATTGATACCAGATCAAGAGGATTCTTACGAAAGTTCCATTGTAGGTTGTGCAATTCAAGTCCCCAGAGATGAGAGCATTTGTTTGTGGAGCCAAGAAGGCGAGGAGCACCGAGAATAGAGCAATCATTGCTGTCGGGCTTTGCTGCTAAGCCGAGAAGTGAAGTATCAACTTTTCACCTGTCCTTTTATACCGACTAAGGTCAGGAACCCAAAATGGCACTTAATTTGCACATCTGGCACCTGACTTGCAAAATCTTTGTACTCATCGGTGAATCGTAGATACATTTATCGCATTTGGAGCAAAAGAACAGACAGAATCAGGAGATGTAGACGATTATGTACCCGAATTAGGGTTATTGAACCAGCTTTTTTGTCGGTTTATGTCAATGTGTGAAGACGAATCTTTGACCTTGGCAGAAGGTGTTAGTATCAAAAAGTTTGTGGGAGTAATTGATGAAAAGCTGGGTCAACAAGGGATACGTGCCACCCAGGGCGACAAAACCAGAATGTTAGGTGCAAAATCGAATTAACAGTTTTTATTGGCACAGAGTGTGTTAGGATTGACACCTTTTTGAAACTTCGATTATAATATTCAATTTTTTCAAAATTCCCGCTGTTTCCTATATAAATCTCGTACTGTATTTCAATATCTTCTAGGTTTTCGAATTATGCTTGGTTGAAAAAAATCACCGCTTCATAATTTATTCAGAATGGAATGGTCAGTTCCAGAATTAAGTGTCGTCTGTCAAGTAAGTCAAAGAAGAATAAATAAATAACTTGAATTAGCAGAGTCTGCAAGTAGTGGCACATCTGGCTCTTCGTTGAGCCTCTGTGTAGAAGTTATTGGTGCAGAAGCCATTTGCAGCCCAGGCAGTGCAGGAAGTGGTAGAGTCGGCAGCGAAAGAGGTGCATCCTGAAGATCCAGTAGAGGTAGAGGTAACTGATCCAGAAGCAGTGGTGGATGGGCATCTTCCGCAGGTTCTTTGGCAGTACGTGTTGACGAAGTCTTGCATTCCAACGGTGTTACAGATGCTCAAGTCGTTTCCACAGTTGGTGACAGCGTCGACACATCCTCCTTGGTTGCAGAATCCGCAGGCAGATGGGCAATCGGCAGCGATGATAGTTCTCCATTGGACAGATGTACATTGGGATCTGGTGATGGTGTTGCAGTTGAGACGTGGGACTGAAAATTGGAATCTCGATAATTTTACGGAAATTTAAAACTCAAGCTTACATTGAACATTAGGGCAATTGTAGGAGTCAGTTTGGCAGCAGTATCCGCAAGTCTTAGGGCAGTTAGCAATAGCAGCAGTCTTCATATCAGTAACAATTGGGTCAGTATCAGCTGTTCCAGTAGTGTAGCAAGCGAATGGGCGTGGTGATTCTCCTCCAGCAGTTGGCCATCCATCATCAGCAGTGTTTTCTTTGTAGAGAGCTTCGCAAGATGCAGAATTGATAGTGTCTTCACAGTTGACTGCAGCTGGGGTGTACACAAACTTTGTACCATCATAAGAGGTGCAGTTGAGATCCACCACAAGTTGAGAAGTGACTCCAGAAGCCAAGAAAGCGATGAGAAGAGAAATGGAAGTGAAAGACATTGTTGGATGATGTTTCAAAAGGGGATTTCGATCCTTTTATACTCCCAGAATTATTCAAAAGATACAGTTTCTTCTTTGTTCATCTGTCCGTAACGTTTTTCTTCTCCGATTTTTCATCGTTCTTTACAAAACGCTACATTTGAACAGGCGTAATTGCATGTAGTATGACTGCAATTTTTGTGCGATTTTTACAAATCTATAGCATGATGTGTGCTCTTGTTTGAACAGGCGTCGGGCTCAACCAGTTTAGACTCTCCGAGAATTCATTCTTTATTCTGGACACTGTAGCGAGCAGTCGGACGGTATAGGTGAGTGATTTTCACTTTATTTCCGAGAAATTATTAGATGAAAGTCACTTTTTATTCCATGAATAAATAAAATGTATATAATGGACTGGTCAGATCCATCGATAAAATTTAAGAACTATTATACATTTTTGAATGTCTGTCTTATAAGCTTCGATCACTAGCAGATTCTGCAAGTAGTAGCACATCTGGCTCTTCGTTGTTCAATAGTGAAGAAGTCGTTAGTACAAAATCCGTTATCAGCCCATGTAGCGCAGCTAGTAGAGCTATCAGGAATGAAAGATGTACATGGTGTGGTGGTGAGAACCCTTCCTCTAGTTGTACTGGTAACAAATCGTCTAGTGGTGGAGGTGGTGCTTGAGGATGGGCATCTAGCGCATGTCTTTTGGCAGAAGGTGTTGACAAAGTCTTGCATTCCGATGTTTCGACAGATGCTGAGATCGGTTCCACAGTTAGTTACGGCGTCGACGCATCCTCCTTCTTCGCAGAATCCGCAAGAAGACGGGCAGTCGGAAGCGATGATAGTTCTCCAGGCGGGTGAGTTGCATTGGGTGTTAGTGATGGAGGCGCAGTTGATACGTGGGACTGGAAAAAGTTTCTTGTCACGTGGATAGAAGTTAACTAGAATTTGATAAAAGTCAAGGCTTAACATCCTCTAATGCTCCAACTTACAATCAGCATTTCTGCAGTTGTAAGCATTAGTCTGACAACAAAATCCGCATGTTTTTGCACAAGTACTCAAAGCCGCTGCCTTCATATCAAGATTCACTGGAGCTGGAGCAGCTGTGGCAATTGAATAGCATGCGAACGGTCTTCCAGCATTGTTACCTGGCATTGGGTACCCATCAGCAGCTACTGCAGGCTTGTAGAGAGACTGACATGCAGAATCAGAAATTGCGTTTTGACAAGCAGTTGCGGCAGGGGTGTAAACAAACTGAAATTTTTCTATAAAATTAGGTATTTTCTGAGAGCCAAACTTACGGATACTCCGTTGAACGTAGTGCAATTAAAATCACCAGTAATATCTCCCATGCTTTGAGGAGTCAGGAAAGCGAATAAGATGAAAGCAATCATCTTTCAAATTTTAGTCAATGGCTTGCACATAAATATATTCGGTTTTTATACCATCACAACTAAAAGTTTGGATTTACACATCTGTTGTTTATCGCGGTACCGTTCATTGTGTTGCGCTTGAGTTTTTAGTTTTTTGTGAGATCAGGAGTGTATTCAAGCTTGACGAACACTTGTAAACAACAAAAGTTTAGCTCATAATTAGCACGAAATATTTGATTAGCTGGAGAAAGTACCTAGATTCTTATTGGTCATTTCATTTATTGTGGAGCTACCGTTACCGAGAAATCGATTGGTTTCAATGGAGAGTTTTGAATATCTAGTCAGTCACTTTATCAATTTAATATTTACAAATGAATTGGTCAGATTCATCTTGAATAATATTCACATTTAGGCCTATCAGAGTTTTGAATTAGCAAAGTCTACAGGTGCTCGCACATCTTGCTTTACGTTGAGCATACGTGTAGAAGTTGTTAGTGCAGAATCCGTTGTTAGCCCATGCTTGACAGCTAGATGAGCTATCAGCCATATAGGAACCGCAGTTTCCAGATCCTCCATTGTTGTAAATAGAAGTTGTTGTAGACGGGCATCTTCCACATGTCTTTTGACAGTAGGTGTTGACGAAATCTTGCATTCCAATGTTCTGGCAAATGCTCAGATCTGTTCCACAGTTAGTGACCGCGTCGATGCATCCTCCTTGTCCGCAGAATCCGCAAGCGGATGGGCAATCGGCAGCGATTATTGTTCTCCATGCTGGAGAGTTGCATTGAGTAGCAGTTACAGAAGCGCAGTTGAGGCGTGGGTCTGAAACAAGCTGTATATTGTAGTAGTGCACTATAGTTTAATTATTTTTTACTCACAGTCTGCATTCTTGCAATTGTAAGCGTCCGTCTGACAACACAGCCCGCATGTCTTGGCACAGCTACTCAGAGCCGCCGTTTTCATATCCAGACTGACTGGAGCTGGAGCTGTCGTAGCGGTTGAATAACAGGCAAACGGTCTTCCAGCGTTTCCACCTGATAATGGATATCCATCAGCTTCCACGGCTGGTTTGTAGATTGCTTCACACGCCGAATCAGCGATAGCATTCTGGCAGGCAGTGGCGGCAGGGGTGTAGACAAACTGAAATTGTAACTGGCTTGTTTTTCGCTTTAAAAGATACACTCACAAAAGTTCCGTTGTAAACCGTGCAATTCAGATCACTGGTAATCTCAGCCATGCTCTGCGGGGCCAGAAGAGCAACCAGAACTGTAGAAAAAAGAGCGATCATTCTCAAAGATTGTTGTGATCTTCAAAAATCACTTTTTCCTTTTATACTAATTTTTGGGAGATGTGTGAAAATTGACACATCTGTTTGTTAATCATTGATGCATATATGCTCCTCCCACTTCCATTATTTCATTAGTCATTTGAGCTTATAGGGAACAAAAGAAAGGTGTAGTGTGAAATGGTTTAGCGTATGTTCTACTATGCATTGTTTGAATAGCTTTTAAAAAATTATTTGATAGCCAGAAATCATTTTTCGGTTTTGTCCGTGTATCCCGTTTAGTCTGTTTTCGCATTGACAAATTTCTTATCTCATTTTTCTCTGACTTTTTTTCCTAACGTTTGCTTCAAATCACAACCGAATCTTGTCAAAGGTGCTATAGTGTTTTTTGTAATGAATAAAACAATAGTTCCAATAAATATTTATGTATATATTAGCTAGTCACAGAATGGAATGGTCAGTTCCAATTCAAAAATAAATATAAGTATGCCACTGTCTTGAAAGAATTTAGGGTGTGAAGTGTTGATTGCTTAGCAGATTCTGCAGGTGGTAGCGCATCTGGCTCTGCGTTGAGCAAGAGTGTAGAAGGTGTTGCTGCAGAATCCGTTTCTAGACCAGGCGGCGCAGTTGGTAGAGCTATCGGCGATGTAGGATGTGCAGGTGCTGGTAGATGTAGAAGTAGCAGTTCCGGATGAAGCAGATGTAGTGCTAGATGGGCATCTTCCGCAAGTCTTTTGGCAGTAGGTGTTGACGAAGTCTTGCATTCCAACGGTGTTACAGATGCTCAAGTCATTTCCACAGTTAGTGACGGCGTCAACACATCCTCCAGAAAGACAGAATCCACAGGATGCTGGGCAATCTTGAGCGATGATTGTTCTCCAGGCTGGAGAGTTACATTGAGAAAGGGTGATGGTGGCGCAGTTGAGACGTGGGTCTGAAAGTATAACGCTATAATTTTTACCGTCTTATTGATGACTTACAGTTAGCATTTCTGCAGTTGTAGGCATCAGTTTGACAGCAATATCCGCAAGTCTTTGGGCAGTTAGAGATGGCAGCATTCTTCATGTCTTGAATAAGAGCTGCTGGCGTAGCAGTGGCGGTGGTGTAACAGGCATAGGCTCTCTGAGCATCATTTCCAGCAGCTGGGTAGAGGGTGTTGGCTGCTGGGTAGAGGACTGCGCAGGAAGAGTCGGCGATCAGGTTAGAGCAAGCGACGGCAGCTGGGGTGTAGACGAACTGCAAATTTTTAATGTTAGAATGAGTTATTATTTTATCACTTCAAGGTTGTTAGCCTGTTTTCTGAACCGAAAAAGTACTCACCGCGGTTCCGTTATAGCTGGTACAATTGAAATCGGTACCAATGACTGCTGAAACTTCTGGAGCCAAGAAAGAGGCGAAGAGAATTGAAACCAAAGCAATCATGATTATTAGTTGTTAGATTGATAGCAGAACAACTGTTTGTAATGAGAATTCCGAAACAATTCTCCCTTATATACCCGTCTCGGTTTCAGCCTAGTCTTTGCACATCTGCTCTTGTTTCGTGTAGAATTTATCGATACATGAGATTTCGTCCGGCCTCATCGATTGTTCTGTCATCTTTCGACCGTTTGAACAGGTGCAAACTGTATTACATTCTTTTGAGTGGGTTTTGAAAACAATGGGATTTTTTTTCGGTGCAAAAGGATTTGATTTTGTGGATGGAAAGCGTTGAAACATTTGCTAGACATTGTAGGTTTACTCAGCTGTTTGTACTCTGTTGCCGGTTGACTTGGGATATCAAAATATGTACTGATAACATGAGTATTACTGAGTTGTTAAAATGTATTTTGATCTTTATCGATCTATTGATTTTCTTCAATATCAAAAAACAAATTATTAACGGCAAGCATAATTTTCAAACTTTTGAAGCTGTCGAACCTCTGTGGTGGATTGAAGTTCTTCTGAAATTTTGAGTTCGTGTGTCAATTGAAAAATTCTCAAATTCAGTTTCTTTAATATTCCGCAATGAAATTTGAAAACCACTGACAAGGGTGAATTTTCAGTTATATCGTTTCAATTTTGAGAACGAGTGCTCCGTGATTATTGCATTTCTTTTTGGATTACTGAATGCACAAATCGTTATTTATTTTTTTCAATCATTACATTCAATCCTGTGATTTTCCGACTTTTTGTCTTTGTGTTTGGCTTCGAGGCCAGTTTTAGTGATGATCGAAATAATAGTCCAAAAGGTTACACATGAAAACATTTATTGTAAAATTGGAATGGTCAGTTCCACAGTCACCCGAAGAAATGTTTCAAAAGTATTCGATTCATAAATTAAGAGAAAACAAATTAACAGATTCTGCACGTAGTTGCGCATCTGGCTCTGCGTTGAGCGAGAGTGTAGAAGGTGTTGCTGCAGAATCCATTTCTAGACCAGGAGGCGCAATTGGTGGAGCTATCGGCGATGTAGGATGCGCAGGTGCTGGTAGATGTAGAAGTGGCAGTTCCAGATGAAGCAGATGTAGTGCTAGATGGGCATCTTCCGCAAGTCTTTTGGCAGTAGGAGTTGACGAAGTCTTGCATTCCAACGGTGTTACAGATGCTCAAGTCATTTCCACAGTTAGTGACGGCGTCAACACATCCTCCGGAAAGACAGAATCCACAGGAAGCTGGGCAGTCTTGAGCGATGATTGTTCTCCAGGCTGGAGAGTTACATTGGGAGAGGGTGATGGTGGCGCAATTGAGACGTGGATCTGTAAATAGTATCATAGAAAGTTCCGGTTGAAGACGACTTACAATCAGCATTTCTGCAGTTGTAAGCATCAGTTTGACAGCAATATCCGCAAGTCTTTGGGCAGTTAGCGATGGCAGCATTCTTCATGTCCTGGATAAGAGCTGCTGGGGTAGCAGTGGCGGTGGTGTAGCAGGCATATGCTCTCTGAGCATCATTTCCAGCAGCTGGATAGAGGGTGTTGGCTGCTGGGTAGAGGACGGCGCAGGAAGAGTCGGCGATGGTGTTGGAGCAGGCGACGGCGGCAGGGGTATAGACGAACTGCAATGTTTTATTCTAGGATGATTTCATTATTTCAAGATTGTTGCCTAGTTTCTCAAGTCAAAAGGGTACTTACGGCTGTTCCGTTATAGCTGGTACAATTGAAGTCGGTACCAATGACTGCTGAAACTTCTGGAGCCAAGAAAGAAGCAATGAGCAATGAAATGAATGCGATCATTGCTGAAATGCAAGCTCTGCTTAAGTGATGTTCATTTCACAAATTAGTCGCCTTATATACCTCTTGGTAGTCTTTGCTCAACTGCATGTCCTTTTGTTGCAAGCACTTTTTTGTCATCTGCGTTCAACCGTTCATTGTTACAGGAGCAAATAATATGATGCTCAGAACATAGGAACATCTAGAACAATTAATAGATTAAATGTAGGATGGTTCAGTGAAGATTTAGGCTATACCTCCAATTTTGAATCAGTCGTTGAATTAATTTAGCATCAGGCTAGTTGCAGTCTGATTGCCCACTAGATTTGATCATTGCGTACATCTCATTTGGCAAACTTCATTGAGTTTTTGACTCTCGTACATTTATGCGTAACCATCTTTGTATTTGAGCACTTATGGATCCTTCTGAAATTTTTATATAATCCGGATTTGCTATCCTTCTGATTCATTTCATTTTCATAGACTAACAATGTAACATTCACTTACTGTCTTTCTCAAATTTTGTTAGTTATTTGTCTCAGCTTCAACGGAAGACTCACAATTTTCACATATTTAGTTGTGAGACATTCTGATGAAACTCAGACAAAATTACATGCTCAAACTTCAATCCGACGTCAATAAACAGAACAGGAAGTGTATCAGTTGAAAGTGGAAATATGAGAATCGTTGAGGCAGGCTAAGATTATAAAGCGAGCAACCTATTTAACATGACAATAGGTCTTGGGTATTCAACAGAAACCAGACAATATGTCTAGCAGACAAGAAAGATAACAATGAAGTTATCACACAATAGAGAAACCAAAGAGTGTTGTTGAAACGTTTCGATGACATCAAAAGCTGATCTTTTATTTTTTGATACTTGCTCAAACATCTTCTATGGGTTAGTACTTGAAGAAATATAACTTTGAAAACACTGCGAAATTTATTTTTTGAGTTATTGTTTCCAAGAAGCATGAACTAAGCACCACGAAGAAGTTTTAGAATGATCGATCAGTTTTTTTATACAGCGTTGTCTTAAAGTGAATGACACTTTGTTAATTTAGTATCACTTTCAATTGACTATTATTTTTTATTGTTACAAATTAGTCCAAAAATCAGAAATCAAATATAATAATATTTATTGTACTGCTGGAATGGTCAGTTCCAAAGTCACCCGAGAGTCATCATGAAAATAAAACATAAATTAGAGAAACAAACAAGTTAACAGATTCTGCATGTAGTTGCGCATCTGGCTCTGCGTTGAGCAAGAGTGTAGAAGGTGTTGGTGCAGAATCCATTTCTAGACCAGGAGGCGCATCTGGTAGTGGTATCAGCAATGTAAGATGTGCAGGTGCTGCTACTGGATGCAGTGGAAGTAGCAGTTCCAGATGAAGCTGAGGTTGTGCTAGATGGGCATCTTCCGCAAGTCTTTTGGCAGTATGAGTTGACGAAGTCTTGCATTCCAACGGTGTTACAGATGCTCAAGTCATTTCCACAATTGGTGACAGCATCGACGCATCCTCCTGTGAGACAGAATCCACAGGAAGCTGGACAGTCTTGAGCGATGATAGTTCTCCAGGCTGGGGAGTTACATTGAGAGAGGGTGATGGTGGCGCAGTTGAGACGTGGATCTGGAAATAATGAGATTGACGACCATGAACTTTTTCAATTACTACTTACAAACTGCATTTCTACAATTGTAAGCATCAGTTTGACAGCAGTATCCGCAGGTTTTTGGGCAAGTAGCAATAGCAGCTTGTTTCATGTCTACAACAATACCAGCGGGGGTGGCTGATGCTGTGGTGTAACAGGCTAAAGCTCTTTCAGCATCATTAGCAGCTGCAGGGTAGTCAGTATCTGGGGCTTCATAGAGGACAGCACAAGACGCGTCGGAAATCAGATTCGAACAAGCCATGGCTGCTGGGGTGTAGACAAACTGAATTTGTCGACTATTTTTTAAAATTCTTGTCTAGTAGAACTCACAGATGTTCCATTATAACTCGTGCAATTATAGTCTGCACCGATGACTGCTGTAACTTCTGGAGCCAAGAAAGAAACGATGAACAGTGAAATGAAAGCAATCATTGTTTTATTGGAAGCGGTACCGGTATGATGCAAAATCCAGAAATCACTCACCTTATATACCTCCAGGCAGTCTTTGTGCAACTGTATGTCTTCATGTCGCAAGCACTTTTTGCTCCATCCGTCTATTGTTACAGGTGCATATAGGGCACTGTCTGCATGACAAAGAAGCATGTCGGCAAGGTATGTACTACAAGAGAGATGATCTTGACAAGGGTATAAACAATGTTGAAAACTGGTGGGATTTTGTGTTAGCTCAGCTTGTTTGGGGGAGAAATAATTATATGAAACGGGTATGGTCAGTTTCTCATTTTGCACTCGCTTGTTGAGGTGGACATTGTTTTCTGTGTCAGATTATATTGACATTTTTTGAATTTCATTAGAAATTTTTGAATTTGGTGAGTTTTTTTGTTAGATAAATTCAAGATGATAGAGTTTGTGAATATTTATTAGTCACTAGTCATATGGAATGGTCAGTTCCACTAATTAGTAAGTATGTGAAAGTCTTGAAAGAATTGTGGTCAAAGTAGGCAAATGGAGAAGAATAATTAGCAGAGTCTGCATGTGGTGGCACATCTTGCTCTACGTTGAGCGTATGTGTAAAAGGTGTTGGTGCAGAATCCGTTGGAAGCCCAGGCGGAGCAGCTTGTGGAGCTATCGGCAATGTAAGATGTGCAGGTTCCTCCGGTGACACTTCCTGAGCTGGATGTGGTGGTGGATGGGCATCTTCCGCATGTCTTTTGGCAGTAGGTGTTGACGAAGTCTTGCATTCCGATGTTTTGGCAGATGGAGAGGTCGTTTCCGCAGTTGGTGACAGCGTCAACGCATCCTCCTTGTCCGCAGAATCCGCAAGCCGATGGGCAATCGGTGGCAATGATTGTTCTCCAGGCTGGGGAGTTGCATTGAGCGGTGGTGATAGAGGCGCATGTAAGACGTGGGTCTGAAAATGATTTGATATTTGACTGGAAACGATTTCGGAAGAATCTTACAGTCAACATTCTTGCAGTTGTAAGCATCAGTGTTGCAGCAGTATCCGCAGGTCTTTGGGCATGAAGCCAAAGCAGCAGTCTTCATGTCTGGAACAACGGCAGCTGGGGTAGCAGCGGCGGTTGTGTAGCAGGCGTTTGGTCTACCAGCGTTGTTTCCAGCAGCTGGGTATCCGAGGGTATCGGTGGTTGGGTAGAGGATAGCGCATGAGGCATCGGAGATGGTGTTGGTGCAAGCAACAGCGGCTGGGGTCCAGACGAACTGAATATTTTTGTTTCGTTGGTATCATGTTTTAAGGGGATAACTTACGAATGTTCCGTTGTACATGGTACAATTCAAGTCACCACCAATGACGGCGGAGACTTCTGGAGCCAAGAAAGAGACAAGAAGAACTGATACTAAAGCGATCATTTTTTTTTTGGTAATAGGAGAAAAGCTGAAGAGCTGATGATTTGAAAGGTGTTAATCCTCTCCTTTTATACTCCAGAATCCTCCGAAATTTCTGAATTTGCACATCTGCCTAAAGGTGTCTATTCTAAATTTTTCATATTGTTACTCTGTAGAATACAATGAAACAGTGTCGGTTTCTTTATGCTCTCCTGAATTATTCCATTCATCTTCCGACCGTTTGTACAGGTGCAAACTGTATCACATGCGGGTTTGTCCTAAAACAATGAAATTCGGTGCAAGAGGATTGATCTCGCGAAGAGAGTGTAGGCATATGATCGAGAGGGTGTTAGGCGCAATTTGTTGTCACAGCTTTTTTCTCGGAATATTCTGATGAAAGAGGCACGGAGGCTTCTCATTCTGGGTTTCTGTCACATCAGTGAATGGTGACCAAGATTAATTCTGTCTGATGATTTCTTGAACTCCCGAAAGTTCTGGAATAATTAATTTCTGGTCAGACATGGTTATTGTACGTCTGTGCCTTACGGTAACTCTTGTTAGCTTGATACATGACCAGAATTTTCTCGGTGTTCAATATTAGGTATTCACAAACCTCGTTTAACTTTTGCTTGAATTACTCCTTCCTTCTGAAATGAAGAAACCTTTAAGTCTATCTTTTTTCTTGACATTTCCAATATTTTCACCACATTATTAAATTCAGGTTCGAAATCCGGAATCATAATGTCTCATCAGCACTCTCTACCCCTCACATGCCTACCGGATAACTTTGAAAAGTGAGTTATTTTCCATAGCTGCAACTTCATAACCACATTTCTTATTTCATTTGAAAATCTAGCAACTCAACTCCGCAACATTTATTGAAAAAAAATTAACAATTTGAAAATTCTCTATGCATGTTGACTGGAATGGTCAGTTCCTTGTCACCTGAGGTCGTGTGTCTTGAAGGGGAAAATTGCCGAATAAATATGGGGGGAAGTAGTTGTCAAAGACTAGAAAAAAATTAACAAAGCTTGCAAGTGGTAGCACATCTGGATCTGCGTTGAGCGGTGGTGTAGAAGGTGTTGGTGCAGAAACCGTTCTTAGCCCAGGCGGCGCAGGAAGAGCTCGAGTCTGCGGCATAGGAGGAGCAAGATCCAGAGGAAGCCGTGGTGGTGACAGATGAGGCAGCGGTGGTAGATGGACATCTAGCACAGGTCTTCTGGCAGTAGGTGTTGACGAAATCTTGCATTCCGACGGTGTTACAGATGGAGAGATCGTTGGCGCAGTTGGTGACAGCATCGACACATCCTCCTTGGTTACAGAAACCGCAGGCGGATGGGCAGTCGGTAGCGATGATGGTTCTCCAGGCAACAGAGTTACATTGAGAGGTGGTGATGGTGGCGCAGTTGAGGCGTGGGTCTAAAAAGTTTAGAGTTTGGATAGTTTCCTTTGAGGGTTGTAAGAGTCGATCGTGAACGGTAGAAGTGTCATAGGTTATCTACTCATATATGGTAAAGGCTAGGAAGCTTAGGTAATTGTATTCAAAACAAAGTATCAGTTGGCTCATACAACAATTATTTTCCTGATTCATTTTTCAAACGTGCTCATCTATGCTGTGCCATTAGTAAGCTTCCTAGCTATCAATTGTTAACTCTGAGGGTCCTAATTTTTATTACCGTATAGCTGATTTGGTTTTTGTTACAGTCCGCCCCTAATCCTCCTCTTTCTACTTCTCTCCCGTAATCACGTACAGGCAACATTTGCACAACTGTAATCATCAGTCTGACAGCACAATCCACAAGTCTTAGCACATGAAGCCAAGGCAGCTGTCTTCATGTCCTGAACCACAGCAGCTGGGGTTGCTGTGGCTGTGGTATAACACGCCAAAGCTCTTTCAGCATCGTTTCCAGCAGCTGGGTAGAGGGTGTCGGGGGCAGCGTAGAGGATTTGGCATGAGGCATCCGAGATAGCGTTGTCGCATGCTACCGCAGCTGGGGTGTACACGAACTGAAACCTCTCGATACTAGGATAACCTTCTCATTGTGGTACCTACCGCAGTTCCGTTGTAGGTGGTGCAGTTCAAGTCACCACTGATGACTGCATTGGTGAATGGAACCAAGAGGAAAGAGAAGATGAAGAGCATTGCTATCTGATGATTGGATGATTTGTAAAAGTGCCTGTTGGATACTTTTATCCTCTCGAAACATTCGCCTTATATACGACGGTAATTGACTGTATTTGCCCAGCTTTTTGTCCTCACACCATTTGCCTCTTTTTGTATCTTCGCTTTGCACTATCCTGTTTGTCTGTCTGTGTGATTCAGTGGTAACACCCCAGACACAAAGAGTTCCAGGATCGATTGGAGCAGAAAAATGTGATGAGATCTTTCTATTTGCGATTGGAACAGAAAAGGAATTACATGATGAGTGAACAATTGATGGAAGTTATTGTTAGCTCAGTAGTCCGTACTTTTACGGTCGGGTGTCATGTGTGTTTTGGCAGGCAAAAAATAGAAAAAGAAAGGAAACAAAGATCAGATGAAGTGATGACTAGTTAGCTAAAATTAGAAAATTGATTTGGGAATCTAGAATGTTCCGAAAGCGTTAGATTCGTGGTTTTGGTTTTTAGGTAAGTGTACCTCATCAGAGATTCTGAAACTCTAGCTATCCTTTGAGCTCTTTCCTAGTTAAATCATCCAGCGTGCAGGCTATTCGAGTTTGTAGGTAGCCTTGAACATGACGATCATTTGATTCTCAATCTCTCCCGTTACAAAAATCAGAAAAAAAATTATCAAAAAAAACCCTGAAACCTTTTTTTATGAATTTCACATTTCTATAGCCTTGAGTTTATACACTTTATAAACCTGTGGCGGCTGATTTGACTGTTTTCCAAGCTCCTCGTGTTCCACTAAATCCGTCTTTGCCGGAAAATGCATTCGAATTCCGGAAAGATCAGCAACATTTCACGATTTTTTTTCCGGCTGTTTTGTTGCTTCAGCAGCTTACCAGACATTTTATCTGTTTCATTTCAAGTTTCAAGCGTTTGTCCATCGCTACATCAACTTTCTCCAGTATCTTTAGACTTGACTACTTCCCATTTCCGGTTGAAAATCGATAACACTTGTCCTTTTTTTAACTATGGTCAGATTGGTTTCAATTGTTTGTCAAGCTGGCCATCATTTTTAAAACAACAGGATAAAAGCGTTGGATTAATGTTTATTCAGCAAAAGGATTGGTCAAGTCCTAGTGGTGTATCAATAAGTTAAGAAGTTAAGTTGAAGATTCAGCAGAGCTTGCAACTGGTAGCACAATAAGATTTGCGTTGAGCACTGGTGTAGAAGGTGTTGGTGCAGAATCCATTAGCAACCCAGTCAGCACAATGGGATGAGCTATCAGCGTTATATGATGTGCAGGTGGAAGAGGAGGAGGAAGCGGTGGAGCTTGATGAGGAGTAGGTAGTGGAAGATGGGCATCTTCCGCAAGTTTTTTGGCAGTAGGTGTTGACGAAGTCTTGCATTCCGATGGTAGTACAGATGGAGAGATCAGTTCCACAGTCGACAACAGCATCGACACATCCTCCTTCGTTACAGAATCCACATGCAGAGGGGCAATCGGTAGCGATAATGGATCTCCAGACAATTGAGTTACATTGAGCGGTGGTAATGGTGGAGCAGTCAAGGCGTGGGTCTGGAACCATCTACTGTTGTTGGCGATACTATTAACCTAAAACTCACAAGCAACATTTGGACAATCATAGGCATCAGTTTGACAGCATAGTCCACAAGTCTTTGGGCAAGCATCCAAAGCAGCAGTCTTCATGTCTTGAACAATTGAAGCTGGGGTAGCAGAAGCGGTAGTGTAGCAAGCAAGTGGTCTTTCCGCATCAGTTCCAGCCGATGGGTATCCAGCAGTTGTATCTGGGTCAACGTAGAGAACTTCGCAAGCGGCATCGGAGATTAGGTT
>GL379812.1:72455-143971 GCA_000143925.2 Caenorhabditis brenneri
CGATTTTTTTCCCTTGTGATGTTTTGCCCACTAATTTATACTTTTCCCCAGTGACTCTTTCATTTCTCAACTTACCTTTACAAAGGACATGACCAATCCTGTAATTCAAAAAAAACTAATGAAGTGACTACTACTACTACAACCAAATGATTTTGTAAAGTCAATGTAGCAACAGCAACATAAACCAACCATATCAAACATGTTTGCACATTGGAAAAATGAATGGAAACAATGAAAACGTTTGAAAGAGGAGCAGGTGTTCAAACATGCTCAAAGATGGTATATAAGAGACATTGGTTTGAAGGTAAAATCATCAACTGATCAGTTCGGTTCTTCCAATTCAACAATGATTGCATTCATCTCGTTGTTCATTGCTTCTTTCTTGGCTCCAGATGTTTCAGCAGTCATTGGTGGTGACTTGAATTGTACTAGCTACAATGGAACCGCTGTAAGTCGTCACCTGCAACCTAGGAACCACTGTGACCAGCTTTATTGCAAATCGCTCAAAACTCAAAAGAACATTTTCAGTTCGTCTATACCCCAGCCGCCGTTGCCTGCTCCAACACCATCTCTGACGCATCCTGCGCTGTTCTCTACGCTGCTCCAGACACCCTATACCCAGCTGCTGGAAATGATGCCGAGAGAGCTTATGCCTGCTACACCACTGCCACAGCCACCCCAGCTGCAGTTGTCGCTGACATGAAACAAGCTGCATTGGCTAACTGCGCCAAGACTTGCGGATTCTGCTGCCAAACTGATGCCTACAACTGCCCAAATGTTGCTTGTATGTGATCATCATTCAACTCAAATGATCCAATAACATGTTTTCAGACCCAAGACTCAACTGCAACACCATCACCAAATCCCAATGCGACTCCGTCCAGTGGAGAACCATCATCGCTACTGACTGTCCATCTGCCTGCGGATTCTGTGCCCAAGGAGGATGTGTCGACGCCGTCACCAACTGCGCCAACGATCTCTCCATCTGCAACACCGTTGGAATGCAAGACTTCGTCAACAACTACTGCCAAAGAACTTGCGGAAGATGCCCATCCACCACCGCCTCTGGATCAGTCACCACCACTGGAACATCCACTGGAACTTGCACCTCTTACATCGCTGACTCCAGCACTTCATGCGCTGCCTGGGCTTCCAACGGATTCTGCACCAACACCTTCTACACTGCCGCTCAACGCAGATCCAGATGTGCTACCACTTGCAGAATCTGCTAATTTATTACTCATTTTCTCTTTTGTTCTTACGACTATGCTTACTTTCACGACAGACTTCGGGTGACTATGGAACTGACCATTCCAAATGTACAATAAAGGTGTTTTAATTTCAAAATGTTCAGTATTATTCGATTTTTCTATCTTTCTATACTACAGCAAAGTTTTGAAGTCTTAGAAAAAACGCTCATGTGTGCAAAACTCCCTTATGATCAGAAGATGAACTTTTTCGCTTATCAGCGTTTTAGAAAAGGCACTTCTGCAACGTCACTTCGTCCAAGCTCAGACCAAAATCCTAAATACTTCAAAAATTGTATTTGAACACAAAATAAATAGTACATCGTAGACGACAATGATTGTTCATTGCACTTTACTTTTTCCCCTCCTTCTCTCCATCTTCCTTACACATTCCTCCAAGTGTCTATCAACAAAACACACTCCTCCCTCCCTCCACAACCTACTCCAGAGTCAAAAGATCAGCTGGCAAACGAACGATGCGTACGTGATTAGTACGACCTCTCGCCACCTCCGTCTCCCTTTCCATTTCCTCTCTTCCACATTTCGAACGAATTGTCATCATCAACACGGCGTTTTTGGGGTGTTTCTCGCCATAGATTTTTGCATTTCTCACCAATTTCCTTTGCATTTGTCACGTACACAGTTCTGACAGGTCACTCGTCGATTATCTTATCACTTTTGTTTTGTCTGCTACCGTATCATTGGTTTCATCGTATAAATAGCCTGCGGATCACAAATTTTCTGTGTCACATACTTTATTTTGTATCCTTTTCTGTTTCAGTCATTTTTGATTTTCAGATTTTTAAAAATGATAGTGTCTCGAGAGAGAAAAATCTGCAGTGTATGCCATCAACTCGGTGATGGGTATCACTTCGGAGCCATTGCTTGCAAGTGAGTTCCCTAAAAATCTGAAAAACCGAAAATTATCTCCTTTTCAGAGCCTGCGCTGCATTCTTCCGCCGTACCACATGTATGAATCTGGCCTCCAAATTTTCCTGCAGAATGAAAAACGACTGCGTGATAAAACTGAGTAGTCGTGATAGCTGCAAATCGTGTCGATACGCAAAGTGTTTGCATGTCGGAATGAACCCTGAAGGTGAGAGTTTTCGAGAGGGAAACATGATGCAAAACTTGTCTGATTTTTCCCGACGATTTGCATAAGTTTCATTCTTCTTCCGAGATAAGAATCACGTGGTGGGCATGTGTACAGGGAATAGTGAGAAAAATGATGACAATTTAGATTTTCGATCGGGGGAATTTTGAGATAAAAACAGGAAGGGATACATTTTGATTGCATTGTGAGACTGTTGAAGGAGTGTGAAGGATAGAGAAATGATAGCAGAGGGATTACTGTAGTTTGATAGGAAAAGAAAGTACAATAGCCATTGGGCGTTCACGCGATGGAACCCATAACAATCTGAATACTTTCAGTCGTCCAAGGTCTCTCGAAACCAACTCCCTCCCCTGAAATCGAAAGCCTCCCATCGTGCTCCTCATCACCTGCATCATGCAACAGCCCCGTTCTCAGTGTGAGCTTTTCACCTAATCCCCCTCTAAAAGTATTCTTAATATTGCAGCTGGATCTCGGTGACTATCACCAAATGACTCCGATTCTGTGTGGAGTCATGAGCAGTTATCAAAGACTCTACCAGAAACGGTACAGCTTACACGCGCCGAAACTCACCCCCAGAGCAACTACGTATGGTGAATTTTGTAAAATCTATGTGGACGATGTGTATCTACAACATGAGTTTTTGGAGGAAAGTTTCGCGCAATTCAAAGAAATGGGGTCGTTTGAGAAGGTTTGTAATTGGTAATTACTGTTACTGCCTATGAAGAAATCTGGTTTTCAGAAGCACGTCTTCAAAAACTTCTTTGTTTCATTTCTGATTCTTGAGATGGGATACAAAAGTTACCTGGAAGGAACTGAGGTATTCGTTCTGGCTAACGGAGATTTCATTGACACAATGAACCTTGACAAGTTCTACTATGACCCAGAACATATTGAAAGATGTAAATCTGCTGATGCAATCAAGTAAGTTTTGATTCCCAGGGTTACGGTAGCACTTCTATGAATAGCTATATTGCAGGATGTACCGCCCATATTTCGACCAAATGAAGCGAAATGTATTCCATCCCCTGAGTCACCAGAAGATCTCCCTAATTGAGTTCTTAGCTCTGGTCACTTTGTGCACTTGGAATGATTCTCTGGAAGGACAACCCGAGTGTTATTACCCCTACTGTCGTCCGGTACGGCAGAATGTGATTGCTGAACTAATGTCGTTCTACGAGAAGGACTCTCCAGATGTGGATCCGGCGTTTCGACTCTCCGGGTTGCTCATGTTGCTGCCAGCATTGGAGGTAAGATTAAATGGAAAAGTGGAAGGTTAGCTAGACTTTGGTTATGACGAAACTAAACTCGTTGGTGACGAGAGTATTAAATTTCAGTAGTACAAAGTAGAGATGATTCGGAGGTGTCAAGTTTATTGGAGTATGCTTTTTGAAATTTTAAAGGATCTTTGAGAAAAAAGCGTACCGTAATCTTGAAATTCGCAAGCTTGTTGTCAGTTCAATTTTCAAATTCAAATCGATTTTCAGCGCTCCGTGGAACTCTTCATCCAATCCATGGAAGTAAAACGTCTCTTCCGCTGTTTTCCATTCCATGATCGGATCTACCAAATCGTTAACGGGCAATAATACTTGTAACCTTTGTACTTTTTTGTATATTGAGTTTCCTCGCGTTTTGATGATGTTGTCTCCCTCTGATGACTCTTGAATTATACTTTTGACTTTCTGTAGACAGAATATCAGCTTACATGTTCTTGTTCTCCTTTTGCTTTCCATTCCGCCTATTCATCTTAAAGCTCAGTGTAAATATTACGGATTTTTGTTGCTTGTTCTTATTTTTCAACGTAATGAAACATGTTTTATCTATTTTTGATGGTTTTGATGCCATGGATAATGGGTGGGACGGCTCAGAATATGACAACTGCGGAATGTATGGGGGCATTATATTTCATAAGTTACGATTCCACTATTCCAGATGCCACGTACAACAAATTCCTAGCCGATCAAAAACGTCTCTATAAAGATTTGTTTGCTGACTATGATCCATCTTTGAGTGCAATTTACACATTACGTAAACTTCAAAAAAATTTGGCAATCAGCCATCTAGAACTTTTTTTCAGATAAGTCTCAATGGATTGATCAAAATGCTACAGTACACCCACCGATAACAACAATGAGAATGACTATGGCGCAGATAAAACTGGTTGACGTGGTATGTCTTTTCCAATTATTCCAACTCCAAAAAATCTAAACCTTAGGTTGAAGTGGAAGAAAAGGTGACGTTCATCTTCGACTATTCCGCCGAATGGACGGATCACAGGTTGAAGTGGAATCCTCTTGAGTATGGAGGAATCAGTCACATTTATGTACCACAGAAATCAATCTGGTTGCCGGAGCTTACGGTTGCTGATGCGTAAGTGAAACCTAGTTCCTAAACTTTGGTTACTTACATTTTTTAGAAGTGAGGTTAAATATTTCGAGTCGGATGATTCACCAAAGAATGCATGGGTAAGAATTTAAAATTGAAACAAATTTCCAAAAATATATTCCAGGTCAATTACAATGGGACTGCTGGGTTCTATCAAGCCTCTGTTGTTTCTATCATTTGCCAGATGGATGTAACGTTGTATAGCTAACTTTGGAAACACTTTTGGATTTTTTAGGTATACAAATTCCCTCTCGATCATCATGAATGTGGAATACTGGTTATATTCCACACATATTTCCCAGATGAGTATGAAATCATAGGAGGCATGAGGGAAATTATGAGACCACTTGACCAATTGGTAAGTATTTAAAAAATTTTTTTATTTGGAACAAAAATAAAACTTTAGGGAAATGGGGAGTGGAAAGTGACATATATTGGTGTTGAACCATATGAAACAGGCAATAAAGAACTGGGTACAGTTCAAAGATTCAAAGCGGGAATCAAAAGGAATCCTGGGTTTTATATTGCCCTGGTGATGATTCCAGCGTTTTTCATTAACTTTTTGTCAATCATTGCACTTTTTATCAATGTGGAGAATTTAGGGGAGAAGGTATTAAAAATATTTTTGTTATCTTAAAGCTTGAATTTCAGATAATGATTGCTTTAACTAACATCATGGCGATGACCTTCATCCTAGTTATTTTGGCAGCAGATCTGCCAAAGACTGCAAAAATCCCGTTGCTTGGTAATTCCCTTATATTTATTGAAAGAGATTTAACGAATTTTAGCAATTTACGTAATTGTTGGACTAGTTATTGTGATGGCCTCAATTGCGGCAGTACTAATATTACCGTATGTCAAAAAGTACTTGAAGAAAAAACGGAGCAATCAGAATGAGAAGCCGGCAACTAGCAGGTAAAATGGTTTTAATTTCAAAGTTATGATACTCAAAAATAATATTTCTAGGCTCCGAAAAATCTACAATTGGTGGCAAATCGAATACAGCTTGATGGTGGTTTTTCAAATCGCTAATCTTGTCAATTTTATAATTCTTTTTGTTTGAATTTCGGTCTTTTTTATATCCCAATGATCGACTTTTCATATTGTCTATATTGGATTTCCTGTTTTAATGATGCAAACCACAACTTTCTGTGCTCATGTTTAACTTTTTGTCTGATGCCTCTTGACTTGGTAGGTAGAATATTAACTTTCAATTTGTTCACATTCAAACTACACAATTTCATTCGAGAAGCTTGGTGCATCAACAGGTTTTATAAACTGAAAACCGAGAAAATGTCAAAGCTATACATGCTTCTGTTTTTCATGTCATTGATATTAGAAGAAGTGATATCTCAAGAAATGACCAAAGCGGAATGTAAGTCCGAAAAACTTGATTGATTCCCCGTCTCTCTTTCAGATGCCACATACAATAAGTTCTTGACGGACCAAAAGCGACTTTGGAAGGATTTGTTTGCAGACTATGATCCGAAACTCAGTGCTATTTACACATTACGTAATTTTTTCCATTCAAATGATAGTAGAAATTATAGATATTTTCCAGACAAATCCGAATGGATAGATCAAAATGCAACAATTCATCCGCCAATAACAGAATTAAGGTTGATAATGGCTATGTTAAAATTAGTTGATGTGGTATGTCTTTTTCAGTTATTCTAATTTCAAAAAGACTAAACTTTAGGTTGAAGTAGAAGAAAAAGTAACCTTCATATTTGACTATTCCGCTGAATGGACAGATCACAGGTTGAAATGGAATCCCCTGGAATATGGAGGTATAAGTCATATTTATGTACCACAAAGGTCCATTTGGCTACCAGAAATCACATTCGCTGATGCGTAAGTTATCAAATAGGATTTTCTAAACTCAAATTTTAACTTCAGCCATGAAGTGAAGTTCTTCGAGTCAGATGATGCACCAAGGACTGCCTGGGTAATTATCCTGCCCTCTAACCTTCAACAACCCTCTTCCTTTCAGATAAATTACAATGGAACTGCAGGATTCTACACATCTACAGTAGTCTCTGTGATTTGTCAGCTAGATGTACCCACTAGCTTTCAAGTCTACCGAAAAACTTTGTTTTTAGGTTTTCAAATTCCCGCTTGACCATCATGAATGTGGAGTTAGTGTCGTGTTCAACACCTATTTCGCAGATGAGTATGCTATAAAAGGGGAAATGGAGAAAATCACAAGGTCAATGGATGAGTTGGTATAAATTAAAAAGGTTTTGAATCAATTTCCATTTTTCCACTTCCAGGGAAATGGTGAATGGAAAGTGACATACATTGGAGTGGATGAAGAAGCTGCAGCGAATGAAAACCTGGGTTCAGTGCAGAGATTTGTTGCGAGAATTGAGAGGAACCCAGGATTCTACATTGCTTTGGTCATGGTTCCCGCGTTTTTCATCAATTTTCTGTCAATTATTGCACTTTTTATAAATATTGAGAATGTTGGGGAGAAAGTGAGTTCTTGAAATCTTAATTCAAAGAATATAGATTTTTAGATCACAGTAGGACTAACCAACATCATGGCGATGACTTTTATTTTAGTGATTCTGGCAGCAGATCTACCAAAAACTGCAAAGATCCCATTACTAGGTGAGTTATAACTTCTAACCAAGACAGCTTTTCAGAAATAGTTTTAGCAATCTACGTGATAGTCGGATTGATTATTGTGATGACTTCAATTGCGGTGGTTTTGGTTCTACCGTTCATCAGGAAGGGACAGAGTAAATGTCAGAAGAATGGAAAGGATAAGTTGAAAATGACAAGGTAAGGCTCCTTTATAAGCGAAACCGTGGAAGATTGAATTTTTCTGTTTCAGATTCCAAAGATTCTGTGATTGGCTAAGGATCGAATATGTTCTGATGATCATTTTTCAAATTGCAAATCTTGTTAACTTTATTATTCTTTTCACATAAACACGAACATTTAAAAAAAAGCGGAAAAAATCTTCTGAAGTCGACACGCACAATTTATCTTTGTCCTGACACCTACTACCCATCTATAACACAAACTCCCCCTCTTTGTACCCGATGTGTATTACTTTTCAATATTACTTCTCGACCTTTCCATCAGACCCCACACACGACGTGAAAATCCACAACTTCCTCGGCAAAAAACGTAAAATAGTGAGGTGCAAGAATATTGGTTTACATCTCCTACTTCCTCGTACTTTTCATTTGAAGCGTCGTCTGTTTGGCTACTCATCCCCATTTTTCATAGTTTCTGCTTTGAATAAAAATAAAGATGTTCTTGCTATTTTTGATGCTTTGGTTTTTGAACGGAGGGGTTGCACAAGAGATGACAAAACCTGAATGTAAGTTTTAGAAGCTTTACAGAAGAAATGGGTGTGAGAGAGCACAGAACTCAAAAGTTCTGGTTAGTCTGGGATGAGTTTTTGGATGCTGATTCTTTTAGGAATTCCTCTGATTTCTTTTTTTCAGTAGCCACCTACAACAAATTCCTGGATGACCAAAACCGATTATGGAAAGATCTTTTCGATGGATATAATCCCACCATCAGCGCAATCTACACACTACGTAACTCTCTTCCCCTTCACCATCTTCAAAAAGCATAAATTTCAGACAAGTCTGAATGGATCAACCAGAACAAAACGGTTCATCCTCCGATCACCCAATTAACATTGACTATGGCCATGATGAAATTGGTTGATGTGGTGAGTTTTGAACTGAAATTCAATATGTAAAAGTTCAAAAACTCCTGGGGAACTTTTGAAGGTTGAAGTGGAAGAAAAAGTCACATTCCTATTTGATTACATTGCTGAATATACGGATCAGCGTCTGAAATGGAACCCATTGGAATATGGAGGCATCAGTCATATTTATGTTCCACAGAGAGCAATTTGGTTGCCGGAGATTACAATTGCGGATGCGTAAGTTTTCAGAATATTCTGATCTGAAAATTCAGTTTCAGTCATGAAGTGAAATTCTTTGAGTCAGATGATGCACCAAGGACTGCCTGGGTATGTCCTCAAAACTTCAAAATGGCGGCCATGTTTTCATTTTCAGATAAATTACAACGGAACCGCTGGCTTCTATACATCTACTGTGTCATCAGTGATTTGCGCCATGGATGTAAATTCAATTGATACATAAATAAATTACGCCTCATAAATAAATTACTTCCAGGTTTTCAAATTCCCGCTCGATCATCATGAATGTGGAGTCAGTGTTCTATTTCACACGTATTTCGCGGATGAGTATGAGATTACTGGAGCCATGGGGGAAATCGGTAAACCGCTTTCCCAGCTGGTGGGTTTTTAAGAATTGTAGATGAGTTTCAAATGTTTTATGATTTAAGGGAAACGGAGAATGGAAAGTGACCTATATCGGAGTCGACGAAGAACCATCGAAACAAGGTGGTACTCAGAGATTTATTGCGAGAATCAAAAGAAATCCTGGATTCTATGTGGCTCTGGTGATGATTCCAGCGTTTTTCATCAACTTTTTGTCAATTATAGCACTTTTTATAAATATTGAGGATGTTGGGGAAAAGGTATTTGTGGCGTACGGTACCCGAAGAGAAATTGAGATTGCAGCTCACGGTTGGACTCACCAATATCATGGCGATGACTTTCATTTTAGTGATTCTGGCAGCAGATCTTCCAAAAACTGCGAAAATTCCTTTGCTAGGTTCGCATTCTTGCTGAAAACATCTTTGAAAATCCTAAATTTCAGCAATTTACGTGATTGTTGGTCTGGTTATTGTGATGGCTTCAATTGCAGTGGTACTAATCTTACCATTCATTCGGAAACGCCAGAATAAAGGGAAGAACAATGAAGAAGAACAATTAATCAAGACTAGATTCGAGAAATTCTGCAATTGGCTGAAAATTGAATACGTTCTAATGGTTATATTCCAATTTGCCAACTTTGTCAACTTTATCATTTTATTCATGTGAGGAACAATCTATCTAGTTTGTTTTATCTTCCTGTTTTCTGCCCTATCCCATAACTCCGAAAAATAAAGTTATTCTAATAAAATTGTTTTCATTATGCACCCAAACATGCTTTTTGACCTTCTCCTCCCAACAACGTGAAAATCCACAATTTCCTGACTCTCAAAAAAAGGTTTCTGGTGCAAGAATATTGGTTTTCACATGTGTATACACACCTACAGCTTCCTTCCGTATAAAGGTTGCTTCCTATCTCTATAGAGTTATTTGTAGATGCTACAAACTCGTCTATTTTCATGTTTTGTGTTTGAATCCTTTTTTGAAAATGAAAACAATGCTGAAATTGTATCCTGTTCTGATTTTGTTCTGGTTATTGAACGATGTGACGTCACAAAAAATGACTCAAGAGGAATGTAAGTTCGATGGGGATAATATGTGTAACTGGATAAGACTTGTATAATAACTTTTCAAAAAATCATGTGATTCTTAGATAGTTGTCATGTATAATTTTGAACGATTTCTTTCAAAATCAAATAAAACTGTTTCAGTGGTCGCATACAGAAATTTTCTTGCCAATCAGAAGCGATTATACACGGACCTCTTCAAGGACTATGACTCATCACTAAGTGCAATTTATACACTACGTATGTCGTTATACATGCAGCTCAAAACGCAACTTCATTTATTCAGACAGCTCCCCATACATCGATCAAAATAACACTGTACACCCACCTATGACTGAATTGAAATTGACAATGACTATGATGAAGTTGGTGGATGTGGTAGGACTAAATAACCATCAACTGATGTTGTACTGTAGATTCCTTCCAGGTTGAAGTCGAAGAAAAGGTAACGTTCCTCTTCGATTATCTCGCCCAATATTTCGATCAACGGTTGGCGTGGGATCCTATGGAGTACGGAGGAATCACTCATTTTTATGTTCCACAGAGCAAGGTCTGGCTGCCGGAGATCACCATTGCTGATGCGTGAGTCTATATTTTTCCAAAGCCCGTTAATTATTTAGTCTACAGCCATGAAGTGAAATTTTTTGAGTCGGATGATGCTCCAAGAATAGCATGGGTAACTTATATTCTGGAATAAAAGCATACCTAAACTTCAATTTCCAGGTTCATTCGAATGGAAGTGTAGGATTTTACACTTCTACAGTCTCATCAGTGATTTGTCAGTTGGATGTGAGACCCGTCATCTTATCATAAGTTGTTCTGTGAATGCATATTTAGGTTTACAAGTTCCCGATGGACTCCCATGAATGTGGTGTCAGCATTCTCTTCCATTCATACTACCCAACCGAGTATAGAATCAAAACTGCGATCGAGTCATTTGCAAAACCTCTCAGTGAACTTGTAAGTGAAAATACATCAGAAAATTGTTTTCCATGGAAATTTGAAAGTTTTAAAGGGAAGCGGAGAGTGGAAAGTAACACACATCGGACTGGATGAACAAGAAGCAAAAGTCGAGATATTCAGCTCTGTACAAAGATTTGTGGCAAGAATAGAGAGAAATCCAAGTTTCTACATTTCGTTGGTTATGGTTCCCGCGTTTTTCATCAACGTTCTGTCGATAATTGCTCTTTTCATCAATATCGAAAATGTTGGAGAAAAGGTGGTTACACTCAGATCTGTCCTCAATCAGAGCCACCTTGGTATAGAGACAATGGATAAGGTTACTGTAGCATGCTACCAAATTCTTACAAGTACTAGAGCAACTACATCACTCAATTTTTTGATTTTCAGATAACAGTTGGTCTCACTAACATCATGGCAATGACTTTTATTCTAGTCATTTTGGCAGCAGATCTACCAAAAACCGCTAGAATTCCTTTACTTGGTTAGTTATATTGTAGATTCGCCACAAGCATAACTCTATATTCAGCCATCTATGTGATTGTTGGTTTGATTATTGTGATGATCTCAATAGCAGTTGCAATAGCCCTACCATTCATAAGAAAATACCAGAAACGAAGATCAAAATCTCAAGAGAAACCAGAAGAACCATCTAGGTACACTTTTGTTCCCCAGAGTTCAAAAATCCAAAATGATTTCAGATTCGGAAAGTTCTATAATTGGCTCCGAATCGAGTATATTCTGATGTTTATCTTCCAAACCGCCAACCTTGTTAATTTCATAATTTTGTTCGTGTGATTCTACTCGTAATTTCATTTCCCAACCCACTTCGATAAACTTTACTCTTTTCTTTTCCTACTCACCAATTTTAAAGCATGTGTCTTGTTTGCCTCTCTAATAGGTCACAGCTGTAACTGAATGCGACTGAGAGGCGAGAGAGAGAGGCTAGAAACTTGATCTACGCATTTTTTTGTCGAGGTGTTGAAAAAGTTTCTGATGTATTCGTATTTATGCCCGAGTTGAGTTCAAATAATCATATTCGTCACAGGAAAAATGTCTAGAATTCATGTCTTATTATATTGTTTCTTATGCTGGTTGACTACGGATTCACAGAGGATGACTTCAGAGCAGAGTGAGTTTTGATTTGATTATAACTAAAATTTATTCGGGATTCAACTATTTTAGTGTCCAACTACAAGCGCTTCCTGACTAACCAAGAAAAACTCTTCGACAAACTCTTCAAATCTTACGACCCAGGAATCAACGCGGTTTATACTTTGTGTAAGATTCTATTTTCTTAGCTCTTCCTGTTTCACCTCAACGAATTCCAGACCATCTACCCGAAACCAACGTAACCATTCACCCTCCACGGTTCGAAATCGAAATTCAACTATCTATGTTAAAACTTGTCGAAGTGGTGGAGCCAGAGGAGAAGGCCACGTTTCTGTTTGATTATCAATCGGTATTCATTTCCTTCGTGTTCTCTTCAATAAAAATTTCTTTCAGAACTGGTACGATCCCCGCTTAACCTGGGATCCTGAAGACTTTGGTGGCATCAATCACATTTATGTTCCAAGATCGAGAGTTTGGATTCCGGAAACTACCATTGTCGACTGGTTTGGGCCACACTTTTTTTCTCAAAGATATTATATTTGAATTAGTTTCAGCTCGGAAGTGAAAGTTTTCGATAACGAATATACCAGATATGTATGGGTAAGTTTTATCCAATTGGGTCTCCTCTATTCGTTTGGTTGTGTCATATAAACATTACAGCTCCATTCCAATGGCTCTATTGGAATGTACACTGCCTCTGTTACGTCGGTAGTCTGCCAAATGGATGTGAGTTTTCTTAGCCTCAACATTTCGTCATGAGACATCGACGCGTTACATCGGTGACCGTACTCCATCAACCATTTTCATTTTTTCTTACAGGTCTACAAGTTCCCGATGGACACCCATACCTGTAGTGTCAATATCCTTTTTAACACGTACCTATTGACCGAATATGTGATCATTGGAAAGACAGGAACACTTCCGAGACCTGTCCATCAATTGGTAAACTTTAATGTGTAAAACTAAATCCCTGAAGAGTGTTGTAACGGTGTCCTCGGGAAGTTGTGGATCCTGAAAAGCTGGAGAATGGTGTATCGGTGTACGATTCAAGTCTCACGATAAAATGTAGACTGTCGTATCTTTATCCAGTTACAGGTCTACAAATTCCCAATGGATACGCATACGTGTAGTGTGAACTTGCTTTTTCACACCTATCAATTGAGCGAGTTTTTGATAACAGGAAAGACTGGAACCATGCCAAGACCCGTTAATCAATTGGTATCATAACAGAACTCTAGATATGGGACCCTTTCCTAATTTCAAAATATTTATTCCAGGGCAACGGAGAATGGCAAATGAACTCCATCCAAATGACAATTGAGCCTGTTGTCGACAATATGACCTATCTCACACGATTCGAAGGGACCTTCTCCAGAAATCCTGGTTTCTATATTGTCCTTGTCATGATTCCGGCTTACTTCATCAATGTTCTATCGATTGTCGCACTCTTCATGGATATCGAAAACCGTTCTGACAAGTTCACAGTGGGAATGACAAATATTATGTCTATGAGTTTTATTCTGGTGATTTTGTCCGAAGATTTACCCAAGACAAAGAATTTACCGATATTAGGTTAGAACTATAAGGCACTTTGACTTTCGAATTTGTGAGGATTTCAGCAATTTACACCGTCACAAGCTTGGCTATCATGCTTGTCTCATTGACTGCAGTGGTTTTGTTACCGAAACTGAAGAATTACTATGCGAACCGCAGATTGGCAAGAGGAGAAAAGATTCCGAAGAACGATGAAGTTCCGAGAACATGGTAAGAAATGAGAATCGAAATTTCGCAACTAAAATTTGATTTGCAGTTGGGGCCGAATCAAGTTCTATTTTAAAGTCGAATACGTCTTCATGGCAGTTTTCCAAATTGCAAACTTTGTCAATTTTATCATTATTTTCACCTGATAAGAGCGACATGTCTCGGAGAATAAAGTTGTTTGATTACTACACGATAAGCGCAAATTTCCATTTTACCTCACAATTTTCCAGAGAGTTGTAATCGTCTCGATTGATCTATCATGTTCGGTTCTTTCACATTGCCGATCATTGTGAAACAAGAACAAAAACATAAATTTTTCGCTATATCCCAATGAATTTCCATCATGTGACCCGCTTCTCCGGCAATTGGTTTTGAAAGCGAGACAGAACGCCGAGCGATGAGACGTAGACGTTTTCGAGAGTTCAGTGGAGCGGACTTGCTGATTTTTTATTTTTTCAGCAGTTTGTTGACTTTGCCCACTTTTGGCTGCTTGTTCTTTGTCCTTTTCCTTGTTTTCGAACTTTTTTCTCTTGAAAGTAAAAATTAGGAATACCAATCAATAGTGCGAGTTTGACAAAACAGTTGAAAATCGTCGTGAGAGCTGTAAAAAAGGAATTTCTCAAAAGTGTCCCAACTTTGATACGGTTTGAAAAATGCCATTGTTTCCATAGACTTTTATCAATTTTGATCTATCCATAGTAATTTAACATTTTGAAAGCGGGAATCGCTTCAAAATTGTGAAAAACAATGCGAAAATCCGTGGAAACCCAGAAGATTTTGAGAATTTTTCTTACTCTGAAAATATGTGAACTTTAGTTTTTTCCGTTCGATTCTGCGATAATTGAACAGTCTATTGCCCAATCTCACATGTACTTTCCATTGAAAACAGTTGTTTTTTACACAAGTGATGCACTTTGATCGTTCAACAAAGCCGGTTTTGGTTGATTTTTGTCGCAAAATTGTTTGAAATGAACGTTGCGAAAACTATTTTTGAAGCGATAATTTTTGTCTGCAAAAACCTCATTTTCGCTTCATTTTTTCAAAAATTATTCTCGTGTTTTCCCAGCTAATACATTTTTATTTGTCGCATCTATCAATTTTCTCATATTTTATATCATACACATGTGCTTGTTCCTTTCATTCTTTTCTCGAGGTTCACCCAGCTTTCTCTCGTTTTTTTTCTTTTCTCTAGTCGACAATATTGTTTTCCAGCCATGGACGGTTTTGTCCGCCTGTTCTGCGGATGTTGTGGAATGAGCGGCGATCCGGAGCCGCCGTACTCACAGCTTCGCCACGATTCGGTGACGCCGATCCGCGATCCACCGATTCAGCAATCGAATCGTCACCCACCACCACAAGCTACCAATGGATCGCATCATCATCCTCACGGAGCACAACACCATTCATCGCATCATTCACAACAACACCAACAGTTGCCACAGCTGCCCAACGAGCCACTTCAGCAGCAAGGATTCGTGAATCCAGTTCATGAACTGTACGTCATATTCAAAAATTCAAACAAACAGATCATTTCACCCCTTTGAAAGTTTCAGAAACCTCGACGCCGCTGACGGACCGCATCGATACGGAGACGGGTATTCAGACTCCGCATCGCCTCCGCTCGGAGATCTCGACGATGAAGTTGTGGAGGATGAGGCACGCGAAAAGGAGCAACTTGACAATATTGTTGAGAACACTCAACATGTAAGAAAATTCAATAAAGAAAGTGTGCAAATTTCCTGTTTTCAGAGCATCATTGCTGTTGGACAAACCGACATTGACGGTGTGATCATGGCAGATGTGTCGAATCGTGAGGCGACCTATCGACAAAAGTGCTTGAAAATGGCCTCAGCGCCACAAGCGGCTCCGATGCGTGATTTCGGTTAGATCTCCTATGAAGTTTTGTGGAAAAAAAATGCGTTTTTCAGCGTACGAATTCCATTTCGAGCAGACCCAGATACCGATTCAGGTACCGTTGAGGTATGACGAGATGTCGGCGACGATAGATCCATCGCCGATTGAGCGGATGCCCTTCTCGTGTCCGGATTTCAATCAGTTGAAGTTGGCGAGAACGATGGGTGAGTCAAGAAAAGAAACAATCAGACAGAGATGATTGAAATGAGCAGCACTCAGTTCAGCTAGTTTAAGCTAAAAGCAGGCAAAAAATACTATGCGTCTCTCGGTTTTGATACTCTCTCATCCTATTTTTGATTATCAATTCTAAGTTTCTGCTAAGAATACCATCTGATTCTCTATTTTCCAGGCGCAAAGAACCCACAATTCCTCACAGAACATCCGGATGGAAAAGTTGCTGGCAGAACACCATCGATCAGCAATGCCGCCAAACAAAAGGTAAATTAGAACTAAACTTCTTCGAAAGCCACTTCAAACCTTCAGATCTCCGAAGCTCTCGAAAAAGTTCACCAGGGTATCGCCGGCATCGAAGTGGAGCCACGTGAGCTGATCGTCAGCATGGATTTCTAATATTATCTCCTTGTTCAGTGATAGTTTTTGTAGCTTCCCCTTTCCCCATTTCTTTCTCTCCATTTTCAGCCAATGAAAACCCCCCATTTCCGTGTGATGATAATTGATAATTTATCGAATTGAATACAAGTATCCCCCGATTATTCATACAACTACCACATTTTTCTCAGTTCCTTTTCCCCCGTTTTTTTTTCAAGTTTCCAGTTTTTGCCCTCCCCCGAAAAATCATTTCGTGTACCTTAGCGCTCCAGTTTTTGCTTGTCCTCTAATGCTATCCCAATCGTTTCACTTTTAAATTGCCCCTACCCACACAAAAATTAAATTCGCCACTTTTCTATGTACTTTCTATTGACTCCTTTCTCCCTATATAAATTCCATACTTGTCAAATTTAGGTTTTTATTCAAATTTCAAATTACCAGTAATTTCATGGGGATTTTGTTGGGGTGTGTGGGAAATGAACAATTTTCAGATATGTGATGACAGTTTGGGATGAAGAGGATGAATTCGGATTCAAAACAGTACGAAGAATGAAAGAAGGAGTGGAATCAACACGTGGAAGCCGTTGAGCATTGAAGAGGCAGCAGTCAAGGAGTCACTGTTACAAAGGTTTCCACGACAGGCGCAGTGGATTTCTTCATACTCATCGGATATCCATTTCTTGGAGCATCCCAACATTATATTATTCCTATCGGAAACATTCATGCATCCTTGCAGTTCGCTGACCGCATGCACCATATTCGACCGACCCATACTGTTCTTGCTCGTGTGTCGTTGAGCGGCATAGGTGCAGAAGTGGCCTGGAAAGGGGAACTCTGATGAATTCAGAGAAAACAGGAGAATCACTTACCCATACACCGATTACTTCTGCAGTTGGTTGTGTGAGACATTGCTGCCGCATCCTGGGTGTTCGTTTCGCAATTATAGCAAGATTGAAGAGGAACGTTTGTGTCGGGAGAGCTGGAATTATTTTTTTTTCAATTTTTTTTTTTGAAGTTGTTTCCAACATTGTTTTGTACTTATTTTGAGTTTCTTGAAAAGCAACCGCGTCTCCGGCGCTTCGGCAGCTCACCGTACCACAACAATTTTCAATTTTCTCAACTTTCACGAAAAATCTTACGTCATTGCTAACGATCTCAACTTCAAGCCGCTCTCCTTCTCCCGATCTTTATAATTATAATAGCTCTGAGGACTATTCAACTGATTGCACATATTCAGACTGCAGATACAGTGTCGTCGTGGTTTACCAGCTCCTCTGAAACTTGACATAGACATTTCAACTTTTTTTTTAGACAAATGACAAACCTGCTCAAAGTTATACACACTTTACTTCTGTAATAGAACAACTCTGGGCCTCGATAGTAAAACGGGAGGGCTGGTGGTCCGTATCCACACCCGGATGCTCCGGTGCTCATATCTTCATGACACCAGTGTCCTTCACACTTGGAATCACAATTAGGGTTTTTTTCAGAGCACTCTCGACAAGTGATAGTTCGAGCGTACTTCTGACGAGTGGTGTTCATTACCACTTTGTCGTTACAGTAGTGACCTGGAAAATTATTTGGGTGGAGTTAGAAGAAATCATTTTTCAATAGGTCGGGATACTGATTCCTAGCAATTTTTGTTAGTGACTAAATCCTATATTTCAACCCATTCCCTGAATTCCAATCAGACACTCAAGACTCTTCCTTACCCTGACAAACACAAAGAATGTGATCCGAGAAGTGATCGTACTCGCATCCATGATGTATTCGTGAGGACCGCCGGAGACACCCTGCAGAAATAAATTGAAATTCTGTGTTTTGAAATGTGTCACTTGTCAAGTAAAAGGTCATTAGTGAGAGAGTAGTACCTTTTGTAATTTTCATCGAACCCGGAATTTCCGTCGGCTTCTTCTCGATGAAACATTGATTCGATTCGCAGGAGCCCATCTGAAAATAAGAAAATATAAAGGATATTTCGAAATTCGTTTCTTTTTCTTCCTATCTTGAAGGTTTTCCCTTGTTTCCCTTAAAACAGCCGTTTACTACTTGTCTAACCCTAGCGAAACCAGCCACACGAAAGCCCATAAAAATGGCAACAAGCATCGTTTGTAACGAGCTCATTTTAAGAGGAGGGAAGACTAGAAGCAACCTTTTTATGAATTTTTAAAGAGTAAGGGAAAAGTTAAAAAAGAATGGAGGAAGAGGGAATTGGAGGAGAGTTGATGCAGGGTTTTAGTGCTAGTTTATTTGGGGATGACCTCAGCACCGACTGGCTTATCAGGACAGAGGCTAGGGGACCTTACAGAAATATTTATTCTGCAAAAGCTGAGAACGTAAATATGTGGAATCGAAGAAAAAACGATTCTCTATGGAATGGGTTGCACCAAAAAATATACACCAAAAAGCTGAAAAACTCGAGCTCTCCGTACTGAAAAATCATTTTTTCTCGGATTTGACAGAAACTTTCTGATACAATCCTATACGAAATTGATATCAATTTGCAGGATTAAGGGACTTGTAAGATTTCGAAATCTCAATTCTGATCCGGGGTAACCTCCCTCTTTCTGTATAAGGTCTAGAACTCATTTGAAGACGACCCCATCAATCCGTAATAACCTCACCTGACAATTACACGGCTCATTGTGACAAACTCCAGAGCACGAGTAGCACTCATTCTTTCCACCTGACGAGCTTGAGAACAAAATTCCGAGTATGATAAAATTGGAAAGGTTCATTCCGACGAACTACACCGATACATTGGAAGAACTGCAAAAAAGGACATTTTATGAGGGAGAAAGGGGGGAAATTAATTGATGGTTAACACGAAGAGAAACATATTCTGAGAAGAATATTAGGGAATTTTGGGGTTAAAATGGAGAAGAGGAGGGAACTGGAAAGGGCGCAAGGGAAATGTCAAGGGAAAGTCAGAAGGAGAGAATTTGGAAAATAGGAAAAAAACCTTCGAGAGTGAGATTTCACAATTTCTTATACACATTCTCATCCACCACAAAACCCAATAAGGACGAAACCCAAAAATTATGCCTTTTGCTCTCAAACACATAAAACATATTCAACTTAATCACCACCTTGTTTTTTTTTTCATTTCATCCTCCTTCTCCTCCAAAAAGTGCCCGAGAGCCTTCCTGACTCCGCCCCACTTTCCGAGTCGTATGCTCATACTGGCGTACTTCCGGAAAGACACCACCGTCAGGGGCTCCAAGGCAGACACGCCCCAAAAGAAGTCGGCGACGCGGAATTCAATGTTCATTAGGCTTGTTGGTTAGAGACGGGGATTCGTGAAGAAACAAGGGCAAAATGAAGTAAGTAATCAGAAGAATAGGAGTGGAAAGGGCAGGAACAATGGTGGAACTTCCGGTAAAGAGGGGATGGACGCCCACGGTATGGGGTTGGTGATTTGGGAGAGGGGATAGTGGAGAAAATTAGGTCGAGGGAATGAAAAAGGAAGATCATGTGGAATTGAAAAAAATAAGTTTTCGAAGTTAAGGTAGGTGAAGCACCGCTCGAAATCGTAAAAGTTTTCAATTCGATTTGAGCTGATTTTGAGCAAAAATTTTTGAGTATCTCGAAGCTCCATCTGCCTGAAACGTGGTTTCACGGAAAAGTTGTCAACTACAAAAATGAAGTTCGAGCTATTTTTGACACACCCTAAATCTTTTAGAGCGGTAGAAATCTTTTTGACCGCGTGGCGGAATCTCAAAGTCAGCCTAAATGTCTTAGACTTTTGAACGGTACTGTAGTTGTTGAACTTGTCATTTTTTGACGTACAGGAGTACCAAAAAATTTCATGATGACTTGAGGCTTTTGCTGGATAGAAATGATGAGACTCCAATTTCCCAGACAGTCAACAACAAGGAATTCGAACATTCAACCTTGATGGAACAACCATACGACCGGCTCCTCCACAGAAATGACTAATTATTTTCAACAAAAAACTTTTCTGTTTTTGTTTTCCCCATTCCAATAGAAATTAGCTTTTCCAGAACCTCTCCGGGTTTCACACATCACCTGCACATCCAATTTAATTTTATCCATCGTCTGTGAGTGGGTGGTCTTCAAGAAGACGAGACACATCGGAATTAAAATTAGAAAACGACGAATGTCAGAAATAAAATGCTTCCTATCAAGAATAAAATTTCAATTAGATGACCACTTTTTTGGACCTTTTTCATTGTGAAAACCGAGAAAAAACGATTCAATAATTCATAGGAATGGCACCCTCTACCAAACAATTTCTGCTGCTGTTTTGTTGTGTGTCAGCAGCCCTCTCGAATTATTATTATGAAAATAAAATGAAATTGAATGGAAAAAAAGAAAATAAATGGGTAACTACTAAAAAATCGTAGTATAAAATATTCACATGTTCCTGTTTTTTTGGTGGGAGAGAGAGAGGAAAGGGTACCCTCCTCCAGAAGTCATATAGCTTCAACTGGTGCGAAAATGTTACAATGGAATATGAAGGGCGGTGGAAATGTTTTGAATATTCCGAAAGAATGAATGGGACAAAAAGTTTAAAGTAAGGTGAGAATATGTGACACACACACACAACTTCTTCGAGACGAGAAAATGTCAGAAACCAGAGAGAGGAGGAGGAGTCGTTCAGATTTATGGGCAAGTGGTGAAGGGTATGGGACACATGGGTAAGGGAAAATTTGGGAGTTCTGAATGAATCTACATGTGATTCGAAAAACTGTTTCAAATAGTTCAGTAAAGGCAAAATTGATTTCCTTGGATCCAATCAAAATGTTTGCTTTTTTGGATAAAATATAGCCGGTACAGCTAATTTTTCATCAAAAAGCAATAGCAGAATTGGAAAATTCAAAATAGTTCTCAAAAAAACAGGGTCAGAGGAGGCATAAAAAATGTCAGGTTTTTTTTTGGATACCATCGGTTTTTGAGACAAAATTGAGCAGACAAGCACGCAGTAGTTCAGCAGGTTCAACAACTAATTTTGAATTTTGGCACCCTAAAACACTTTCCAGAAAAAAACAATACGGAAAAAAACCTCCGGGGTTCTACTCACAAATTTCAGGAATAAAAACAGAAATCCATTCCTTCTAGAATCCCAAATCCACTACAAAAACGTTCCCTACAATCCTAGACCACCCCGCCTCTTCATTCAATCCTCCCTTTCCACCCAAATACATTAAAATCAAAACTCCATAAAACTGAAAAGAATGACAAAAAGTGGGTCAAAAGCATCTCATATGAAATATAATGATGAGATGGAAGAAAAGAAATTGAAAAGCAGCAACAAAAAAGTGAGTGGTGGCTGAGAAAAGAGCAAATCATTGGGGCGTGTAGACAAAAGTTGCCTTTCTTCTCCCTTCGTCCTCTCCGAGACTGCTTCCGAAGACTCGAGTGACCCATCAAAGAGACTCAGAGATAATATTACAATCTTCTGCCAGAACAGCTGTTCATTTTGACATTGTTGAAGTGATAGGAAATGAGATTTGAGGCTGTGGATATCAGAAGAGTTGATAAGAAGAAGATATTCAAAAGGGAGGAGTTGAGAAAAGAGTCATGAGGCATCTGAAGACAAGTGTTTGCTAACAAATGGATCTGGTGAGGAGGAGAAGGTGATAAGTGATATGATAAGAAGTGGGAAGAAGATGAGCAATATTTTTCCGCTTGTTTATCTGTGGGTCCCACTTGTTTGTGAAATGGGGTGATTGCGAATCATTGATAGGATCAGTTAGAGGTGGGTCAGGATTTGATTGGACTAGGGGAACACAGAATCTACAACGTAGGTCACTGAACTCAGGTTTTTAGATTCCAGCTTCTCAGGAACATCTGAATATTCTAGAAATCGTAACCAAACCTCGTTCTACTCCTCCCCTTCCTCTTCCTTTCCAAAAACATTCCATGTCAAAACAACTATAGTTAGACGGGGGTTAAAAAGGCAGAGGATTAGGTGAGAGGGCGCACGAACCTTTTTGCTGGAAACCCAAAATTGAAAAACGGCGGGGATCATCATCGATCAATGTGCAGAAGAGGAAGACACGGAATGATTGAAGTGTTTGTTTTCACTACTCGAGCAAAAAATAAAATATTCCGATGATTCGTCATTGGTCAGTTTTTTGGGAAGAAACTGACTTAAAGGTTTGGGTTACTGTGATTGAAGAAGCGAGAAGATTTTATAAAGTTTTGTCAAGTTGTACCAGATATTTCTAAAAGCAAAAGTGTTTCCTAAAAATTCCTCCAGCCATTTTTCAACGAATGTTAAGGCTTTCAAAACTTTCCCTATTCCATACGAATCCATGTTTCGAATAGCTGTTCGTTTTTATTTTCAAGTAAAACGATATTTCTCCATCCCTGTAGATTTATAACACCGATTACGCGGTCCATCTGCTCTCCTTTTGCTCTATTCACGCAACAGTCTCTCGTTGCGTGTTCGCTAATCTAGTGGGTGTTTAGACACGTCCAAACGGTCATTAGGAGAATGAATGGTCCGTTCGCTTGATCGATATTTTGCGTTTTTTTTTCATTTTTGGGTAGTTGACGAATTACGGTCCGGCCCTGATAAGGCCGGCAGCCCGGATTCAAACAATTCTGATTTTTTTTTCTTGAAAAGAAAAAATAGAGAAATTTTCTAGATTTCTCAGTTTTCGGAGTCATTAGCCGGGCCTCCAACTATGTTTTTCTGTTTAGTTTCATTTTCGGAAATGTTATAATTGACCTAGGATTGTTCTCATTCGCCTGAAGCCTAATAAAAAACTATTGAATGTTCTCGGATAGATTTCGAAATGAGATAATTCACACAATGGATTTTTCTCTATAGTGACGAAACTGGTTTTTTTGAAGACTTTCTGTGTTTTGAGACGAAGCATTTTTCGATATTTTGAAACCTTATTATCAATCATTCATAGCGTACTATAATCTTATTACATCATCTGTCCACGTTCATTATCTTAACCGTTTCAACTTTCCAGAATGAAAGACATTGAACTCCACCCGTTGGTGAAAACCGATGAAGAGATTCTGGAGGAACACTCCAACGCCGTCTGGACTCCAGAATACCTTTACTCTCAGGAGTTTGACGCCGTCTTCCAAAAACTCTTCAACGAATACCGTCACGGAGAATTCTCTCGGATCAATGATCACTCGGATTTTCAAGCGTTCCATCGAATGTTCAAAAGTTTGAAGGAGAAGAGAAACGAGTTGGAGGACAAGTTCTTTCCGGAAAAAGCAGCTCAACGAGTCGAAGTTGGAGAGTCGGAGGAAGAAGAGACGCAGGGATGCAGAGAATGTTATGATAAACTTCAGAAATTGACAAAGAAAGTGGATGAGGGAGATGGTGGATTCAGTTGGAAGAGACTGTTATTCGGGTGTGTACCAAGACAAAATAAGGAGAATGTGGAGCACAAGACGACGGCTGATTTGTTTAAATACTGATGTTTTGAATGATAATATAAAGATTTTGGAATGAAGAATGGAAATTTGGATTCAGTATTCTTTTAGTTTTGTAACTCTATGGACCCCGAAAACATTGAAAAGAGAAAATGGAGAATAACAAAAAAAAAACAAAAAATAATACGAAATCCATTTGGGGAACACATCCGAAATTGGAAACATCTAATCCTCATCCATTTCCAAAATTCTAGTGTCAATGGGTTTTGTGCATCACACCCCTCCTACTCTCTTCTTTTCAACCCAACCCAAAATGCTCAACGAGCCCTGAATAGTGTGCGAGATGAAGAGACACTAGACAGTACTCGACACATGAATCGCGTTTAATTTTGGGGGACCGCCTTTTTCTTGAAGGCGTTTTGGAAGCGAGAACGAGGGGGGAGAGTGAACAACCGGAAAGTGTGATATATCCGGATACATTGAAGAGACAGGGCAAAAAAGGTCAGCAATTCGGCTTTATAAGCATTCAAGAAGTTACAGATATACAGACATATAAACATTTTGGAGTTACAATAGAGATCAGGCTGAAAGAAATGTTGAATGCATTATTTTCTAGAAGACGTCGATGGGAACCTCCCTGAAGACACTGACGACGAGAATTTCGAAGATTTTCTCTGATTTAGAGGTTCCGGATTGCGTGCCTTTGGAAGAGGTGGAGCACCGGAAGAAGACGGGCGGTCGGCAGTTTGAACTCCAAGAGTTCGCTTTGGAGATGGGGAGCGTTCTGAAAAAATATTTTACGAGTTTTTCAAAAATGAGTGCTTACCCAGTCTATGTTTTCTATTCTCTTTTTCGAAATTGTCGAAATTCAAAAATGGATTCTCCCTGGGTGGCTCCGGAATTCCGGTTCTACTCGATGAAATTATATCCATCATTTCGTGGTAATTCAACGCCAGCTTCCTCTTCATGTTTCCTTTGATTTGCGCTTCCATCATCTCAAAGTTTCGCTTGAACTTCTGAATTTCAGCCTCTGCTTCTTGATTTCTTTGGGTCAGGTCACGAATGACGGCATCCTTATAATTGACGGCGGATTCGAATTTTGCATTGAGCGCCTCGACTTCTTTCTTGTGACGTTGTTGACGAGAGGCGATTTCTCGTTCGAGATTATCCTTGTAATTGTCCTGAAAATATTTTTTTACGTGAACTCCGAATATCTCCACGCGTGGCTAATTTTATCTACGGACTAGTCGTTTAGACTTTCACTGTTTCTGTTTCTTACCATTTCCTTTTGCATCAAACCCTGATAACGTGCCACTTCAAGATTCGCCGTATCTCTTTCCTTCACAATAAGCGTTCTGGCTCGTTGCGCTTCCATTGCCTCTTGAAGAGCTTCCTCTGTTTTCTCTCGTGACAACTCGGTGGCCTTCACTAGTTGCTCTCGCAGGTGGAAGATCTCATTTTCGTGAGTTTGATTCTTCAATGAAAGCTCTGCGACTTTCTTCTCATTCTCCTCGTTTAGCTCAATGAGTCTTCGATTTTTCGTTTCTAAACTAGTAGTTTGCCGTTCGAACTCCTCAATTTTCGCTTTTTGTTTAGCAATTGTTGCCACGTGTTCCACCTTTTCCGCTTCCAAGCTTTCAACTTTTCGTGATAATTCCAACTCGCGAGCATGAAATTCTTTGAGAATATCCATAGTTGTCTCTTGAATTTTACCGAAAACTTCCACTTGTGCTTTGCCAACACGATGCTCAACTCGGTGAAGTCTTTCCGAAATATCGCGGTTTCGGCGTGTCAATTGTTCGTTTTCCTCTTGAAGAGTGGTGATTTTTCGGAGATTGAATCTAATGATATCGATTATTTCGTCTTTTTGCATTTCTTGCATATGCTCAATTTGCTTTTCGACTGTATAGTTTTGAAGTAATGCTGCGATTCGATCTCCATCCTCAATGGCTGTATACTTCTTCCAATTATCGATTAGTTCGTGGAATACTTTGTGGATTTTTTGTGATCCTCTGTAATTTATTACGTTAAAATATGCTAATTATAAAATGAAACTACTTACTTTAAAGAGACTGGAGCGAGTCTTTCAATCGATGTGTCTCCTTCAGTCACTCTCATCGAGCTTGAATTGGATCTGAAATCTTTTTTTTTTCGGTTAATTCAGAAACTTTGCTTGAAAAATAAACTTACCCAGCAGCGCTTCTTTGTGTGTTATCCATTGTGAGTAGTCGAATTAGTAGAAAATCTAGTGGGTGTGAATTTTTCTGTCGATAATTCTTGACTACGCAGTGTCTATTTTGAACTCCCGCTCCGAATTTGTGTCAGTGGGGCGCAGTTGCGTGTGCTCAGAAAGCGGCAATTATTTTTTTTTCAAAAACATTTTCTAGATTAAAACTGAGCAATTTTAACTTTTAAAAGGCCAAATTTTCGATTTCTAGCATAGATGTTCGCTGAAGATCCTCCCTATCTTGAGGACACGGATGAAAGCGATAAATATATCGCCGAATTCCTGGCAGGACGTAAGAATCTTCGAGCTTTCCAACTGTTCCACACATTTGTTTTTTAGGAAACCTCTACGACATCAAAACAAAAGACATTGAGCGTCGGCAAGAACATGATATCAAGTATCAAAAGTATATCATAAAAGAAGAAAACCGGTTAATGAAACCAGGAGCCGGGGCACCAAAAAAGTATCGAGAAGAAGTTTATAATAAGAAATCGAGTAATTACATCGTTCAAAAATAAACAAATTGAAATTTTTCCTCTCAGAATGCGATGCCCCATTCATCAACAACCTTCACACCTACAAAACTTGCGACGGTGGTAGTGGATACAAGGCGGAGCAGAAGCATTATGCGGTGGATTTTGTGATCGACAAGAACACCTATGATAAAACGGCAGTGACGACTAATTTGAAAAAGCTCAAGGTAAAATTATTCTTGAACTTTGAGAGATAATATTACCGCCGGATAGACTTACAGCAAAAATAAAACAATCAATGAGTGGCTAAATCGGCAGTGTGAAATAGAGAAGCCAGGGTTGCGAAGGGCAGTTTCATGCATGGACTTCTCGATCGAATCACTGCGTTACGAGAAAGAAGGATTGAAATTAGTGAGCGAACGACGATCTTTTGCGAACTTCGTAAGTTATTATTTATTGCGTGTTTTGCTAGTCAGAAATAGAACTTTGAGGAAGCAAGCATGTTCAATCTGGACCCTGATTTCCTTCCTGAGAATTGGAGTGAAGTTTACGAAGTAGATGTTACTCGGCTCTTCCGCGATTTGTCAATAGCCTTCAGACAACTCATTGCTCATGTGAACTCACAAAATCTTTCAAAAGGCAATATCAAAATTTCAAAAGTGCTGTTCAGCACCGAGGATCTTCACGCTTACGTTATACCGAAAGAGTTCAATATGCGGAAAGCGCTTCTCAATTTTTCACATGATTTTGAAAGAGTGTTGAATCAACCACAAGACAGATCGAAATGTATGCCATTTAGTGAAGCTTTTCCGAAACTATTTCTCCGAGTAAACGTTGTTCTCTGTCTGGAAGAGTTTGCGGAAGAGAAAACGAAATATCGAAGGGCTCGACACATTTTATCCCTTCCATATCACCAATATGAGAGACGAGATCTGTACTTGGAATTGGACACAGGAGTGTTGAGAGTTGTCGAAACAAGTGCAGCGACGGTTAGAGCGATGCCTCAATTCTTGGCTTACCAACCGACTCCGATTGTTGAAGTGCGATTTCAAGGCGCAAAGGTTTCGTTTGAAATGTGAAAACATCCAAAACATTAGTAATTTAGACACAAGAGGATGTCACCATGCACATCAACTCCATCCGGGCTACAGGACAAGCTCTGATAACTTCAATCGACAGAACAGATCGTACCAGAACCTGGGATGGCAGTCCCAAAAAACGTAACTTTAAACATTGGTGTACACTTGACACTGCCGTTCTGCGCACCTACAAACTATACACTAAGCCGAAACTAACGAATATGTTTTGCGAAGACAAGGATTGTAGAGGAATGTGCTCGACTGAAGTGTACTACAAAAAGTGAGAGCAACGATAGCATTTTAATATCAAATTTTGATTTTGCAGACCGCCACCATTGGACGAAGTAGCACCAGCGCTTGAAAGACTGACGGAGCTCCGGAAGCAATTCGTATCAGACGAAATGTTAAAGCAGTTACCCAATGGCTTACCACTTGCCGGCTACATTCTTCCTGTCACTGATGCTCATCAAAATGAACGGGTTCCAGGACACTTTGCTCGCTTGAAATTCCTCTCCGGATTTGAGGGAACTGTTGGATATGCTTTTATCACTTTTGAAAAAGCGATTCTTTACACTGACACTGAGAATTTCAAAATCGCACAAAGACAAGTTGACTCTCGTTACTGGGAAGTCAGAGATTTCACCAATGAAAACACAAAAGACTGGTACAGAGAGAGCCTTGCAGAAGGGTCCGTGATCGGATTCGATCCAACTTTGATCACCTATACTGATTATTTGAAAACTGCTCGACTTCTGAAGCACAAAAGAATTCTGTTCACTCCGATTTCTCGAAATCTCGTCGATGATTTCTGGAGCGACCGTCCGTTCCGACAAGGAGACGTTGTAAAAGTGATGGGTGTCACAGAGTGTGGAAAACCGCCGGCTGCAAAAATTGAACAGCTTCGAGGAGAGCTCGCCGCGAGAAAGTGTACAGCTACCGTTATCAGCGCACTGGATGAGGTTATGTGTAAGTATACCGTGAAATCGCTATCAATTTTATCTTCTAATATTGCAGGGATGCTCAACATTCGTGGAAATGATCTCGAGTTCAGTCCTCTTACCTACTCCTATCTATTCGTTACTCTCACTGAAATTCATCTATTCATCGATCCGGAGAAACTCGACAGAACCGCTCAGGCACACCTAATGAAAGATAATGTAAACCATCGTCCTTACCGTACCATTCATCTCGATCTTTCGACTTGGTGGGAGAATCAGAAGCAAGCTAACCAATCACATTTGATTTTCTTGACACCGGACACCAGTTGCTGGATTGGAAGTATTTTCGGAGAGGATCACACGTTGATCGAAGAATCAATAGTTCAGAAAATCAAGGCTATGAAGAATAAGATGGAAATGAGTGGAATGAAAGATAGTAATCTGAAGCACAGTGTTGCAATTGTCGAGTTTTTGCACTGGATTGATGAAGAGAGGAAGGGAGGAAAAAGGTACACAGAGGTACAATTGGCTGAGAAGATTGAAGAGTTCAAGGCGAGCTCTGAGAATTATGTTGGAATGGGCCTTCAGACTATGCTCTCCTCCGCAGAGAACTCATCCAATCCGAATCATGTTGCTGTTTCCAGTCATACTGTAGGACATATGCAACAATTCTTTCTTCAATCCGGTGGACAGTATAACAATGGATCCACTCTGGCGACTAGAACAGTTTGGGATCCGGAGGCCAGTGAAACTTTTTCGAAGGACTACACTCGAGTTCTCAAAGCGCATATTTGTTTGGCTAATACAAGGTTTCCGGGATCGAATATTGTTGGAAGTCGATTGGATGTTCTGGCGAAAGAAGTCTTCTGGAAGGACGGAATCGAACCGAAGAACGAAACTGGACATGGTGTTGGACACCATTTGAATGTTCGCGAAATGCCAGGTGAACTTTATTTGACATCAGAGTTCTAAACGGAATTCTGCGCTCCCTCTACTCCACATTTCTCTGTTTTTAAGTGTAAATTCAGTTATTGTAGAATATCAAACGTTCGAAAAGGACTGCCGAATCGACCCAAATCAAGTGATCGCTATTGAGCCGGCATACTACAAGAGTAACGAGTACGGTATCCAGATTGGTAATTGCTATGAGACGGTTCTGGTGACGAACCAGCAGCAGGAGGGTCAAAGTTTGGAATTCAAACCGCTCACGTTCATCCCCATCCAAACGTGCAATATCGTGAAAAAGGATCTTGATTCGGAAGAAATCCTTTGGCTCAACAGATATCACTATCGAACCAACTCGGAAATCGGAGCCATTCTTCGGGAGAAAGGAAGAATGGATGTTTGCAAGTGGTTGGAAGAGGCTTGTCAGCCAATTTAGAATATCTTCCCGTTGCCTTCGTGTTTCTTTCGTTCTTTTTTTTCCATTGTTTTTTATGAGCACCAGTTTTATTTGTTTTAATAGTTTCTTTATATTCTAGATCCGATTGTTCGCCCAATAAAAAGTTTGTTTTGATAACTAATTGATAATGCTGAAGTCGATTTCAGCTGAATCGATCAGTTTTTGAATCAAACTTTGTTATTATATCCAACATGGGCAGTTTTTCAAGCATTTCTTCCGGTTTCTTTGTCAAGTTACCTGTTTTATTCAACTCACGATTTTAACCCCCGTGAGTTAGTTGTTTGTGTTATAAAATGTTTTAATTTTTGAGAATAGGAAAGCAAAAAAGCTTCATAAACAGAAAAACATTATCACATTGATTAGAATTATATCACAAGTGGCCAGCGGGAGAGACAGAGAGAATGAAAATTGATTTTTTAGAGTGAACATTTTGATTCTTGTATTAGTTATTTAACTAAAAACGAGTAGAAACATTTAATGCTAAATAAAAAGACTAGAGACGAAAAAAAAAGAAAATGATAAATCGAAAAGGATATGCACGAAAAGAAAAGAAACCGGTACAATCGGGAAAAATGTTTCAAAAAGAAAAACAATTAATGAGGAAGATTAGTTCCGACGGGGAACATGAGCACTTCTGACTGGAGATATTGTAGATCCGGCAGTTTTTCGAGTAGCTTCCGAGCGTCCAGTGATAAAACTTCAGGAGCACGGAAGTGGTTGTTGGCTCCGTTGGCACGAGACATCAGAGTTTCCAGTATGGTTGAGCTGTAAAGTTACTGCTAGATTTTAACAAAATTGTTATCTTCCAACATACCCATTACTTGTCGTTTTCACCGACCCGTTGAGCCCAAATTGCTCCAAATCTTTCTGAAGTGTACTTGTGTAGGCAGTGGCAACACCATTGCTACCCAGGAAATCAACATCAATGATTGCAGAGCTTTGGTCTGGAATTCGACCATTTTACACCTTCGTAAACGGAAGGATAGAGTTAGAAATTGGAAAATTGATTGAGTTTTAAAGAAAATTGCTTGTATTGTTAAAAAAGGAAAAATCATGCGGATGTTCAATTGATATGTCTTGTCATAATATTATGCAAAGCAAGCAAATAAAAAGATTAGCATTTCAAAAAATTTATGCATTTCGTTGAAGCTCTGAACACCAATTTTCGACACTTATTGCTCATTTCGTGCAGATGCTTACTGGCTCGGTTCATTGGATTCGTTAGGCCCGAAGTATCCCAATCAAAGTCGACAGCTGGAACAGACGGTGAATCGACGGAAGGCGATGAGGACGAAGTCTTTGGATTCGACGAATCGTGATGAGAGTCCGAGGTAGAAGGATGCTGCTGGATCGGTGTGGGAAGTAATAAGTTCGATGTATCGAATATGGCAGCCGTAGCGCGAATTTCTTTTTTGACAGTAATCTGAAATAGGGTTTTCAGAGAACGAAATAGGGTTTAGGGACCTGCCGAAACGGAAACAAGGAATACTCACCGGATTAATTTTGAGAGATTTGAAGTGATTCTTCCGCACTTCTGATTTGTTCCAGTCGAATTTCAGAGAAATGGCTTCTTCAATAACTCGAAGCGCCAGCCACAGTTTTGAGTATCTCTGTTTTTCATCATCATCAAATCCATTCGACATTTCTTCGAGTGATTCTGCATCGAAAAGCGATGGAATATCCACAACATCCATCGAAGTGGATTCATTTTGACAATCATCTTCGGCGAATCCATCATCCCAAAAGGTGTCATCTTCAAGCATTTCTTCCAATGCTTTAAGATTTTCCAGTGTGATAGTAGGGGCAGGAGGAGGTGCAGAACTGAATTCAGCCTGCCATTCGTCATCATCATCTACTTCTTTTTGATTATCCGCCGTCGTTTCAAATGCTCCCCATTCTTCCAGAGATTGTTGATGAGCCAGTTGTTGTTCTTGAGAACGTGCTGATGAATTCTGATCGGATTGTTCTTCTGAACGATCTGTGGAAGGCCGGGCCTGATCGAAAGCTCCCCAATCATCATCGTCGTCATCGTTCATCTGGAGTGGTGGCACTGGAGGAGGATTCTGAAATGTGAAGCTGGTTTGAAAAATTTTCAATGGAGCGCGCTTTCTGGAATAGGAACACTATCAGCTCGTGCAGTGATTTTTGAACATGTGTCAATCATTATAAGCGGTCTAAATTAACCAACTAGTACATTACTATAATTCTCTGCGTCTGCATAATTTCGACACAATTTCTTTGCTCACCGGCATTATTAGCCAGTCGTATCAACCACTATTGACCATCGATTCAAACTGCCGTGTGCTTATTAATTACAATTTCGCAACGTCGCTTCTATATACAACTGCAACAAAAGTTTCAAAAGTTCAAGCCCATTGTCTCTTCCTCTCCGCCCTATCACTGTCTTGAAGAGAAAGGCATCGACTAGTTTATGTGTATCGGCTACAGACTGTTGTCCTTCAACAGCTCCCAATAGTGCAAACGTATCTATCTTCTTTCTTCATCGAATTCCCTGCGAAAATGGCGTGGTTTTCTCGTGGCAGCACTCAGCCATTTCCACATTTCCACTGAGGCTCCGCCCATCCCTGGACTTCGTTCCCCGGCGGAAGAGGCCTATATAATGGTCAAGATAACACAGAGGAGGCTTGTCGTATGACGACTGGGCATCGATTCGGAAAACGGGGTTGGAAATGAAAAATCTTCTGTGTGAAGAGAGAGAAAGAATGATTGAGAGAAACTTTCTTAGATGCAATAGATTCGAAAGATCTGAAGATACGCATAAAAATGATCGAATTCTCTCTAACTATCTCTTCATTGAAAAGAATATCAATGTAACTGTCAAGGTCTTTTTTATCAACATGTTGATAGTAGGACAAACTACCGCCCATCACGGGTTGACCACTTTTTTTCTATAAACTTCCGCCGATAGTTTCTTTAGAAAACTCCAAAATATCGAATCAATAACTTTTTCTGAAGAATTTGTTTCAGTGCTCTACAGAGCTGATCAAAAGATCAACGTGGAATTTTGCACTGTTGCGGACAGTTGGCCCTTTTCCTCACGACCACAGTTCAATTTTTGATGTGTGTGTGTGTAGGTCTCTATCTTCTCTAACGGCCTCTTCGCCAATTGTGTTATCTGTGAAGCACATCATCAATTCGGACAGAGACACATAATACGATTGTTCTTTTCTTTGTTTTGCATTTATTTACCGTGTCATTGACTTTTTTGCAACGTAGCAAAAAAATGAAACCGACAAAATTGACAAACTTTCAGGTCTCAAAATGACGCCTCAATCGTCGCCGAGCTCGTCTCGTGACCATGTTTGTCTTGTTTGTCAGGACTTTGCCTCCGGTTATCATTACGGTGTTCCGTCATGTGTCGGATGCAAGACCTTCTTCCGGAGAACGATTATGAAGAAACAGAAATATATTTGCCAGTTTGAAGGAAACTGCCCAGTTGATAAGAGTGAGTGAAATAGTGAGTTTTGAAATTTTGACTCATACTAAACTTTAGCTATTCGATGTGCTTGTCGTTACTGTCGATTCGAGAAATGCATCAGTGTTGGAATGGATAAGAATGCTCTTCAACAGAATCGTGACCCTATCGGATATACGAAAAGGACCAGAAGACCAAAGAAGGAATTGAAGTCAACTGGATCCGATGGTTCCAGTGACGAAGGTGCGATTAGTACTCCACCATCAGTGTCACCAATTCAGCTATCGGTGAGTAGAGAAATAATCGAATTTTTGGAATGAATAAAACTCTTTGCAGCCTCCACCAATCTCTCCACCACTATCCGCAATGATCTTCCCAGTGAAACAGAAACGATGCATTCTACAAATTCTGGCCGAGCGAGAGAAGTGTGCCAACGATCTTCGCTTGTCCGAATACCTTCCACTTCGCACATTACACGAGGCACTTTGTTCAAAGTCACTTCTCAACGATCCGATCTTCATGGCCAGTTGGGGACAGCCGAGTGAAAAACATCAAATGTACGATTTGCGATTCGTCACTCAACACGACTATCACTATTGGCACGAGAGGGACTGGTTTTTGCTGACTGAGTATGCAAAAACATTCGATGTTTTTGAGGCGCTGGACTATCAAGATAAGGTTCGTTTTGAGAGGAGGATTCGAAGGGAAATGAGAATAAAACAAGAATTACAGGCTGAATTAGTGAGACACGCTGCTATCACGGTTCCAGTTTTGGTTCAAGTATGGAACTCGCCAGACTATGGACCGGATACCATCGTCTTCCCAGATGGTACCTATTTCGATCGAACTCCAGAACCAACCCGGTAAGTTGAAGCTCACTTAGTCACTTTGTTGTGATCACCCCCATCCCGTTTCGTGCCGCGTTGTGTTCAATCGTTTTAGGCCAGCCGGTCTCAACAGGAAAAAGTACCAAATGCTGGATCTCGTGCTGAAGCCGTTCCGTGATTTACAACTCGACGCCACAGAGTTTGCTGCGTTCAAAGCGGTAACGTTTCTGAATCCAGGTCCGGGCGGATTCTCATAAGAGCCAAACTTTCACAGTGATGCGATTCCAGATGCCGACATCACTCTTCCAGCAAGAAAGTTGATAAATAACGAGAGAGTTCGCATCACGAAACAGTTGTACGCTTACATGGTGACCAAAGACGACGTCGACACGGCCATCGAAAGGTAATTGATTTATTTCTTTTTTTGTGAGTGAGTGACTGACTGTGATACTGTGTTGATATCATTCAAAATGAGATAGATCACAAACTGATCTCTTTTTAGATTCGCACGATTGGTTCTGATGGGAACGTCCATGTCAAAAATGGCGTGCGAATCCAAGGAGGCCGTGTGGATCGCCGATTTTTTTGAGAACATCGGCTTCTCGTCGTTCGCCCGGCAACTGTTTTTCGGTGATGAGAATGTGAAGGAGGAGATGATTATGCAAAAGTTGTGATGAAGAAAACAAGTTTGAATTTTCAGAAGATAATTTAAATGACAAAAAACTTAATATTGCTTACGTTCTCAATAAAACTTATATTGTCTCTATTACCTAGAATTCATTGAAGCGCGCTAGTTATCAAAACTTACATTCTGAATCGGTGCAGGAGCTACTGTAGATTCTTCGAAATCTCCCCAGTCATCATCGTCTTCTTCCACTTTTTCACCCGCTTCTTCTTTTGTAGACGACACATTCTGAAACTCTTGTTCTAGAAAATATTTAAAAAAAAGACCATTTCTTACCGTATCCCCCTTCTCTAGCAACTCTGAAGACGTCACTTCTTGTGTCATATCTAGCGTGTTCAAACTACTAACTGGAGTCACTGATCGACTTCTAGACGAGTCTCGAGGTAATGGAAGGTTTGAGGAGGTTTCCGGTGACTCTTCTTCATCCACGTCATCATAGTGCGGATTTTTGTCGAAAGAGTCGTCGACGGTGGTGGTAGCGCCGCAAAATGGAGGTGGACCTCCATCGATTTCCATCGATCGGCTGAAAATTGAACTGTATTATTATTATTTTTGTGCGATGGGGAACATGAGAAAATGGAGGATAGGGGGAAAAGGCAAGAGCAAATATTTATTTGTTGGTGAGAGAAAATATGAAAATAATAGGAAGATGGACAATGAAAAGGAGGAATAATTACAGTGAAAACTAGTATTCACTTCGACGAAAACATTGAGAAGGCAATTATTAAGAGTGAAGTCACGAAAATTAAGATGAGGTTGTGGCGAGTTAGAATCAGAACAAAAAAAAGTATACTTTGCATCGTGAATGAATGAGCTGAAGAATCAGAAATCATGAGACTCCAATTAAAAAAAAAACATTTTTCTTGCTAGGATAATGGGGATTATAAACTCAAAACGCATAAATTTGGATAGAAAAGATTGTATTCAAGATTGATTAGAAATTCTAGCTGTCAATTTTGATTAATCAAAAAATCTAATCAAGATTTATTCATGTTTTATCTCAATGAAACTTCTCAAATTAAAAATTGGACACACCAAAAAATAACAAGCTTTTTATGCTTCAAAGCTCTAACTGGTGAATGTAACAAGCTAAATAGTAGTCAACTCGTTTCTCCTACTTTTTCTCGTTTTGTTTTTTTTCTACTGCTCGTGTTGCTTTTTTCTTTTTCGGTTTCCAAAAGCTGCCAAATTTCGAGGGGAGAAGAAACAAGTGGTGCTGACTCGAGACTCAATTTATGAGATGAGTTTTTTTATCGTTTGGGAATAAAACAACTGGAACGAATGTTTCAAAATAAAAAAAAAAAATTCAAAATTTCAGAACTTTTCAGAAGAAAAAACCAGCGCCGGTGAAGACTGGGAGATTCGAAAAACTCAGTTCATCGAAAACTGAAAAAAAAGGAACTTTTCCGCGAAAAGGTCAACGATGATCATAATCATGGGTTTCTTTTACGACGAAATACTATAGGAAATGTCTTAATTTTCGGCGAAAAAACGATTGCCCCCACCTAAAAATCTGAAAACCGGTTTTTCAAGTGTCATTCACAACATTTCAATGCGGAATGTACTAAATTTTATAATACGACGACAATGAATGAAAATCCGATAGTTGTGAGGACATAAATAATAAATGATATCCCTATATAGAGCCTCCTCCCCACTATTTTTATTTTATTCCATGTTTTTGCTTTTTGCTGAAGAGGCACAGAAAACACGAGAAAAGGGAAAAAAGGATGAGGGGGAAACCGCCTGGATTGCGGGTGGCGTTTATATATAATACTCATACATACACTCACTCTGGGTATTATAATAGACGTACTGAACCCGAAGGAGACGTAAAAAGGGGAAAGCAAAAAGGAGAGAGGAAATGGGGAACGTAATTGTTATTTCTCCTGGGAAATGAGAATGAATGAAATGAATGAAATGGCGGTCAAGGCAACTGGGATTTTAATTTAAGAGAGGATTTAGGAGGGCGAGAGCAGAAGGATTACTAAAATTCTGCAAAGATTTCTGATGAAGACGTGACAATCAGTTTTGCCATTAGTCATGAACGTGCAAGTTATAAAGATTTCGAGAGTTTTCAAAAAATATAGCTCGAAAATCACAAAACCTTTCTGGAAACCAGGTAACTTCGGAATATGAAAAAAAAAGAAAACTAAGAACAGCTTATCCTGTTGCCCCTCACCATGGTAACCCCTATGATAGATGATGTTTTGGCACGCCATTGAAGCGACAAATAATTTTTGAAAAAAATATAGCCCATATATTTCCAGGTTTTCTTACATTTCCATTTCAAAATTATTTTCAATATCAAAGCAAAACTATTATAAAAACCTATCGATGTGTGACTCACCATTTACCAGCTTCTTCTCTATTTTGTTGCTGCTTTTTGCGTTTACAACACATTTTTGTTTTGTCGTTTTTAAACTAAATTAGCCACACATAACTCGAACGTGGCAGAACAAAAATTGAGACGTCTTACGAGAAAAAACTGGATAACCGGGGAGGGTCACGTGGGGAAATCCAAATAAGGAAATTAATTAATTTACAACAAAAAATTGAAGAAAAAAACTAATTGAGAAGCGAAAAATGAAACAATTCGTGTACAAAGCAGCGGAATCAACTGTTTCATCACTCTGTCAACCAACAAAATGAACTAAGAGGAATCGACACCGGAAGCATGCTTAGTACCTGACCGACGGAGAATCAGGCTTGTTTGGCCTTCAATCGATTAGCGCCTGCCCTCCGGCTACTGACACAATTCTCGTGTCACTTGCATTCCTATTTCTCTTTTTTTTCTCGGAAGTGGAAGAAGAAAAGTGCCACGAGCTCAATGCAAATAGAAAATTTTGTGAAGAAAAGCCATTGTTTCAATTTCTGGTCATGTTTTGGTTGCGCATCTTTTTTTGCTTGTTATTTTTTTGTTCGGAAACTGAATTTTAAAACTTGGAAATTAAATAGAAATTAGGGAGCTGGTTTTAGAAAAAAAAGATGAAAGAAATCCAAAAACATTAAAAAATACTTTCCCACCGTAATTCCATTAAAAAAATTCCGTTTTCGTAGCGAGAGTGTGGTATAATTTACCTTATGCGCCTTTTAAGACTACTGTCTTCACAATAAAACTTTTTTTGAGAATTTCGGAACATTCATTAAATTTTATGTATTTTTCGTGTTTTAAAATGAAATTCGTGCCAAAAAAAATGAAAATATCGATAAATTATTATTTTTTCGATAAGAAATTCATATATCGAAGCGAAAAAAGTTTTAAATTAGGAGTTTTTCAGTGGTTTCGTTGTTTGCTCAATCGAAGCGTACTTAAAATTAGATCTTTTTTTCGAAGTTTCTTCTAATTCTTAACTGCTTCTTTCCAACTGCTTTCAAAAATATATTTCGAACTTGCAGAATATTCTCAAAATGGACTTTTTTGGACCACAAGACATGATATATGGCCTCGGCGTCGTTGCTTTCATGGCCTGCGCCATCTCCGTTGGCGGCCTGGTTGCGTAAGTGTTATTTATCAGCCACTTCTTCTTCTAATCACGCGGTTTTTCAGACTAAGTCACATGACACCGTGGATCAACCGTCGCCGTTCTGAATATTTGGAGCCAGAAGCAGTGTATCGGAGCAGAAAGAACGAAAAGTTTGCGAAACTTCTCCCGGAAAATCCTGAAGCTCACAAGCGATATACACCATCAACATGTTATCTATCAGTCATCATTCCCGCAATGAACGAGTCCGAACGAATCGGAATAATGCTCGACGATTGCTGTGATTATTTGGAAGCACGAGCTGAGATTCAAGAAGATTTCACCTACGAAATCATTGTAGTGGATGATGGATCCACAGATGACACTGCAGATATTGTAGTACAAATCGCAACGAGTAGAAAGAACTTGAGAGTTTTGAAGTTGAAAGAAAATCGAGGAAAAGGTGGAGCGGTGAAAATGGGAGTCGTTCATTCCTCAGGAAAGCTCATTCTATTCGCCGATGCCGATGGTGCCACGAAATTCGCTGATTTCGAAAATCTCGAGAAGGAAATTCTGAGAGCTGCTGGTGGACAACCTCTGGATGAATCTTTCCCAGCTGTAGTGGTTGGATCGAGGTCAGATGCGGATTCCGCACAGTTTCGCCTGTAGAGTTGAGCTTTTCCGTAGGAAAAATGATTTCAGAGCTCATTTGGCCGCTGCTTCAGTCGCCGAGAGATCATTTGCCCGTACAGTTTTGATGCATGGATTCCACACGTTAGTTTACCTGTTTGCTGTTAGAACAATCAAGGATACACAGTGCGGATTCAAGTTGTTCACAAGATCCATTGCAGCAAGGGTAGGCTTTTATCAATTGTTTTGGAAAAAACGAAATACAATTCACAAAGTTCAGGCCTTCCCAGTTCTCCACATCGAACGATGGGCGTTCGACGTAGAGCTCATCTATCTCTGTGAGAAATGGTCAGTTCCAGTCAGTGAAGTGTGTGTTCGGTGGAAGGAAATCGACGGATCAAAGATAACACCTATCTGGTCTTGGCTTCAAATGGGACGAGATTTGGTGTTAATTTGGTTTAGATATCAGGTAAACAAAGGATTTGAGTTCAAAATTTCATTTTAATTTTTGTTTTCAGATGGGCATTTGGACTGACAATCAACCTCAATAAACTACAAAATCTTCTTGCCGGGATTCGAGATTTTTTTGGGAAATAAAAATCCGAAAAATAATTTTAAATTATCTAGTTGTTGCCTGTTGATGGAGTAATTTATTAGCTTTAATCACTTGAATGATTCTTGGAAATTCCGATTTTTCTTGCTGGTTGTAAATATCCATGATTCCTGCCAAAATGTTTTAATTGTGATTACTTTTTTGTTGCATTTCCATTTTTCTGGGTCTTCTTATTAATCTGAAAATCTATTTTTAAACCATGTTATATTTTTTTTTAATCGTAATACTGCGATTATAATCATATTTTTCTCGAAAAAATTATACTTGGAGAAGAAAAAAATGAGGTTTTCAGCATAAAAATGGTGAAAAAAGCGACGAAACAAGCGGAGGCGTATCCAAGCGATGAGATTGTGATGAAGGAGGAGGTCGTTTTGAATGTATGTTTCAGAAAAAAAATTAAATATTACTGAAGGTTTTCGCTTCAGACCTATGACGAAGGCACCGATATTATTGGAGACGACGACGACACGAAAGATCTTAACGTCACGGAGTACTGTGACAAAATCCAGGTGAAAATGGTCAACGAATCCGAAGATAAAATGACACTGGAGTTCGACATCATCCGAATCGAAGCTCCCATCGCTAACGCTCTTCGCCGTATTCTCCTTGCAGAAGTTCCAACGATGGCACTCGAAAAGATCTATCTCTATCAAAATACTTCTGTAATTCAAGACGAGGTTCTCTGTCATCGACTCGGTCTTCTACCACTTCGCGTGGATCCACGTGCTTTCCAGTTTCCAACAGAGAAAGTCGTCGGAATCAACGAGAAGGGAGTTGATTGTGATGAGGAGCCAGAAGGAGATCCAACTCGGAATTTGATTTTTAAAATCAATGTGGCCTGTACCAAGAACAGAAACGCAGCGAATGGAACCACCGATCCAAAACAGCTCTACCATCATAGCTCGGTGTATTCGAGAGCTTTCGAGTGGATACCAATTGGAAACCAAAAGGAAGGATACACGAAACAAAACAAGCCAAAAATGGTTTCTGACGATATTCTCGTCGCAAAACTCCGCCCAGGACAAGAAATCGAAGCGAGTTGCCACGCTGTCAAGGGAATCGGAAGAGATCACGCCAAGTTCTCTCCAGTGGCCACAGCGTCCTATAGACTGCTTCCAACGATTCGATTGAATGCAGAAATCTCCGGAGAGGCTGCCGAACGGCTTCAGTCGGTGTTCAGTGAAGGAGTTATCGGAATCGAGAAGAAAGGAAACAAGAAAATCGCCGTCGTCAAGGATGCTCGTGCCGACACATGCAGTCGTAACGTCTTCCGACATGAGGATTTGGCTCAGGTGGTTCATCTCGGAAAGAACAAGCAACACTTCATTTGTAAGAGATTTTTCTAGAAAAACTTTGAATAATCCTGAGTTTTCAGTCAGCGTCGAGTCAACTGGAGCTCTCAAAGCATCGGAATTGGTGGTGGAAGCGTGCAAAGTTATGGAGTCCAAGTGTCGTTCTCTTCGTAAACAGATCGAAGCTCTCATGCAATGATTCTCTTGTTATCCCTTCTTGTTTTCTTCGTTATTTGTTGTTACGTTTTGATAAAATAAATGTTTTGTTGCTTCATTTTTATTCACCTAAAATTAGCTGGTAGATATCCGATTTTATTTAATTTTGTTAAGGTTTCAGAACCAAATTATACGCTTCCAGAATTCTATGTGACTAGAAGTAGTGGCGGTGAAAAAGAAGAAAAAGAAGCGGAGGAAGGATGGGATTCCCTATGATTCAAGTGTTCATGATCGCCGCTCGGCAGGTAAAGAACCAAAATCATTGAAGATATTCAGCTCAACATGGACAATTCAGGTATCAAAACCGATCGCCGACGCGGTGCTTCGATACGGAAAAGACCATCCAGTGTTTAGGAATAAATTGTTGATTCCTATTGGAAGAGGTAAGAGATTCGCCAGAAAAGCAGGAGAAATATGTGATTCCTGCTCTCAACACTATCGCGCTCTGCAAAAATTAGTTTCAAACCCCAAAAAAGTCTTCCAGGTCTCGTCCGTTTCACATCTCGAATGCGAATGAAACGTCTCGGACTCGGCGAGCCCATCACCCATGCGCCAGTCTCAGAAGCAGCCGCCTTGGAGCAAGCATCTGACTTTGTTCAACAACTCGTCCTGTTCTCTTATTCTGTTGGTGTCTTTGCCAGTTATTACTTTTACACAAAGCTAACAACACCGGAATCACTAAAGATAGAGGAATTTAACGAGTTCAAAGAGCAACAGGAGCGAGCGATAAAAGAGCTCCGACTACAAATCGAGTCGCTAGAACAGCGATTGGCAGCTCAACAGAAAAGAAACTTCTTCTCCCAATTGGGATTCTCGAATGGATCTGATGAGGAGAAGCAGCAGCCACCGCCGAAACCATCGACGTCAGCGGAGCCTCCAGAGAAGGAGCAGCCATCAAAGGAGAAGGAGACACTGAAACAACGATTTCAGCGGATCTCCTCACTGCCGATCGACGCCGCCGCCTCGTTGATTCTCGATGGTACGTTCGATGATGACGGCTCCTAATCGATAAATGTCTATGTACCTTTTCCCTCTCTTCCTTCATCACCCTCTCCCGGTTTGTTGTTGTCATGTTTACGTGTGCGTGTGTGCTAGATGCTTCCTTTGTTCATTAATGCTTTAGCGTTTTCCGTTGTTAGACTGTTTTTGTAATTAATACATAGATTTTGCTAAATTTGTGTCAAATTTTGTCTTAGATTCACGTGGAAAATGATGATGAATCTCACACCACGTGTTCAATTCTTTAACACCTTATAAGGCCAGAGCAAACACTCTTGAAAATCCGTTTGAAAGGTGTGCTGAACGGGAAAATCGGAGCAAAAATCACTCAAATATATTTACTTGCATGCTCCCTTCCAACAATTTCTTCCTGCTTATCACATGCCCTTTATCTTCAGATGAAGAATACCTCATCGTGCGTCGTGGCTCCTCCGTTGGCATCGAACTCTCCGTCAACTTTGCCGCTCGTGGAGAACGCCTTCGATATCGAATCCCGACTCGGAAGCTCCGCGAATCAACTGCTCAGAAGGCGTTGAGAGAAGCGGCCTGCCACGTAATCGGTGCTCAAAAATAGTGATTTTTCTTGTGTTTTTCTAACGGTTTTCCCTTTTTTGTCAACTTTTGATCCCATGTCGTTGTGTTCTTCTTCTTCATAGAGCTTCTAGTCACTGATCTGATCTTATTCTTTTTCTCTCCGTCTCTCGTTTCTCCCCTGTCTCTCTTGTCAACTGTCGAGATTTTTTTCATTCAGTTTTCAATTAAAAAAACATTTTAAATTTCTCAGGACGACGACGACAGACAAGTGAACAGAGCTGAATCCGGAGACGGCGTTACTTTTCTGAAAATTGTATATAATTTCTATGTTTTTGCTCATTCTTATATCTTGGCATTTATTTCGTATTCATCTCATTTTTTGTGCAAAAAAAACGAATAAACTAGGTTTGCATTTTGACCAACGTTCATCTGTCAAGAAGGAATACAATGGGGAAAAGTGTACTATTATGTATTCAGAGGCTATTGAGAGGAAGACGACGTCACGCGAGACGACACCTTCTTTTGTGTGCAAATTTTTTGACACTTTTTGGACACTTTGATTCGATTTATTTTGTAAGAAGGGAAGGTATACTTCTGCGGTCATTTTTCAGAATTCTTGCATTTTTTTCAAGATGAACTAGCGTGGTTTTCTGATTTTCACAGACGCCGCGCCTCCGGCGCTTCAGTAAGTCTCTTTTTGTTCAGTGGATACCTATAGGGCAAATACTCAACTGCTATGAAATTTACTGCTTTATCTCAACTGCTATGGGGGTGATCAACTGCTATGTAACTACTAGTGTCTTTGTAACTACTAGTGTCTCAACTGCTACATTTGGCTCTTCCGCTATGGATTAACTGCTATTTTCGCCAATTTTGATGTCTCAACTGCCTTGGCTCTAGCAGAACTGCCTTGGCTCTCTCCATAGCAAAAGAGCCACATATAGCAGTTGAGACAGTAGCAGTTACAACGTAGCAGTTGATCACCCCCATAGCAGTTGATACATAGCAGTAGATTTCATAGCAGTTGAGTATTTGCCCATTTTTGTGTCGAATTCTAGACCACCCCTGAAAAATCTCAAGTACTTCCACCACCCACCACCAATTTTCTTCAAATGTCTCCTCCAGTTTTACGTCACACCACCACCACCAAATCCACCCTTTCCCTCATCTTGATTGATGAAAAACTTCTCAATTACCTTTTACGCCTCCGTTTTCCTAACTCATTTTCAATCAATCAAACTCTTTATTGAAGAAGAAGGAAGTTTTGCAAAAGTTAGATTTAAATGAGTTTTTGCAAATTGTCTGGAGCTTGGATTTAAAGGTTACTGTAGTTTTCGTGATCAGGCATTTTACAGAATATGAAGCCGCTGAATTTCATCTTCGTGTTTTACTCTCTCAAAGATTCCAACCAAAAAGAAACTAGACAAAACAACTAGAACAAATTGTCTATTCCCCGGAATTCCGTCCCTCTTCTCATTGACGTGGAACGAAAACTTCTAGACAAACATACAGTAATCCCTTTTCCGATCCTCTATTTTTCCATCAAACTGACATCATCCTCTGTTTGCGATCTTTTGGATTTTGATGCCTTCTCTCAGAGTTTTTGTCTTTTCGTACCAACACATCCCTCCACTTCTGTAATTGAATTCACAGGGATGTGCCTCGGATTCTTTTCTTCAAAAGCATTCTTTTCGTGGAGCTGAACTACACTTTTTTTTGGAACTTTTTAAGAAAAAGAGAGAGTAGTTCCTAGTTTGACTAGTTAGGATAAGCTAATTATCAATGTTTTTAGGGGGGACGAAGAGAATTCTGAATTCGAATAAATAGGCGACCACTGTTCATTTTGATACGATTGTTTCGAAATCGGTTTCTTTTTTTTTGTTGCTCAAAACGTCATTTTTTACGCTGACCAGAGATAAAACACGTGGACTTAGAATTTTTTCTATCCAAACCCAGCTTCAAAACTTGGACACGTGATTTATATTAAAACAGTGAACTCTATATTCCAAGTGTATTTTTGTTGCGAACTTCCACGTTGGAGGTTCCAACGAAGAACAAATCCGACAACAAAAATCAGTTCGCAATCATAAACTTTCGGCAGAAGGATTCTCAAATTGGTAAGGTTCTGTGGATTCTACAAAGATTCTACACGTCTCTGGTGTCTCGGCGATTTCAGGAATGAAGGCAGGTACGTATTTGGGTTAGCGCGGATTCAAACTCGTCTATAAAAGTTGTAAAACACTAGCATAGATTCAATGATATTCACCAACCAGAAAATTCTTGATATTCCTTTTCGATAATTTCCTTTCGTGTAAGATTCGGGGTCCCCATAAACGCTTTTTGCACTTTCCTGATGTTTTCATCCCACTATTTTAGATTCTAGTTTTCTCGATACGAAATGGTGAGGTTCTATGAATTCTAGAGCAGACACTACCGTAAACTCGACTCATTTTGTTGAAAACTGGTATCACGGCTTCTAGGAAGGTTTTGGAAGGTAGACTTCTGTTTTTAGAGGCTTTTCATTATTCAACCATTATTATCTTGTGGACTTAACTGGAATATTAGCAAAAATTTTTGACCTGGAAAAAAATCTGCTAAATGAAAATGCTAAATTGCACTTTCTAGATGTTTTCATCCCACTCTTCTAACTTTCTCGATCCGTTAATGACAAATCTTCTCCAAGAGTCTTGAATCTTGAACGGAAATTCGTATTTTCCATCCATCTCTCATTCAAATCAACCATTCTAACATGAATCACTGTTCTTCCTGTTTTCTTTTCTTTTTCATTCTTCTGATGTATCCATCTCCTCTTCCTCTCCGAAGAAAAAGAGTTGACTCGATTCAACTTTAACCCACTTTTTTTTTATTTCTAAACTTCTCCCTCACCCTCTCTCTTCCTTGTCTCTTGACGTCAGAAGACGCCTGTTCTTCGTCCGAAATTTCGGAAGGAGTGGATAAAAATAGGGAGGAGCAGCAACAGCACAGAAGACATTTTGCAGAGATTTGTTGCTTTTTTTGTGATGGACCGACGAGTTGAGTTTTGGGGTCTTACAATTTGATCTAAATTTGATTTAGTGGTGGGGGATAGTTAACAAGAGATATCTGGGGGCGGAAGGACGTCACTGAAGATGGTTTTTGAAGATCTTCAATAGTTAGGAATTATGGGGTTAGGTTTGAGAGATCAGATGTGACGCAAAGAGTACGGTGGTTTGAACTGATTAGTTGAAAGTGAGAGGATAGTGTTCGTAAAATTTCTATATGCTTTGTTGGAGCATCCATATCTCGGCTGGCATCATAGGTATCAAAGCTGCGGTCAATCCTAATTTTTCGACCGAATATACATCCGATAACTCTAAACGCCATGCATTACCAAACTGACCAGCCGGGATTTTCGGAATCTTTCTTCAAAGTACAATTGTGATCTCATAAACAAAGTAAAATGCAGATCTCGGTAGGTTCTAGATTTTTCAAAATTGTGCACCAAGGTTAGAGCAACCTGAGCTGCACGTGCCCGGACCTGTGTCGCTCCGGGCCTGTGTCGCTCCGGGCATGACAACCCTTGCTTGGATATAGATGCAACTCTATTAGAGGTTTTCTCGTTGCTCACAGTTTCACTCATGAAGTATGTCTAAAACTTAGTCTAGACTAGGCTGCTAAACTCATTTTGAAAGATCTACACATCATTTGATTCATAGTACCTTCTTTTCCTCTTTTCTTTGTCCCCCATGTCTACTTCCAGCAACTTTCAGATTACTGGTCCCGGATTTGCCCCAAAACAAAGCTCCGCCCCTATAATGTCCTAAGGCTCCGCCCAAGTTCTTGCGGCACTCAGAACTATAAAACCCTTCTCGCAGGCATCTCATTCTCCATTTTTTGACGATTACTAGCTCTGTGTGAGTGTGTACACGAGAACGGATATCGGCGGTTTCCTTCTTTCAAAAAGCAGACAAAACTTGAGAAAAAAAGGACTCGAAAACAAAAAAAAGTGATGCGAATTAGGTTCCTTTTCACTCATTTTTTAGCAGGAGGACAACTTTTTGACCGGTGTAAGCATGTCTCGACTAAAAACTGAACATGTTTGTATCTTCTTCTTTTCTGAAGTCTAGTAAATAAAAACAGGAGGCGGCTAGCGTCATGAAGATGATGGGTTAAATAATTTCTGAACTTGTTCATCATTTTTTTATTGGTAAATGAAAACGAGTTATGAGTAAGAGATATTTCAAGCGCAAAAGATTATCGAAACATCATTTTTTGGGAAAGAGCAAACATTGAATTTTGTGATCTAGGAAAGCCATTTGTGCTACGCGCCAACGGCGCTCTGGTATCCAGAAACTGCAGAAAATCACATGTTGCCTTTGTCGTCATTTACTCCCCTCCATCTACATAATTTCCTATTAGAGACCACCTCGTGAAGTTTTATTTCTTTTTTCCTATTATCTTCGCGCATAGTTGAGGACTAAATTTCATTTTCTTTGGTCATCTTCTATTCTTCTTCTCCATTTTTTCTTCTGTTGCTACATTTCTTCTTCCTTGAAGACCGGCTTAAGTGTATCCAATTTCACTGGAAAATCTTCTTTTGGAAAATTCAAACTAAAGATATTTGAAGTGTTTTCTATTTACATATTGACTCCTTTTCCTGCTAAAATGCTGGAAAGTTGTATCTTTTCGTCCCTTCTAACAAGTCTAATTGCCTCCCGTTAATTGTTGTCTTCCTAGAATATTCTATGGGTGCTTGTTCTTTAAGATTACGGTAGTTTGTGTGTTCGCACTCCCAAAGGTGTTGCTGACGTGAGGGGAAATAGAAAAAAAGTAAAGAAACCTGCACATTTGTAATCGTCACACTTTGAAAAATGAGTCCCTTGATGGTACTTTGAAACTTTTTTCTTATTTTTGGAAGGGACGCAAATTTTCGAGGATTGCTTTTCTTTCTCTTTTTTCTGAATTTATTTGGTCTAAGGGATTGAAGATTGAGTTTTTGAGGAAATTGTTAGGAATCGAAAATTATCTAAAAACTAGATCTAAAAGTTCAGTTGCCCAGTGAACCTTTAATAGAGCGGCCCTCTCATTTGTTTGCCGAGAAGATCATAAGAAATGTCCGGTTCATTTTTACAATACCGTATTGAGAGTGCCGTTCAAATAGCGTTCTAGAAATGGACTAGGGTCCCAGAATCTTTACCACCTCCTAACCTGTCTCCGCATCCTGAAGCACATGTCCATAATCTCTATCATTCTTTGCCATCATCTTAAAATACTTCTAATCTTTCTGATTCCATAACTTTACTTCCTACTTTTTCCAGATTAAATTTTTCCTTGGGACTTCCCCCACACACATCATTTTCTATTCCGGAAATTCGAAACTTCTTGCAACATTAGTTCCAAGTCCAACCTCACAGTGTTTCAAAACATGACGTCTAGTGTCACTTCCATCCGTGTTTTGCACTACTCACACCACCCCTTTATATATCTAAATGATAAATGAGCATTTGTCTTTCCACCACTTCTCTCAAATGGATACGTCAAGGAGTGGAGAGGAGGGGGTGGAAGTGGAGGACAATAGAAGTCTATGTATAGCTCCCTCCAAAAAAGAAGGAGAAGAAGGAAAGAACAAGCTAAATCATAGGGTTAGGATATTTTAGGAGAAGTCTAAACGTGCCTAAACGGAAGACGCGTTTGCCTTTTTTCTCCAGGGGGTCAGTGAAGAAGTGACCCTAAAGTGATGGGCGTTTGGACGAAGAGTGACACTTGTAAACCTAATGGTGGGGTCAGGAACACCCCCAACTTCTCAAAGGTCAGTGGCTTGCTCATTAGTTATAGTTGGGTGGGCTGAAACAGGAGGGCCGTGGTTTGAAGTTTCAAGAGCGTTCAGTAAACTTAGGAAAACTTTAAACTAGTATTAGACTCCATTCACAGAACCTCGAGTTAATCTGTCAATAATCCTGTGCCCCAAAACATAGAGTCTGCTCAAGTAAATTCCGTTTCAAGCGAATACCGGAAGTGTAAACGAGGAGTTCCAGTAAAACAAAACATGGGAATCGACTTCCCTGTTTGTTTTTTTTTCGGTTTCCAAGAGTTTCTGCTTCTTGTGTTCTTGTAAGCCACAGTTTCTCAAGTTTTCTGAAACTGTGAAGATTTATATCAGCGTTAGCTGGGACCTGTGGTGTGTTGACTGCTAGTTTTGATAGGTTATTGTTCTTCCCTAAATATTACGAAATCCGATCACCTGCCAATTGAACGTGACTTCCCCTCCAAAAAAAACTGAGATCTTTTCCGTTGATCTTTTACTACTTCTACCACTACTACTACTACTACTCCCAATATTCCCACAAGACCGATGACCTTGACCCACTTCAAAGTGAGGGTGGATGCTTGGTGTCGTGTTTCCCATCTTCTAGAAGAAGTGTCTTCGCTAACATCCTAATCACACCCTTCATCGTCTCGATCATCATTCTTCCTCCCCGCTCTTCTCCTCCAGAATCATCCATGACGTGATGACCCCATCGAATTCTCTTGAGGGATGGTTCCTTCATCTGGATCCGCCCCATTTTCCGAGCTGCCTTCACTTTTTCAGTATGTCCTCGCCATTTCTTGATCTCTTGGGACAACTTCGTATAACCATCTTTTCTCCTCACTTTTATTCTTCTTTTGCCAAATTTTGCCATTGCCTACTAAAATTTTTGAACTTGTTCCGTTTTCCGTTTTTTCTTCTGTCGCGTTTCCCCTTTCTTTTGTCTTTTCTTCCCGCTTATTCAGAAGACATGTCGCCAACTCAAATCGGATCATCTGCCGCGAGTCGGAGACTGATGAGCTCCCGTCATTCCCTGTTTTTTCTCGCGAATTTCTTTTTCGATTTCTTCCAATTTCCGAAAAAAAGAAGAAGCTCCAGTGTTTTTGATGGATTGTTCTACCATCATTCTAAAATCTCGTGACAGAGAGACGATTTTTAGTGCGCATTTACGTTTTATGGGGGATTGAGAAGAGGAAGAATTTGATGAAGTAGACGGTCATAAATCTCTTTCGAGGAAAGAGAGCCAGGTTCTATTCCGCCCCTCATTTTCGAGATTTGAATACTAGGAAGTGATGAATTGAGTGAGCTTCTCGTTTCACCAGAATTATGGGACAGACTCAAAAATCCTTCTTACTTTAGTGATGGCTCTGTGACCAGGATAGTGAATTGAAATTTTTTACAATAATTAATTTTATACTGAAGATACGTGTCAGCAAACCATATTCTGAGCTATTTGTCGGTTACTGATACATCTGTTCCAGGGCTTAATAACTTCTCAAACTTTTGAACAGCTATTACCAATTCACTGGAGCTTATGGAGTTACGAACCGAACCATACCTTGATGGTTGAGCTCTTCAGCTGTCAAGAGTCAGAAACGCTAACATTTTTATACTTGGAAATTACAAATCTCTGCTAAAAACCGTATCAGAACCTCGATCATCTCAGCTTCCTGAGTAATTATCAGCAGTAGAAAACATAAAAAAAATCTCGAAAAAACAACTCAACAGGTTCAAAAAGTGGCTGCTTCTTTCTTCCTTACCTCATTTACCAGTCAGTCGGGACATCCGGCATTTTGCATCTTTTTTTCTGCATCCTCTCCTTTTCTTTTTCTTCGAGTCTGTCTAAAATATTCGTACTTTTTCCGCTCTTCTTTCTTCTGTTCACCTACCCGCCTACGTCATCTTTCAAAAAAGTTTTTCCAGAAAGCGAAATGGATCGGTTCAACACCAAACTTGTCGCCCTTCTACTGGTTCTTTTGCAAATTGGTAAGTTCCGAAAATAGAATTCTCATTCATGGATAGTTGACTTTGATTCAATTTTGAGTTGGGTTGTGTTTTGTTTGTCTGATGTTTTGGCGCCAAGAACTCATGTCATGATTTCATTCTTTAGGGTCCACCTTTGCCACACCAATCCCGGAGGCCCAATCAGCACCAGAAGAGGTAGAGGACCGGTAAGCCTTTCTTGAATTTGTAACAGTTCTCAACTAGGCTATTTTCCAGACGCGAATTGGCAAAACGCGGTGGCGCCCGCGCTTTCTATGGGTTCTACAACGCTGGCAATTCAAAAAGGGACCAGCTTGGCGCCTTACCGTACTATCTGTATGAGAAACGAGGAGGTGGACGTGCCTTTGGCCACAACGCCAATTTATTCAGGTACGTTCCTGAAAATATAAAAAAATATAAAAAAGCAAAAATGTTTTCAGGTACGAGAAGCGAGGAGGGGGAAGAGCATTCGCCGGATCATGGTCACCCTACTTGGAGAGGTAAGCATCAGAATCTAGATTCGCAGGCTGAGCCTAGATGTTAGACTTATAAAACCAAACTTTGAATTCTTTTGACGGTAACTTTATCTCGTTGAAGATTCTACGACTACAAACGCTCCGCATACCCAATCTACTTCAGTGACAACGCCTACTACTGACTACTCGGTAGCAGCAACCGCCCGCCAACCGTACTCGTGTCTTCTTCTTCTCGCCTTCTCCATAATTCTTGCTCTCCTAGATCCATGATCTACCGAATTGACTTATAAGCTCCATTTATATTCTCAACCTAATTCACTGTTTTCTATTTTTTCTTCATCTCTCGTCCCTCCTACACCGATTTGTCATCACATTGTCATCAAAAAAAGAAGATCGCCCCCAAAAAATGTATTATTGGAAGCAATATGTTGTATCGTTGCAATAAAATTTGCTATGTGAATAGTATATCTGGACGAACCGACGAACAGACAGAAATGAGAATTGTGGATAATGGTTGTTGACTTGCAATTAAAATTTCAGGCAACTTATTTTTTTCAGACTCTTTTTTTTGAGTGACTCACTTTACTTTCATTACTCATATTTTTAATTTAATAATTTCAGAATTTTAGTTTAGTGAAAAATACAAAATTCAATTTACTTGGCAATAAGATCAATGTACTTCCGAGAGCATTTCAATTTCAAAACACACAATTTTCATATTTTTTGAAAAAAATCGGAATAGACAATAGAACTATTCATAATTCATTGACCGATTCTTGAATCCCCCCTCCTTATTTCAAGTTGTCTACTTGACATCATTCCGCCAGAAAAAAAGAGCATTGTTCTTCAAATTTTATGTCGTTTGAACCTTTGATTCAATTTTTATTTCTAACTCAAAAACGTCTACTCGTACCTGGAATGATCTAATTCAAGGAGTGCCTAATTCAATTTCCGTGTGTCATTTGATCTTGAAGAAGTTGCGAAGTATTCCACCTGGAAGGGAAGTGGTGGGTTGCTATTCATACGTGATGAACTTCTTCCTTCTTTACACCTGACGTCGCATAATTGACGTCTAGGAATCAAGTTTCAGCATGTGGGATCAGTTTGTTTTTGGAGAATTATAGAAAAATCGGAGCGTATTTTGTATAGCAAGTCTGAAAAAATCTTCAGGTTAGTCTAATTTAAGTCTAGTTCAGAATACGGAATTTTCATTTTGTAATGTCTTTCGGCAAGTTGTCCAAGCTACAGATTTTGCTAAGCCTCTAAAATGGACAATAAGTGTGTTATGACCAGCCAAAATAAGATATTTCTATACACCAATTTTTTGCAAATGAAGACAATACCAACTTAGCTTTTTACCGATTTCGTCACAGACCCAGAGACCTATAACTATATTTTTCCCCAGTTACGTAACTAACTATTTTTGGTTCTCAAGTTGAAAAACCTATTTAAGGAAAAACTGTATCTTCTGAAATCACAGTGACTCTTGATGTCATTTCTCAAGTTTTGTTTTTGTTTACCTCGTGGCTCGAAAAATAAAAATACCTGATGATTTTTAGCTTTGCAGGTAAATGTTACAAAATATTGCATGTTGTTGCTGCTATTTTGGCTGTGTAGCTAGACATCCAGCCGACTGGAAAAGTTATTTTGAGAATTATTTATTCAAAAAGTATATTGTCTGTAATGATTTTTATCTAGAAGTTACTCTTATAATGTTATTCAATATCTCATTTCCGATTTCAATCCTACAAACTACTAAAACCTGGGAACACCGAATATTTTCTGAAATATCTAGAAATACCCTTTTTTCAAAAATTTTCCATCAGTGTAATCCTTCTTCCATTATAAATAGGCCAATAAAATGGAAGAACAATAAAAAATTATTTATATCGAATTGAAGTGCTCTTCAGTTTTTTTTTCTCCGAGGTTTTTAGGATTTTATTCTTCATTCCCGCCTACTTGATTAGTTGTGTGTAGTTTGACATGTTCTGTTGCGAATAAATCAAGTATGAAATTGTTCACATATAAATGAATCAGAATGTTGACTAACAGAATTTTTACGTTTAGGAAATATGAGGTCATAACGAAAATTTGGAAACATGTTCTAGAATTTAAAAAATCTCATTTTCACGAAACCCTAAAAAATAACTTCTTCTTTTATAAAAATGTATTTTCTCTAATGACAAAACGAACTGAATCTTGATCACCTATTCATTATTCCCACCCTCACAATCATTTTGTATTGGGGTTAATCTGAAAACATGGAAGTGAACTACAATATAAATAATTTTTCAGATTGTAGCTTTAATACCCCCTCATTTGACTTAGTTAGTCACAAATTCACACATATAAAAGGACTTTCAATTACTAAATAGTTTTATTGTGAGTGCTCGGGATGTAATCGTGGATTGGTCAGCGAGTTTTTCTAATAATAAATTCAATTTTTTTTTATTTTTATAATCCATGAATAGAGATGATCATCAGCAAACTTATTCCGACCATCCATGGGAAAAAAACTTTAATTTTGACCCCGTTCACATATTTTTCAAAACTTCTGCGCGCTTTTTCAAAAAACCAAGAAGACCCACTTCGTCATGATAATGTTCTATTTTTGTTGTTCCTTTCCGCTGACATCTTGCCTTTTTGTTCCACCCACTCTTCTTCCCCCAGTGATTCCTCAGGATAGGGATCCCCAAGGAACGATTAGACTACATAATGTTGCCAAAACTTGGTTTTCCTGGAGAGTTTTTTCTTTTGATGTGTCCGAAATTCTGATTTCTGAAGTTTCTTGTTATGCTTCCGGTATGGTATTGAACAAACACCGAACACTGGTTTGAACCAATTCGATCATTTTTTAAATGAAGATTAATCTTTTTCTAATCCTTCGACGATCAAAATGTTTCGAATCTTGGCTAATCCTATAAAGTTTAATCCCAAAATTACATTCATCTCCCATCATATGTTTTCTTCGGAGAGAGACCCCCGCATTATCACATACTTCACATCATTCATTGACGATTTTAGGCGGAATCGTAAAAAGTTTTTATGGCATCATTGGAAATCCTTTTCGAATTATTAGTAATAGTGAACTTTTTTATTTTATGTAGGTAGTTTGGTTGTAAGGCTATTAAAGTTATTAGTTTTCACAAAGATTACTATAGGTTTTGTTTGAAAACCTGAAATTAAACTGAACCCCTCTCCAATCCGTGAATGCAATATCCGTTCCATTTTCCTCGTACCTACCCATTATCTTTTTGTACGAATTCGAAATTATAGATGTCTCGTTTTGTTGTTTTCGAAATTTATTTTGTGGTCCGGTACCTATCGAAAACATGTAATTTGATACCACACAGTAGGTTCACGAAGGTGGAGTCTTCTTAGAAGCTGTTAAGTTATTTTTTGAAGGTAGGAATGGGTGTAGGGTACTGAGCATTAAAATAAAATCCTGGAGGAACTTTTGAAGAATGAGGTTAACGGTACTTTTAGGTCCCTAGATTTTCGGTAAGTCCCTGACCCCGTTGCGCTATTTCCAACCCCATAATAAAACTGCTCTTTGCCCTAATCCAGCATTTTTTCGATTTCTGAACTTACTTCTGAATATACCTCGTTATCCACGTCATTTCTGACATCTCCCCTCGAAAAGTTAACTTTAGAGTATACTTCCCCTCCCAGTGACCAACGACCGTTATAATCAAGGTTCAATTCAATTCACAAAAAAAGTAATCCCAAATCTATTATTCATTTTTCGGTCTCGGTGAGAGAAGAGCCACGAGGATGAGGGTAGGTGGTCCCCCTCACCTCAATTCAATTGTTTTGGAGAAGGTACCAAATAGTTTTTGGCTGAGTTTTTTGTGAGTGACAAACGGAAAACTCTAGCTTAGTCAGAAAGATGTAAGGAAATCTGGAAGGAGGAAATATATAGTTTTTGGATAGATTGTGTTTTGACCCTACTCACTTGGTTCCTATTTTATCAAGATTGGACCCAAAATTCACCAAATCCCGTTCTTTGAAACTCTAGTTCTCAACAATCAGCAAATACCTCTCTTTTCCAGAATAATTTGTTTTCTAATCGAATTACCTCTTCTTTTTAAACCCCTCCGTTCTATTTATGACTTCCTCCAACAACTGACCAGTCCTTTCTACGAACAACAAGGTTGTACGAAAAGGCTCTTGGAGAAGAGCACTAATTGAATGATGAAGGTCGAGAGTCAAGAGCATTTTGTTTTGTTGGCTGGAACAACGACTTGTGGTCAGTTTTAAATGTATTGCAGTTTTATTTCTTTTAGCATATCTGCTGGAATTCTTCCTGATGACCTAACGTTCCCCATGATTTTCTAGGCCACCCTCTTAATTCAACACTTCTGATCCCACCTATTTTATTCAATTTTCCCTCCCCTCCTCTTTTTGATCTAGGACTTCAGAGTGTGGACTTTCATAAATATTTTATATGCTCTCGGAATGACCTCCGCCACCCTCAATGACTTTGTCTTTTTGAAAAAAGTTTCTTATATTGAGTGAAGGAGGGCGAGACTCTCTTTTTTTTTACGTAGGATCTTTTAGTCTCGGATGTTTTGGTCAATTACTTGAGGTATACTGCCGAGATTTCTTTTTTTAGAAAAAGAAAATCTTCAGAGTGACGTTTTTCTAGATAGTGTTTCAATGGTCCCGGGCTATCCCAATCCCTTATCCATCCGAAAATTCAGCCTGTTGACCTCCATTATTTTCCTTCTAGTCTAGAAAATTCCAGACAATTTTCTGCACTTTGCTATCCAAAATTTTCAAAAAATCACGGATTCCCCATTATTTTTGGCACCTGTTTTTAGTTTTTTTTTGAGGGAGGTCATCTGGATATCCCCCAAAAAATAGCAAACAATTATTTTTGAAAACACAAAAAACTTAACAAAACTAAACAATGAGTGAAGGGAGAAATAAAAAAAAACAAAAGAAAAACACATATCCGTTTCCATTTTTAATCGTTCTCTTCCATTTTTTTTTCTAATTGCTCTCCATGATCTGGATCCGAGAAGGCATAGGTATTTATTTTTTTTCTGTTGAATTTTTCTCTTGCTCTTCGAACTTTTGCAACTCTCATAAAAAATATTCCTCGGAAAAATTCTGAAATGAACCAGTAGAACAGAACACAAAACTGAAGAAAAAGAAGACAAGTGAATTACTTTTTGATGTCCATAAAAAAGTAGTTTTGAATTCTCTCTCTGTCATAATTTCCTGTTTCAATGAAATTTCCATATTCTTTGGGAAGTCTAGTTTCGGGAGGGAGAGAGAAGAAAGTTCTTAGAATGAGACAATTGGATGACAGAGAACAAAATTGTTAGGGAGTATGGAGCTAGGAATTTCTTTTGGAGTTTTGATAGTCTTCAGAGTTAGAACTACGCAACCTTTAAAGGTACATACATCTAAAAGAGGTACCGTATCCCCGTTACAGCATACCTGGGCTTCCGGTTATCTAACTCCGATCTGGTTGCTTTTCCTGTAATCCAAAAAATCTGCCTGAACCGGACGTTCTAAAAATAAATCTCCACACCCTTAGGCTCCTCCCCTTCCATCAAAATCGTACAACTTTAACGGTACCCATTGCCCTTTTCTCTTCGTCTTTTCGTACTACTACACTATTTCTCTAGGACCATGTGGGTTTAACGAGCTTAACGATGTGTCATCCCATTACAGTATCCCCCAAATTATGGGTTATCCCAGTATAAAAGGATGGGTAGCGAGAGGGGAACCAGCCCCTCTCCGTATTCCTCTATGGTTGAGCTCTTCTGGACGATGGTCGGAGTTTCAGAATGGATTCCAGCCTTTGCTCCGGGATTGCAGCTCAGGGCTCAAAATCAGCCTAAAACAATCGTCTTCCAAATCCGATAAATGTTCCGGCAAGGCGTGAAAAACGACTTCCTCGAACTTGACAATTGGATCAGCCTCCCCTTTCTTCCTTCACACTTTTTGTTTCTTTTTTTTGTTTCTCAGAATTCTCCTTCCAACAAAACCTTCCTGAGTTTTTTTCAAGGTCAGGATCCCTGGAACCTCGAACTTAAAACCTCATAGAACGAGGAAGTCACAAGACATTTTTTGATTGGTTTTTTTTCGCTTGTTTCGAGTGGAAATCTGAAGATATCGGATCAAAAAGATTTTTAAGGTCACGTAGCCAAACTTTTTTTGCAGAATCCCAGAATCCAGGGTTCCAAGAATCCGCCTACATTAATGAATTTTCAATTTTGACATTCAAAACAAAAATACTTTGAAATGTATATATAGGTCACATGCAGGTCAAAATATTGACGTAATTGTGCCTGCAAGTTCCATGAAAAGCAAAAACCTGTCATAACCAGGAGCTTGGAAGTTTGAAACTTTTATAGATTTTTTCCATTTGCACTTTTCATTTCATGCCGTTCAATTAAAGATTTTTGATGACAAACCATCTTCCAAAAAAGAGTGTGACCTCTGAAGAAAAAGGGATTAAAACTCCAAAGTCTTCAACTTGGTATGTGAGTAACTAAGCCTAGGTCACCGCTCTCTAAACCCCCTCAGGCACTTTTCATACTTTTTTTGTTGCTCCAGCTCCGAAAAGGATGACGTCTTCAGAAGTGAATCTTCTGAAAAGTTTTAAGATGCCAATTCTTCTACCCCACGCAATTTGTTGGTGTATCCTTTGCACTTCCAATTTCCTTCTCCTCCAGTCATAAATTCTTGTTCTATTGGGATGACATCTCCTTTTTTCCTTCTTCTCCGTTGTCCTTCTTTGCTCCAAGAGCCCTGAGCAGCACTTGACTCCGTATAGTGTGAAGTCACCATAAAATACGTGTGTTTTCACGCCTACTTTCCTATATCCTCATCCCTTATTTCTTCATTCATCGTAAATTGTGTGTGTGTAGTCGAAAGGACGAATAGCCCAGGAATTGAAAAAGTTTTAACGGATTCTTCTTTGCGATTCCAAGGACACGCCCACTTTCTGTGGTGGTGGTGCTGATGGGAAGGACCCCCATGCTCTTTTTAATCCGTTTGGAGGACTGGTGAGGATGCAAACTTGCAATGCTTTTTATCTCTGGAATTTCCACTTTTTTTTTCGAGCTGATGTTTTAAAGGTTAGAAGCAATAAGTTAAGAATTTTTTGTTTATTGTTAGTAGTGTGAAGATATAGTGATTGTCGAGGCTATCAACCTTGACTTGTGCGAACGGTGGTTTGGAATATAATATAGTTTATTCAGATTGATATTGGTAATGCCTTAGTGGCATTACAATAAGCTCTAGGCTAAAAATATTTCGGTAATATTTCAGTAAAAGTTCGGTTTTCTAAAAAAGGAGGTTTTAAGATTGTTATGAAAAAATCTAAGATTTATTTTCAAAAAATTATGTGATTCGACACTGCTACTGCAATAGATATAAGGTTCCATGCACTTATGAATCAGGGGTATCCAAGCATTTTTTTCAAAATCAATAATTTTTTTACAGTCTCTACTGCTTCATTTTGGTTTTTGCAGCAATAATCAACTTTATTTTTAGATCTATACATGTTTAGAGATTCATTCTGACCCATGGGTCAGGATTTCTTAGAACCAACTTTCCGTTCGATCTACAAAATTTTCAACATCCCAACTATTTGACGTAACTGAAATGTCATCTAATTCCACATCTTCCAATGAGAAATTAAAAAAAAATTCTTCGATTCTTAAACTCTTCCATCCTCAAGATTATCCTCCCCCTATTTCCTCTCCTCTCGTCCATTTTTCTTCAATTTCATCTGGTACACGTATCTTTATGAAACATTGATGACGACTATTTTCTGCTTCTTCCTCTCAAACACATTTGCCCCTTTAAAAAAACTCTTGTAACTCCATACCTCTCCTTACGTCTTGGTCTTTTGTCCGCTTATCCATTGAGAGGAAATCGGATACTTTTTTATTTGATTTTATTTGTGTAGTCAACCACAGAAGAGTGGTCCACTTTTCCATGGGAAGAAAGTTCACTGATACACTTTCGAAGTCACATTTTTCTGATTTATTCATTTTGCTAAATCCTTTTATTAGTTTCCATATAGTACGAAAATCTAATTTCTGATTTTTGAAAGTTGAAAAACAGTGGGAGTCAGTTCTTCTTCCTTCAAGGACGCCTAGACTATTCTTAGTAGTATTATCCCAAAAAAATCCGAAAAGCTTGTGTTTATTTTTCGACCGACGTGGATTATGATAACATAGTGCAGAGTCAGAAGAGGAGTTCGAAAAGTGATTTATTTTTGGTTTTTCTCATGGATTTTTTCGGGAGATTTTTTTTTTGGAGAAAACATAGATCAAATTTTCAAAGGAATAGTCTCAGGAATAGGTCATGTTTTTGGGAAATCATTTTTTTTTTGAGAAAATCAAAAATGGAAACTTCCATACACCTTGAAGACGACGTCATGAGAACTCAAAGTGAGATTTTTCTTGAGAACTCCACTTTCTTTTTAACGAGCCGTTGAAAAATCCGGATCTTCTTAAAACAGATTTCACCACACTTGGCTCCCATAAAATCGTACTATTTTAGTCTCCTACACAACACTATTTCTCTAGGAGCATGTGGGTTCAACGAGCTCAACGATGTGTGACCCCATTACAGTATTTTGGAACACTGGGTTGGAGACCACATAAAGAGATGGCAAGTGGATGTGAAAAGGCTCAGTGTCTTCTTTTTTTCTTTCAATTTAGAGCCTAGCTTTTGTCTTCTGACAGCTCCTCAAAAACGTTTTCTTTCTTACTTTGTTGATTTGGGATCTGTCCGCGTAAAAATCCACAACACCTTACATTGGCTTTGAATCCTATTCTCTGTCTCCATGTTTCCCTATTTTTGGTACCTTGTTCTCCTGTCCCTGAACAAACCATTAACCTGTTTTCGTTTTGATCACTGATCCATTCTTTTGAAAAATTTCAAGAAATCTGATCAATGGACCAAACTTATTTCGTCTCCGACCTACCCTTCCCTTTCCTTTTACCTCACCGAATTCCAAAAATCTTCTTTGTTTTCCTTCAAAATTCGTCATGCCCCGTCACTCTTTGTTCGGTTTCCTAATTAGTGAAAAAACCAAGAAACCAAAACATATCTTACGTTTACAGTACCTATCATGACGTGTCTCCTCATTAGTAACAAAGGAAGCTCCGCCCATATTTCGAGATTTTTTTCGAAAAGAAGAAGAAAACCTCATTAAAAGAGTCACCGAAAACTCCAATTTTTCATTTTTCGTTCGTTCTTCTTCTTATTCTCAACACTATTTCCATTTCCACTTCATCACTTTTCTATACGAAAAACCTCATTTCGTGATGGTGGTACCCAATCCAATCTCGTTTTACGGTGCTCGGCAGGTCATTAATTTTATTTCTCATGTCATGTGAGGAGGTTAGGAGTACTGTGGTTTTATGTAAGGGGGATAACATAAGGTGGTGAGCAATAAGATTGATAGGTTCGCCATTTTTTATGTTGACGTCAAGTAGGAGAAACGAAAGGAAAAGGGGCGGGATCCTCCTCTTTTTTCTGAGATTGAGATGGGATGGGCTCTCACGGAAAGCATATTCTTTCATAGATGAGCTCCTGACTTTTCGGTGGAGGTGATCTTGCTTAGAGGTTCCGGACTGGTATGCAGCCTGGATTTCCTAAGTGGAGCCCTCATACCATTAGGTATGGAGGTGAGGTGTTGCTTTGACACTTAGAAGTTCTAGAACAGAAGGGACTGGTGTGCCCATGAGCCCAGATTACCTAAGTGGGAACTCAGCTTGACGCCTCGCCTCTGAAAGGATGTAAGTTTCAGATGTTCCGAGCTAAAAGTACTTCTGTATCCATTGGCCTGGATTTCCTAAGTGGTCTCGGCTCTTTTGGTCTCGGCTCAAAGCAAAAGTACTCAATCCAATCCATAGTTGTTGAGTCGCTCAGAAGTTCTAGGCTAGAGGGACTGGTGTGCCCTGGGCCTGGGTTACCTGAGTGTAAACTCAGCGTTATGGACCTTAATGAACTATGAAAAATATGGGAGGCTCAGATGTTTTGGGCCTCTAATCTCGAAATTTCTCTCCTTGGTCCGCCGTGCTAGGAATGCATTCAACTAACTATAAGCTAGGTGATTGCGGCGCTTAGACGTTCCTAGACTCCCTGAGCATCTTTTTTTTAAATATGCTCCTAAATATATTTCCAGTCTGATGACTCATAGGAAGCAAAGATATCTTGTCCTTCTGTTCTTTGACGACATGCCAACTCGGTAGACTGTGACCATAGTTACTTCCTGATACTTGGGTTCTTTACTTTTTGTTTCTTTTTGATCTCTCTCTCTCTCTCTCTCTCTCTCTCTCTTCATTTTCCAATCAATCCCAAGTTTCCAGGGTTACAACATGCATCGATCTGTTCAGATCTTCTGCATCTTGGCCGCCATCTCGATGGCCCATTGTCAAGGTTCGTTTTACCAATAGGCCCCTAGGGATCCCCCATCACCAAATTCCAAACATCAAAAAAGAAACTTGAACTAATTTGTAACCAAATCCATTCTCTAATGATGTCAATGTTTAAGGTGGTCGTGACGAGAACGCAAAGCGCAATGACTTCTCTCGCGACATCATGTCGTTCGGGAAGAGATCGGCTGCCGACACTGTCGACATGTACAATCGCAACATCATGGCGTTCGGCAAACGCCAGCCGAACGTAAGTGGCACCATAACACAAGAGACTTCACTTCCTGAAACAATAGACGCAATAAATCTTTTTGGGAAGGGATCTCAAGATCTCTAAACTTGAAACTTTAAGAGCGTCTCAAGTTTCTTTTGGTTTTTTAAAACACAGATCTTTAGGGAAGGGCGAATAGAATATTTTTGAAAATCTGAATAAATAAATTTCAGTTCGATCGTGAGATCATGGCGTTTGGCAAGCGGGCCGCACCAAGTGACTTCTCCCGGGACATCATGTCCTTTGGCAAGCGATCCGCCTCCATGGTAATAATATCTTGTTCCTCTGACATTTTCATAATCCTTCTATTCTTTAGTACGACCGCGACATCATGTCATTCGGCAAACGATCCGCCATGGACTACGACCGCCCAATTATGGCATTCGGCAAGCGAGCCGAGGACTACGAGCGCCAGATCATGTCCTTCGGGCGCCGCAAGTAAATCGATTGACGAGGTGGTGTCGACTGGATTGGATAACAAAACACTTTAATTAATCTCATTCTCGTTCCTTACCTGGAATCAAATCTCCCTCTAATTCTTTGGATCATCTCAAAACCTCTCCCCCGCACAAAAATACATTTACAGTCTCACGTTGAATCAATTGCTCTGTCCGCTCTGTCGCTTTATTCTTTCTTTTTCTTTCATTGGTCTCGATCTCTCCCCAAAAATTCTCATTTTATAATTCTTGTCATGCGCGCTCTCTTTCATATATTCACCTAACGATGATGATAAAGTTGAATGTTAGACCATGTTGTTTGATATGTTCTGGGAAAGAAGGATGCTGGGTTGGGGTGACATTAAAGGAAAACAAAGCAAGAACGGACTGGAAATAAATACTGTACAAAGAGGAAAGCAAAAAATTTAGAAGAGCCTTTAGAAAATAGCTCAGTGCTCCAGGGCTGTGACTCTGGAAATTCTGAAGATTCTGCATTCCAGAATAGGAGACAATAAGTAAACATGCTTGAGCCAGGGGAAAATTACTTCACATTCTCTGTAGTCTAGACTGGCTACTAACATAACTATCTGACTCATAAACATTCTCAAAATAGTGTGGAGCATCTGCTAGCCACCCCAAGCTTCCTGGATGTTTCTCGAAGAAAACCGATTTATGATGTTCCAATTGGAGTCAAGCACATCCACTTCTAATCTTCTGACTTCATTCCCACCTCCAGATGTTTCTAGTTCCGGATTTAGCCTTCACTGATTATCACGCCAAACCCGCAACTGTGGGGAACTTTCAAACTTATAGTTCTGCCCCCTATAACACTCATGCTACCTTTCTGCCTATTCTGCAAACTCATAGCCTATATGCCAATCACAAAAATAAACACGGAAACACTAGGACACTTCTATCCTTGGAATAGACCCCACACGTCAAACCGGACGTGCGATTAGGAAACATCACCGGAAATTCGGGTGACTTTCTGCTTCTAAACGGACAAATTTGTCATGACAAATCTTTTCGAGTCAGGAGCACAGAGTACGTTTTGATCTAGTTTATGATGACATCTAGAAGACGGAAGATCCTGGTAGCTATTAATTTATTCAAAGTTCAAGGTGAAACTAGATTATCCATCTTGACACAAGTCGAAATTGTATTTATCGCGGTGACCCTGTCCTGTTGATCCGGGTTCCGTAGGTGCTCATCAATTCCTATATGAAGATCGAAGCGTTCTCGAAGTTTCTTGGGTACGATCATTCTAACGACGGCATTGCGTATTGCCTGGTTTAGGGTCAGGTACGCTACGCAGAAACATCCGTTGCTCCATTGCCAAGCAAGTTGTCCAATGATGATGAGCCATGGTGGGGAGCTGACAAACTGCATGTATACATAGATGTAGGCAGCGACGGCGTGGAAGGTGCAAAGGATGACTGCTTGCATGATTATCTAAAGAGGAATTTTGTTAACGAACATATAAAAAGTTAAATTCGCGACTAACCTGCTGCTTGGATCTGTATAACCACATTGAAGTTGAATAACCAATTTTGTAGATCAAATGATAACACAAGTAAATATACAGAGAAGTTGTGGCAAGAGAGACTACCAAGTTATTGATGGTGTGATCAATGCTATGATACAGTGCTGGCTGAAACTAAACATTCTGATACATCACAATATTATTTTTGCTACCTCCTTCCCAATTTTTGGGTCAAAAAACCAGGAGCTATACTCGGCAGTGAAGAGTAGTGGCTTGGTGAGAGTGCAAGAGTAGATCCAGTATACTATCATGAGGACCATCACAACTCGAAACACTTTCTTCCGAAACAAAAACCCTAATTTGAACTTTGCATTGACCTCCACACATCTATCCACTGCCAATAAAATACAGGCGACACAACCACCCATCCAGGAGCCTTTTCCAATTGCTCCAGCAGTGAAAATTAATATTGGGTAGTGACAAAAAGAGGCTCCCATTATATCCAATACACCCGTGATCACAGAGTTAACCGATAAGGATAACAAGTCAAAAACAGCAAGGATGAGCATGACTTGGAATGCCGGAACACGACATTTTGATCTGACCATCACGATGAAACATGGTGTGTAGAGGGTCTAAATAGGAAGGGATTAGGATTAAGAAACGTGAGATATCGGATTGAGACGAGCGAGATTTTTATTAGAGTTATAACCGGTTAGAGACTACATTATGAAGTCAAATGGTGAGAGTCTTAAGTAGAGTCAAATTCTGATCAAACGGGTCTATTTTGGGTGAGAATTTCGAAAAAGCGGAAGTGTTTGATAAAGTCTAGAAAACGCCTGCAACTAAGAAACCTCGGTTTCCCCGATGCCACTTCTGATATGATAATATCATAATTATATTATAAAGGTACGGCACGCAGCGAAACTTTTTTAAAGGCGCATGGACTTGGTCTCGTCACGAATCACCACCCTAGCAGTGGTGGCTGTCACTTTTTGTAATGGGACCAAGCTCATGCGCCTTTAAAAAAAAATTGGCTGCGTACTGTACCTTTATAGTATCTAATCACGTATGTTCAAAACAAAGCCGCTACTAGGCTACTAGTAATTAGGTTTTGAAAATTCATGGCAGTGTCATCGACCGTCTAAATTTTCTGGAAATCCTACCACTAGACAACCTCCACTGTAATTGAATTGAACTCACAATCAAAAACAATCCGGACACCAAAAAATATGTTCCCAGCACCGGTCGCTTTGTCCTAACCATCCTCATACTCTCGGGACATTGATACATCTCAGGATACAGCGTGAACGAGTGAGTAACCATGTATGCCATAGACATTTGAAAGTCCGACATTATTACTTCTCATGGGAGAGTAATATCTAGACGTGATATGACACCTGATGAATAGGTTCTTGATTACCTGAATGAATAACCAGTCGAATGAAAACCAGGAAGAAAATGTCAGAGAGGGGTTGAAAATAGATAAAGGCGGTACTAGATGGCAGATGATTGAAAACAATCAGAATGGTACAAATGTCACTTTCAACATTTTAGAATTGGGAGTGTTCCTAGACGGAATTTGAAGTTTCTAAGGTCTTCTGACCATTATTTGAAGTCAATCAATTGTTGAAAGTGCGTAAATGTGAGGCAAAACGTAAATAGGTTTCTGAAGATCAACGAGATCGATTTGAAATTTTCGAAACGTGGATAAAAAATGGTTGAGAAAAGAGTGGAAGAGAAGTTCAGTTAATCCGATTAGTAGATCAAAATTTGAGCTGCTGGATAGACTTTTTTTAATGATCTGAAATTCAATGACGAACAATGAAGATAAATTGATTTCAAGAACTAAATTCTTGGAACTCAAAATTTGAATGAAATAAATAATTCTGACCTGCATAGAAAACTCTAAAAAGCATAAACCTAACGGATTTCCGTTGATGAGTATGACTTTAGGTCGGTGTCCTTTAGCAAATCCCTCTCATATGACTTTTTCTCAAACGTTAATTTTTCATTAACTTTTTTTTTGACTTTACTGATTGCTAGCAAAGAAGCTCTGAAGAAATATCAATAGACAAGCATCGTGAAATGAATGAATCTTCAAAAAACTCCTGGTAAGCTGCTTCACAAATTCGTAGTGTTCCGATTTGTAGGTGTTTCTTTTTTCTCGTAAAATTGGTTGTTTTTCTTGGAAGATGAGACAGAAAATTTTCTGACTACAAACTTGACCTATATGTTTTCAGAACTTTGTTTTACAACCTCTTGTTTCTGAAATTTCAGTTGAAATTATGAGTGAAAAGTTTATTAGTATGAAAACAATGTCTGAATAAAATACAAAACAGTTCTATGATCTCAAAATCTATATTTTACTATCACACAAAAACGGCGCCACTTTCGCAGTGTTTCCCATGATCGCAACAATGTTAGTGGTGGCACTTCTGACTTCTTCCTCTCCACGTTCTGCCGCAATTTGTTCGTCAATTCCCATATGTAACTTAAATCTTTGACGGAATCTTTTAGAAAACATCATCCGAATCGCCGAATCGCGAATGGTTCGATTGAGCGTCCAGTATGCCAAGCAGACACATCCATTACTCCATTGCCAGGCTAGTTGACCAATTATGATAACCCAATCTGGTACCGGGGAGAATTGCATGTAGACGTAGATGTAGGCAGCGACAGCGTGGAAGGTGCATAGGATTACGGCTTGAACAACAATCTGGAAAAGTGGAAATTGGAATTGAGGGATTCGCAGCGAAGCACATTCGCGAACTCTGTAATGCAACAACAAAGGGTCCGCTAACACCGCACGCTACAACACACTGACGCAATAGCACTTGAAAAAGTTGCGTCGCGCAAATGAACCAATATGAAACATTGAATGTGTTTACACCAACTTACCTGATGCTTAGTTTTGTACATCCACATTGACGTCGAGTACCCATACTGGTAGATCAAATGATAACACAAATAACAATAAAGTGGAGTTGAGATCACAGCCACCAACAAGTTATTGATTGTATGCGGAATATTGTGGTATAAGCCAGCCTGAAACGTGCAAGAAATTAAATTGAAAAGTTTCTTTTGTGCCTACATCATTTCCAATATTCGGGTCAAAAAACCAGCACATATACTGAGCTGTGAACAGTAACGGCTTAGTGAAGAATGTTGCGTAAGTCCAATAGGCAACAATTGAGGCCATAACTAGTCGAAAAACATGTTTATGGAAAATAAAAGCTAGTGGAAAACTAGCATTGATCTCCACACATCGATCCATGGCCATCAGAATACAACAGACACACGCACCCATCCAGGATCCCATTCCAACACCGCCAGCAAAAAATACAAATAGGGGGTAGTGACAATACGAGACACCCATTATTCCCATTATTCCAGTGATTATAGAGTTAACAGTAAGAGACATCAAGTCAAAGATCCCAAGAATAATCATGAGTTGATAAGATGGAGCACGACATTTCGAACGGATCATCACAATGAAGCAAGGGAGATAGATCAGCTAAAAACTCGATGGGAATACTGTTCAGGAGTGGTGACTTACCATCAGTACAATCCCGGATATCAAAAAATATGTTCCAATGATTGGTCTTGGTGTTATTATGTCCGTCATGTTCTCCGGACACTTGTAGTTTTCATGCAGCTCCAATTTGTTTAGGAGTACGTGGAATGGAGACATTTCATAGTTGGACATGATGTCTGAAACTGAAGTTTGTATGTGAACAGATGTAGAGCAAACAGATGTAGAGGGTCTGAGATTTCTCAAGGGGGCACCTAAGAATTCGTTAAGGTAAAGGCAATAACAAGATCAAAACATATTATAGAAAAGCACGTATGTGACAGTAACGATGTTCTAAATAGAAAAACAATGAGAAAATTCACCAAAAAATATAGAAGTAGTGTTGCAATGACTTGTCCTCAAAGCAGAGGTAAGAATCGCTTAAGAACAAAAAATAAGTACTTAAAGAAAGCCAAGGGAGAAATGGCAAAGCTATGGATTATCCTAACACCTTAGGTTTTTTGAACATCATTGAGGGTGGGATTAGGAAAACGAAGAATCTCTAACGATCCTTATTTGCATTTCTATGCATTTCTCCAAAATCTCATCTCTGGTTTTCCGTTCCACCATCCCTTTATCTTCTCAAAAGCATTCCAAAGAATAACGATGTTATTGAGAGCCAAAAAAAAAATAAAAAAACCGTTTATTCCTTCGAATAACAAGACATGATTGCACCCAGTGGGAAGTAGATAACATACGAAATCATCACAAGGTTTACGCACCTCATAATCAGAATTTGTTGTGGTCTCTGAAGAGTAATAGACAAGGAAATTGAGAAAACCATTTGTAATGGAAAAAAACGTCATTTTTGGTAATTTTGGTGAAAATAGAAGTAAGAACAAGCTCAAACTAGGAGATGGTCACAAAGAATTCCGGAAGTTTAAGTCTACGATTGTTGTTGTTTTTGAGTAGAATTATGGTGATACTCGGAATATAATTGGTGGCATCAAAACAGAATAACTGGCGATCAAATAAAGTGTAACCTAGAATTACATAGGGGTGGTCTAGATGAATCATGGAAGATAAGCAAGCACTAGGCAAGTTTCATTGATGCTCCGGAGAGCAGTGAGATTAAATATTTGGGAAGATGAGCACAAAAAAGTTGTTTTTTTTCCAGAGTAAGAAAAAGATAGAAGACGCAAAAGAGAATCAAGTTGACTAGAATTCAAGCTTGCGACAACAACGTCAGACCAAAAATAGGGTGAATTCAAATCAACGAAAACTGTGAAAACTATCATAATCGGTTATCACTTTTATCATCCTTGATGAATCTAGACTAGCGGTAAACTGCTCTGAGACTTTTGCAATATCCGCTCTAGTTTTTCCTCGTCGTTCGTTAGATTCTATCCAAAAATGTCTGTTTACTACCGTTGCAAATTTTGACAATACCCGAAAAATCAAATGATCAAAAAACTGATCAAGGATCTGAAAAAAAAACGAATCAGTTCTAAGAATCGTATCAAAACGACTCAGGAGAGCAACCAGTTATCTAGTCATACAACTTCTGCGGTGGAGGGAGGGAAGTAGTGACGTTATAGATATTGTTTGTATTATTCAGGGTACAAAAATTAAGATCTCGAAATACAAGTTAGGTTGACTCCCACATGGCGGGCGGTCGATTTGGATAATGATTCAGTTGGGTAGCTGGATCTGGCTCGGTGAGGTTTGGTGTAGGATAGTAGAGCCGGGCCATGGAAATTCGGGGATGGCCCGGCCCGGCCTGTCCCGACCCGTCATAAGTATGGTCTAGACCGATTACAAAGCACTATTGAGCCAATTCGTGACCCTCGTTCTGACACATTTTTGAGTTCTAAACGATCTTGAGACTTATGTTTCAGGCTTCTCCTATCAATGATAGGCAGGTGGAACAGGTAGTAAAAATTGAATGTGTATTTTATTAGCCCAAATTAAATTTCGAAATAAAATCATTCATTCTAAAAAATGTTATTCTAAAAACGGTGCAACTTTTGCAGTATGTGTATTATTCTTATTGTTACTATTCCCCGTATAAACATCTATATTGGTAGTGACACTTCTAATTTCCTCTCCACGTTCCGCCGCAATTTGCTCATCAATTCCCAGATGTAACTTGTATTTTCGCCGGAATTCTCTTGAAAACATCATTCGAATTGCAGAGTTTCGAATGGTTCTGTTGAGCGTCCAGTATGCCAAACAGACACATCCATTACTCCATTGCCAAGCGAGTTGACCCACAATGATGAGCCATTCTGGTGATGGGAAGAATTGCATGTAAGTGTAGATGTAGGCGGCTGCAGCATGGAAGGAGCAGAGAATGATTGCTTGGAATACGATCTAGAAATGAAAAAAGATATTTTAGAAGATGGTTTTTGGAGCTTTTGGTGCGTTGAAGGAGCGGATTTCCTGACCTACCTGATGCTTAGTTTTGTACATCCACATCGATGTGGAATATCCAAACTTGAAAATCAAATGGTAACACAAATACATGTACAGAGGAGTTGAAATCACAGCAACTGACAAATTATTCACAGTATGTGGATAGTTATGGTACAGGTTCGGCTTAAAATGTATATGAAACTTGACTGTTTCCCCCATTTAACTCACATCATTTCCGATATTCGGATCAAAAAACCAACACATATGTTGAGCCAAGAACACGACTGGTTTTGTAGTAAACCACCCAAAAATCCAATATGAAACTATTGCCAGCATCACAAATCGAAATACGAATTTATGGAATAAAAAGGCTAGTGGGAAGTGAGAATTGATCTCCACACATCGATCCATGGCCATCAATATACAACAGACGCAGGCTCCCATCCACGACCCCCATTCCAATTGCTCCAGTGACGAATATGAATTTTGGGTAGGTGCAAAATGAGGCACCCATTATACCCAAGATTCCAGTGACAATCGAATTTACTAGAAGGGAAATAAGGTCGAAGACTCCGAGAATAATCATGAGTTGGTATGATGGAGCACGACATTTTGAGCGGATCATTACGATGAAACAAGGGAGGTAGATTAGCTGGAAATTTCAAAATGATGAGTCTGTATAAACTTCAAAGTTCAGAGGACAACTCACAATTAAAATTATCCCAGAAATCAAAAAATAGGTCCCAACAATTGGCCTTGGTACTCTTGTATGGGTCATGTTCTCCGGACATTTATAGGCTTCATTCAACTCAAAATGAGTTAGAGCGTAGTAAACGGACATGTCGATGTTGGACATTTTTCTGAAAAATGATTAATTGGAAAGTAATAGAAAAGTGGAGTACTGAGAAATCGGGAAAAAAACAATAAAAGGAAGTGATAGACAAACTACGATTTTCTGTTATTCGTAATGTGATGTGCGTAAATGAACCGTAAGAAGCGTCTAATTTGGAGTCAAAGCAGTTATATTGAAGACTTTTGGAAAATCGGAATCTGTGCTGACTTGAGAAAAAGAAGCAGCAAATGAAAAGTCATCCTGCAAAGATTATCCCCATTATGAGTAATAATGAGAAAGGATTATCAAAATTTGGGTAAATAGAAATTTGTCTAACAAAAAACTAACAAAGCTTCAGACATATTATAGCTGAATGAAAAATCAGAAGCAAAAAATGAAATGACAAAAGAATAATTAATCCGATGTTTTTGTTATGAAGGATTTTCGAATGACCTCTAATACAATTGCACTTTTTGAATTAAAATAAGGAACAATGGAGCAGAAATAAGTTATTTGACTAGTTTTTTCATCGTTAGGAGACCTCTATTGATACTGAACGCATAGCCCAGTTGGTAACGCTTTTGATTATCTGTCAGACAGGCAATAGGTCCAAACTAATCGGTTTTCAATTTTTGAGAAAAATATTTTCTTAATGTTCTAGCATCATTATGCAGCTTCATTAGTAGCTTCATAGTATTTTCGATACATTTTCACAAAAACAAAGCAATAGTTCAAAACCTTCACAAAACTAAAACTTCATAAAAATAATCACCTGATACTCACTAATAACAACAGAAGACAGAACAAAAAGAAATGAATTCGGAAAATCCTCACTTGTGATCAAATAGGATTGAGTCAGAAGAGAGGAGGAGCAGGGTAAGGGGGATAATGACGTTTTTTCTTACAAGGGAACCTCAACACCTTGTAACTCTGGAATTGGCTATAAACTTCATGAGAGTATCATACCAGTCTAGATAGATACCAAAAAAATTTTTAGGATCCGCTGATCACTTTCAGCCGAGTTATGACGCCTGGAAGTTGAAATCAGTTGATTTTGGCTTGAAAACTCCGATTTTCGGGGGCTTTTTTGAGACCTCTCAAGCTTTTTTCGAAGTGTTTTTTGTTGTAAGGGGACTTTTACCAGCTGTAAGAACATATTTTTGAAGTTTTAGCGGAAAAAAAATTGGCTCTATTCGACTTGAACGGTCCCTTGGAAGTTGAACGGTCCCTTCAGGTGCCTCAAAAAAAAGAACGGTCCCTTCAAAGTTGAGCGGTCCCTTCAGACCCCAGAAATAAAATAACGGTCCCTTGAAAGTTGAACGGTCCCTTCAGATCTCAGAAA
>GL379812.1:143981-175124 GCA_000143925.2 Caenorhabditis brenneri
TGGAGATAAAAATGTTATGCATTACAAAATACGCTTAACACTAATAAAGGGAAGCAGAGAACACGTGAAAAATTTGTATTCCTGAATTTTCCTCTCAGGGGACCGTTCAACTTTGAAGGGACCGTCATTTTATTTCTGAGGTCTGAAGGGACCGTTTAAGTTTCAAGGGACCGTTATTTTATTTCTGGGGTCTGAAGGGACCGCTCAACTTTGAAGGGACCGTTCATTTTTTTGAGGCACCTGAAGGGACCGTTCAACTTCCAAGGGACCGTTCAAGTCGAATAGAGCCAAAAAATTTTGTCTGAAATTTCGAAAAAATGATGACCATTTGGGTGCAAAATTTTTCGAGAAAAATTTTTTCGAAATTTTTTTTTTCATAAGTGTTACCAAAGTATCGAGGTCAGAATGGCACAGTTTTTGTGGATTTTTCATAGTTTCAGAAGGTTAACAAGTCAAAGAAAAGGTCCATAAACAAGCTTTTTCGCAATGTTTCCCGAGAGCGAAGCTTGTTTGGAGCGTCCCAAACCTTTCCAGAATTGCAGCAAGTAATAGGGAGGGGGGTTGTTAAAACTTCCTCAGAAGTTTTAAGTCTATTTTGAGAAATTTCTATCTCGATATTGATCATCAGAAGTCTGCTAGCTTCGAGACATCACAAAATTTTCCGATTTTTCTCAAAACTCTTTTTTGTGATTTTATTTAGCGAAAACAACAAATATAGAATCAAAATACTTTTAAAAAGGAAAACTAGCTTTTTTGGCAGAATTGAGAATTCCAACAAAAAAAAACAAAAACAAAAACGATTCAACGGAATCGATCCCCCGACCTTTCGCACACCACTCGAAACCACAACCACTGAACCACCGAACCGTTGAAATCAACAGAGAAAAGTGGACCTTACAAGAACGGTCTTTTTTTCTCGTGTCGAGCGGCCGGAAAACTCTCTTCCTATGGTAAATCAACGGGTTCCAGTACTAAAACTTTCAAGCGTCATAACTTGGCTGAAAGTGATCAGCGGATCCTAAAATTTTTTTTGGTGTTGATCCAGACTGGTATAAACCTCTCATGAATTTTATAGCCAATTCCAGAGTTACAAGGTGTTGAGGTTCCCTTGTTAGTTCTGCTCTTCATTATTTCACATCAGACGTCTTTCGGAAGGAAATTGTACAAAAAGTACGAAAAACTTCTAGACGATATCATAAAGAACAGGAAATTAGTCGGTGTGTCCGGATGATCATTGGGACCAGTACAAACTGTGAGTGGTGATGAGGCATAGCTGATATAGTTTCAGTCATAGCTTTTCCTCTATATTTAAAAAAACCAAGAGTCAATATAAGTCAGAATCGTTTATGAGAATGTAACATCGAGGTATTCTATGTGCTCAAAAAACCATCGACAGGTGTTTTTACGGAGCAATGAAAAATTAATGTCAGTCCTGTCGTATTATTTTGGGGAGACACATTTTCTATGAAAAGCGATCGGGCCCAGATACATTTCCATAAATATAGGTAGGGAAAAAATATCAAAGAGCACTTTCAGTAAAAGTTACCATCTAAAAATTAAAGCTAAAGGATATTCTTGATTTTCAGCCGGCTTCATAAAAATGTGATTACGTAGGAGAGGCTTTTTGTTCTGGGAAGTTAGGGGTTGTCAGTCAAAAGGTTTTGAACAAGCCGGTTGAATTACAGCCGAGGGGTTTTTCATTGATGTTCCTGGCGGTGGGATGTTTTAGGCGACCTTCTATAGCATGAGGACTTATGCTTTCTGGCAAAAAGCCGGCTCGATCGGTTCAAAGGTATGATCTGACCCAGAGTATGTATGAATGTGTAGAACACTACCGATGTCTGGCTCAATAATTTATCCTCCAATCGTGAAAAAGTATTTTATTCAACTACATATAAAATTATCAAACTTAATCACTGCTCCCACTGTATTAATCGTGCTCAATCCAACTGCGTTTGCTGTTTTAGTTTGCTCCAAATGCTCATCAAAACCAACATGCAGCCTGTTCTTTTTTCTGAACTCTTTTGGCAGAACCATCCTCATCACAGAATTCCTGATCGTTCGATTTAGTGTCAAGTACGCTATACACATACATCCACTACTCCATTGCCACATAAATTGACTCAAAAGAATCAGAACCGGAGAGGAGTAGAAGAACTTCATGTACTCATAAAGAGCCGCGTCGATGGCATGGAACATGCATAGGATGACTCCCTGGAGGATGATCTGAAAATGTTTAGATGATCAAACGCCAAACATCTTTTCAAAAAATCTGGAGATACATATTTTTTGCATCAAATTAAAGGATTAGCAAAGAAAAAATTTGTACCTGTCGTTTGGTTTTGTACAACCACATTGACGTAGAATATCCGTATTTGAACAACAAATGATAGCAAAGATAGAAATATAAAGTGGTCGAGGAAATTGCAACAGCAATGTTATTAATGGTGTCAGGCAAAGAGTTGTAGAGATTGGGCTGGAAGTTTTAAATGAATAAATTATAGAATTATTAAGAAACTTACATCTTTCCCAATCTGAGGGTCAAAAAACCAGCAGCTATACTTCACGGTGAACAGAACTGGTTTAACGAATCCAGTTGAATAAATTCCATAAACTATTACTAAGGTCATCACAACTGGAAAAATCCGTTTTCGAAACAAAAATTCCAGTGAAAAGTTTGGATTCACTTCTGCACATCTCTCAATAGCCAGCAACACTGAAGCTAAGCATCCACCCATCCAGGATCCTCCGCCAATGGCTCCAATGATGAAAATGAAAAGTGGAAATTGACAATAAGAAACTCCGAAGATGTTGAATATTCCAGTTGCAATGGAGTTAACTAGAAGAGCTTGAATGTCGAAAATCGATAGGATGAGCATGAGTTGGAATGCAGGAGCACGGCCTTTGAGTCGAAGAATAGCTATGAAGCAAAGGATGTAGAGGGTCTAAATAGGTAAGTTTAAAGGTGAGTAGAATCCGAAAATAATATTTCTCTAAACATTCGATAGTAGAAGTCACTAATGGGCTATGAAGCAGAGTTGTGCGGATTGGTTTTCCGGAATGCCACAGAATGGGAGGTAATTTTTTCGGGCAAGTCGCTGTAAGATGAAGCCAACAAGGCATAGTTAGATCATTTTCGGACATTTCAAATAAAAAAAACCCAGTTAACTCTATCTTGCGACTTATCTGAAAAATTACAGTCCGTTCCGTTCATCCCGGAAAATCATTCCGTAAAACTCTGTTATGAACTTGGGTCCTCAAAAGCCTATCGTTTGCTCTACGGGATCAGAAAGCGCAACGAATTTTATTATTAAAAACCGACTCAACAATAATTTTTGAACCTATCTTTTTAAAACTTACCACAAAAATAACTCCTGTTACCAAAAAATAAGCTCCCAGAACAGGCCTTGTCAACTCCAAACTCTCAAAGCTCTCAGGACATTCATAGGCATTAGGCCATAACTCCCAGGAATGTGTGAAGACATAATATAGTGACATGTTGAGAGCAGACATTATTATGAATCTGTAACAAAACTAACAAAGTGAGGGGGTCTTGATAACAGGTTAGTCACAGCGTCTCGATACAATTCATCCGATGAACTACAATATTCCTATTATCGGTGGGTTATCGTGAAAAATAAAAAAGGACCCGAGTACATTCCTCTATACTTCCAAAGGGAATTTATGGGTGGGTGTCGAAACTTTTAATGATAAACAACGAGTGAAATAGTTCTATGGAGCTTTCTGAGTGAAAATAGAAAGTTTTTGCTGCGCGGTTTGGAGAGATAACAAACGGATTTGAAAGTTAAATTCTATTGAATTCTGAATTTTTTCTTGTCCGGATTAGTTATTCAAAAGGTTAGATTTATGACGAAACTCTTGTAAACGGGAGAAAATCGACGTTGCAGAACAGCCCGAAGTAGTTTGTAGTATTTGTAGTTTGTAATTCATATAGATTCATTTATAAAATTTTTTTAATTAGTGACGATATGAAATAAAAATCAGTTTTGAAAAAAGTTATCAAATTTCACAACCATTCCTCCTGCATTTATCACTGCAACACTTGCTCCTCCATCAGCCACCATCTCAGCCGCCAAGTGCTCCTCCACACCGATATGCAATCCCAAACATCCACGTATTCTCTTTGGAATCACCATTTTCAAAACGGAATTCCGGATTGTTCGATTCAGAGTCAAATACGCTATGCTCAGACATCCACAACTCAGCTGCCAAAGTACATGTCCCATGACAATCAGCCATAATGGAGGTGTGATGAATTGAATAAATTCGTAGGTGATGGCAGCGGCGGCGTGGAAGAAGCAAAGGATCACTCCTTGCATTATGATCTGAAAATGTGTGGAAGAGTTGCAAGCTGACTTATTCGAATTACCTGTCGCTTAGTTTTATACAACCACATTGATGTAGAGTAACCATATTTGAAGATCAAAAAATAGCATAGATAGAAGTAAAGGGTAGTTGTGGAGATCGCAACTGCCACATTGTTATAGGCAAGCCAGAGATTTGTGTAAAGATTTGGCTGGAATTTTTTTTCCAAAAATTCTAACTTTTTTTTTCAGAAAACGACTCACATCTTTCCCAACCAAGGGGTCAAAAAGATAGCAACTGTAGTCTGGATTGAAAATCACTGGTTTCGAAAATAGTAATGCAGCCATGAAGTAAATAAATATGACAAACATCACAACTGCAAACGTTTTCTTCCCGAATAAAAAATACAAAAAGAATCTGGGATTGACTTCAGCGCACCGTTCAAGGGCTAATACTATACAAGACGCACAACTTGTGAGCCACGCTGTCATTGCAATACTGCCACACAAAAAGAAAAACATAGGAGCTGAACAGAAAGCCATTCCATTGTATGTCAGGTATCCAGTAATGATTGACCCGATGGAGAGTTCTGTCATGTCATAGATGGAAAGGGTGAACATTAATTGGTATGCTGGGGTGAACCGTTTTGATTTGCAGACAGCGATGAAGCAGAGAAGATAGAGAAACTAAAAAGGAGAAATCGAAAGAGTTAAAAAATCTGAAAACCAACCATAAATACAGTTCCAGAGGTAAAACAATAAATTCCGACACGTGGCCATTTAGCTCCGTATTTTGTTGCATTTGGGGGACACTCATATCCACCAGACCATAATGTGAATTTATGAGTGAAAACATAATACATGGACATTTCCAGGGCTGACATGGCTGCTATGAGTGACAATAAAACTGAATTATTGCCTTGTTAGAACACCTAACGGTTAGTATAATCCCAATGGGAAAAGTGTAAGGGGCAAATAATGAGAATTCTTGAGAAATTGTCTGTTTCTTTGAATATGGTTTTCTTTGAAGCAAGATTTATTTTTTTTTATCAGTTTTGAAAATAATTATCAAACTTAATAACGGCTCCTCCGGCATTCAACACTGCTATCCTCTCTCCTCCACTTCCAACTCCTTCACCATTCTCCGCTGCCAAATGCTCCTCGACTCCAATGTGTAACCCCAACTTTTTCCGAATTCTTTTTGGAATCAACATTTTCAGAACCGAATTCCGAACAGTTCGATTCAAAGTTAAGTACACAATACTGAGACATCCACAGCTCATTTGCCAAACGATATGGCCTACTATAATAAGCCATTGGGGTGTTGGGAAAGATTGCATATACTCGTAGATGAGACCAGCTGCCGCGTGGAAGAAGCAGAGGATTACTCCTTGTAGAATGATCTGGATATTTAGATCATTTGAGATTTTTTTCGGGTTTGAACTTCAAAAATGCTAACCTGTCGTTTGGACTTGTACAACCACATTGATGTAGAATAACCATACTTAAAAATTAAATAGTAGCAAAGATAAAAATTTAAAGTTGTTGTGGATACAGCCACTAGTAAATTATTGGCTGCATGGGAATAGTTTCGGTATGAACTAGGCTGAAAAGTTTTGAATTTGTAGACTCAAAACTCCAAAAACTACTGACAAGGGAACCTCAACACCTTGTAACTCTGGAATTGGCTATAAAATTCATGAGAGGTTTATACCAGTCTGGATCAACACCAAAAAAAATTTTAGGATCCGCTGATCACTTTCAGCCAAGTTATGACGCTTGAAAGTTTTAGTACTGGAACCCGTTGATTTACCATAGGAAGAGAGTTTTCCGGCCGCTCGACACGAGAAAAAAAGACCGTTCTTGTAAGGTCCACTTTTCTCTGTTGATTTCAACGGTTCGGTGGTTCAGTGGTTGTGGTTTCGAGTGGTGTGCGAAAGGTCGGGGGATCGATTCCGTTGAATCGTTTTTGTTTTTGTTTTTTTTTGTTGGAATTCTCAATTCTGCCAAAAAAGCTAGTTTTCCTTTTTAAAAGTATTTTGATTCTATATTTGTTGTTTTCGCTAAATAAAATCACAAAAAAGAGTTTTGAGAAAAATCGGAAAATTTTGTGATGTCTCGAAGCTAGCAGACTTCTGATGATCAATATCGAGATAGAAATTTCTCAAAATAGACTTAAAACTTCTGAGGAAGTTTTAACAACCCCCCTCCCTATTACTTGCTGCAATTCTGGAAAGGTTTGGGACGCTCCAAACAAGCTTCGCTCTCGGGAAACATTGCGAAAAAGCTTGTTTATGGACCTTTTCTTTGACTTGTTAACCTTCTGAAACTATGAAAAATCCACAAAAACTGTGCCATTCTGACCTCGATACTTTGGTAACACTTATGAAAAAAAAAATTTCGAAAAAATTTTTCTCGAAAAATTTTGCACCCAAATGGTCATCATTTTTTCGAAATTTCAGACAAAATTTTTTTCCGCTAAAACTTCAAAAATATGTTCTTACAGCTGGTAAAAGTCCCCTTACAACAAAAAACACTTCGAAAAAAGCTTGAGAGGTCTCAAAAAAGCCCCCGAAAATCGGAGTTTTCAAGCCAAAATCAACTGATTTCAACTTCCAGGCGTCATAACTCGGCTGAAAGTGATCAGCGGATCCTAAAAATTTTTTTGGTATCTATCTAGACTGGTATGATACTCTCATGAAGTTTATAGCCAATTCCAGAGTTACAAGGTGTTGAGGTTCCCTTGTGAAAAAACTTACATCTTTCCCAATCATTGGATCAAAAAGATAACAGCTGAACTCTGTATTGAAAATCATTGGAATAGTAAATACCAATGAGTAAACCGCATATACTATCAGGACACTGCGGACAACTCTGAACACCTTTGGTTCCAACAAAAAATAGAGACAGAACTTGGGATTAACTTCGACGCAACGTTCAATGGCTAGTAATATACAGGCGAAGCAATCTGTCATCCATGCAATATTACAAAAAGATCCATTGAGAAAAAAGAAAAGTGGGTATTCACAAAATGTTATTCCATAGAAATCAAGATATCCAGGGATCAGGGAGCTATGGATCAATGATGCCATGTCAGATATTCCGATGATGAACATTAGTTGATAAGCTGGGGTGAAGGATTTAGCTTGACAAATTGTGATGAAACATGGGATATAGAGGATCTGGAAGAAGGGAGGGTTAATGAAATATGGAACTTTAATAGTCAACAATATTTTTTGTCAAGAAGTAGTGACGAAGCTACCGGACTTTCATAAAGATTATAGTTCACAAATGCCTTTTCTCCGGGCAGACCTGATAACATTTATGAGCAAAGCGTGAAGTTAGACAAAAGGTTCCGGTGGGTTCTACAAATTTGGATTAACTCGGGTCGACTGGCAAGTCATAGAGGTAAGCTGGACCAGCAGAGTTATCTGGGCCAACTCATTTCGGTCCGGCTTACCTAGCTTTTCTATGACTTGTTAGTCGATCTGGATAGGGCCCAGGCCCGATCGGAAAAAAGGCATTTGTCAATTATGCCGAAGAAACACGCCCGCCTATTCGTCTGTACGTCCCGATGTCCCAAACTTACCAAAAACAGCATTCCTGATACCATCAAATACACCCCAAATATCGGCCGTCTTGCTCCAGATTTCTCTATATTCTCTGGACATTTGTACGCGTCTGGCCACAATTCAAAAGAATTAGTCAACAAATAAAAAAACGACATTTTCAAAAACAGCATCTTATTTTTTCAAAAAGAGATTACAAGTTGAATGAATATTATGATCAGCTGCTGCCTCCTACTCGTTCCAAGGTTTACACAATCCCATGAGTGATCCTAATTCATTCAAAAACATGTGTCTGAATAGATAGGTAATTGGTGTTTTGAATGTTTTTTGAGAAAACCATTTATGAGAAATATGCACATGTTAGAACAAAGAAATAAACTAGTTTTGAAAAAAGTTATCAAACTTCACAATAATTCCAAGTGAATTCACAAAAACTTTAGATCCATCCGCAGCTTTTTCAACGGCTAAGTGCTCCTCAATTCCAATATGCAGTCCGAACTTTTCTCTCCATTTTTTTGGAATCAACATCTTCTGAACCGAGTTCCGGATAGTCCTGTTCAGAGTAAGGTAGACGATACTCAGACATCCACAGCTCATCTGCCAGATCACGTGTCCAATGATTATAAGCCATTGTGGGGAGTAGAAGAATTGCATGTATTCATAAAGGATGGCAGCCGTCGCATGGAAGAAACAGAGGATGACTCCTTGGAGGATGATCTGGAAGAGGTGAGATACAGTGAAAAATCGGGAGACGCAGTAATGCTTACCTGTCTCTTGGACTTATATAGCCACATTGAAGTAGTGTAGCCGAACTTGAAAATCAAGTAATAGCACAAGTAGAAATATAAAGTCGTAGTTGAAATCGCCACTAATAAATTATTAGCTGCATGGGAAAAGTTTGGGTATAATTTCGGCTGAAATTTTTCAGTTTTTTTCCAGCAACCAGTTTAGATCTAGACTTACATCTTTCCCAATCAATGGATCGAAAAGATAGCAGCTATAATCTGGATTGAAAATTGCTGGTTTGGTGAACATCAGTGAATAAAATCCATACAAAACTATTCCAGTCATCACCACGAAAAACTTTCGTTTTCCGAATAAAAATGCCAAGAAAAACTTTGGATTCACTTCCACACAACGTTCAATAGCCAACAGAATACATGCGAGACAGTCAGTCATCCAGGCACAGACACCTATGGATCCGTTGATGAAAAAGAATAGAGGATATTGGCAGTAGAAAGTTCCAGTGATGGCAAGGATTCCAGATACCAAGGAACTGATAAAGATAGAGGTGATATCAAGGATTGCAATGACAAACATCAATTGATAGGCTGGGGTACGGGATTTGACACGATGGATAGCAATGAAGCATGGGAGGTAAATCAGCTGGAATATTTGAAGATTTCATTTATGACTTCGCCCAATTTGGCTCAAAAATCTTTTCTGCCCTGCCAGACATCTGACTCAAGTTAAAGAAACAACATTACAGCACAAGTCAGAAACATCACCTAGAATTTTAACACAAAGACCCTCAAATTACCAAAAGCAAAACTCCAGAAACCAACAAATACGTCCCAAATATTGGCCACCTTGTCCCTGATTTCTTCATGTTTTCCGGACACTGATAGGCATCTGGTAGTGTGAATGAATGGGTCAAAACATAAAACAAAGACATGTTCAGAGATGACATCTGTGTGTTTTCGAAGTGTGAAAGATAAGAAATAATGAGCAAGCAGAAAGTGAGGTGATGACCCAATGTCTAGGTTTCTTCCCAATGGCGCGTGTTATTTCCTCGTCAGAAATGTTATGAATTGGTTTGTTAAAGTTGAATGAAGTTCATTTAGTTGAATGGATCATTTATCATTTTTTACGAGCACACGTGTTTCTCCACTCCCAGGGGTTTCTCATCACGGGCCAGGCGTTTACAGAAATTTTAAGACCGGTTCGGCCCGAGGTCCCGGATGTTTTTTTTTACTAAACTCTAAAGGCCGATGAATTTTCAGTGAACAAATGCAAAATTTTTAGAATACTGTTGGGTCGAGATTTCACGAATATGGTTGTTTCTGCATTTTTCCTCCTTCAGTGCCAATTACCCTTCCAGTTAGAAATATAACCCAAGCTTCATAACGTTGGATACATATTATGTTCTTAGTTATAACCCCAATGGGAAACTAATATCTAAACTAGTATTATGGGTACAACGTGTGTTATGAGTTTTGAACGAGTTGTTCAACCCAGACTTGTGAACAAACCATGATCTCTGTAGAATTCTAGTACAAAATTCAAAACTCGATGAAAAGAACGATAGTTTATCTAGATTTTCAGCAATTTCAGCAGGGTGCAACAAAGTTATCAATTTTGATCGTTGCTCGAGCTGCATTCACAACCGCCGAAACTGTTGCACACGCTTCTTCGACTGCCAAATGTTCATCGAATCCAATATAAAGACCGAGCCTCTCACGGATATGCTTTGGAATCAACATCTTCATAACCAAGTTTCGAATTGTCCGGTTGAACATCAGATAAGCCATGCACACGGCACCATTACTCCATTGCCAAATGAACTGACTGGCAATGATTATTTTAGGGGTGACTTCGATGAATTGCATATACTCGTAGATAAAAGCGGCTGCGGTGTGGAAAATACATAAGGTTATTGCTTGGAACAGGATCTGAAAATTGAATATAGGTCACAGCTCTTGAAGTGAGAAAGTACCTGTCGTTTGGTTTTATACAACCACATTGAAGTGGAGTATCCGAACTTGAAGATTAGACGATAGGAAATATACAGGTACAGGGCGGTAGTAGAGATACCAACAGCGAAGTTGTTGATGGTATGTGGGTAGCTATGGTACAGAAGAGGCTAAAAACTGGTGATAAGAGAAGAGAGACGCTGAGAACAAGACTGTATGTTTGTCTGTGTCCCTCATGCAAACTTACATCTTTCCCGATTAACGGATCAAAGAACCAGCAGCTATACTCCGAAGAAAACGTGAGCCCCTTCACAAATCCATAGGAATAAACTGTCCATGCAATCATTAGAAACCTCACAAACGGGAAAACTCTCTTGCGAAACAAAAACTCCAATGGAAAATCTGGATTTATTTCGACACATCTCTCCAAAGCCAACATGATACACGTCAAGCATCCAGCCATCCAGGAGCCACCAGCAATCGCTCCAAGACAGAATATTGGAAGTGGATAGTGACAAAACGATATTCCCATCATGTCAAAGAGTCCAGTACAAACTGAGTTGACGAATAAAGAGAGCATATCAAATATAGAGAGAGCGAACATCATTTGATAGACAGGGGCACTTGATTTCTTTTTGATGATGGCTATGAAACATGGAATATACAGTATCTGGAAGGAAGATTGACTTGGAAAACTTAAAAAATGAAAATTTTCAAATCTCACTATGAATAGTAAACCAAAAAACAAAAAGACCGATCCCAAAACCGGTCTTTCAAATCTGACAGTCGTCAAGTTCTTAGGACACTCATATGCTTCAGGCCATAAGGTAAATGAATTGGTAAAGATATGAAACATTGACATTTGGAGCGCCGACATTTTTTCTCTCGGAATAGAAATCTGACAACCAAGAATCGGTATGTCTAGAACACGTTTTGTTTTGAGTAGTAGGCGATAGTATAATCCCAGATGGGAACTGAATAATTCTTCGTATGATGTAAATACCACGCTTTTATTATGTGTGTTGATCAAAAAAATTTATGGAAACATACGAAAAAAAGGAACACAATAGAAAGTTGATTTTGAATAGAGCACATTCGAGAGGGATGGATAAAGATCGTTACCAAGAAAACTGAATGAGTCAACGCTTGATATTTTGGTTTTCTTTAACACATGAAGTTATCATATTTGATTTTTACACCAGCTGCATTCATCACAGGAACATTTCCTGATATAGTCCCTGCCTCTTCCGCTGCTAAATGCTCATCGAATCCAATATAAAGTCCATAATGCTTTCGGATACTTTTAGGAATGAACATTTTGAGAACCAGGTTTCGAATCGTTCGATTGAACACTAGATAAGCTATGCACACTGCTCCGTTACTCCATTGCCAAATGAACTGACTGGCAATGATTATCTTAGGGGTGACTTCGATAAATTGCATGTACTCGTAGATGAAAGCGGCTGCGGTGTGGAATATGCATAAGGTTATTGCTTGGAATAAAATCTGAATATTGAATATGGATTACAGCTCTTGAATTGAAGAAGTACCTGTCGTTTAGTTTTATACAACCACATTGAAGTGGAGTATCCAAATTTAAAGATTAGACGGTAGGAAATATACAAGTAGAGGGCGGTAGTAGAAATACCAACAGCGAAGTTGTTGATGGTATGTGGGTAGCTATGGTATAGAAGGGGCTGAAGACGCTGTATGGTTCTCTATGACTTCCAGAGAAACTCACATCTTTCCCAATCATTGGATCGAAGAACCAACAGCTGTACTCTATTGAAAACAGTACAGGTTTCACAAACCCAAACACATAAACTGTCCACATCACCATCAAAATTCGGACACCTGTGAAAAAATACTTCCGGAACAGAAACTCCAAGGGAAATTGCGGATTTATCTCGACGCATCTCTCAATTGCAAGTAAAACACAAGTCAAACAACCAGACATCCATGATCCTCCAGCCGTGGCACCAAGGAAGTATATGAGGAGTGGGTATTGACAAAAGGATACTCCAAGGATGTCGAAGATTCCAGTACAAATGGAATTTATCGATAAGGAGAGGATGTCGAATATGGCAAGGACAAACATTAATTGGTAAACTGGGGCACTGGATTTCTTTTGAATGATAGCAATGAAACATGGGATGTAGAGCATCTGGAAATTTCCAGTCTTGGATGGAGCTTGGTCAGCAAATGACTCACAACAAAAAATAATCCGGAAACCAACAAAACCCATCCGAGAGTAGAATGCTTGACATCTGGCCGTTCAATTGTTGGTTCACATCCATAGGCGTCAGGCCACAAAGTTAAAGGATTAGTGAGAACATAAAACATTGACATGTTCTTTGCCGACATCTTACATTAGAAATGAAGCTAGTTCAATAATATTTATTCCGTTTTAGAAACGAAATATTGAAAACAGTATAATCCCAATGGGGTCTAAGTTCTAACAAATTGCTTTCCATGAATTCGTGTTTTTCTAGAAAACCAGATTTATTAAACAACTAATTACACATCCAATTATCAAATCGAATTTTCACACCGATTGCATTAATCCCAACAAGATTTCCAGTGACCGTTCCAACGGCCCCTTCAAGTGCCAAATGTTCATCGATTCCAACGTGAAGACCCAATTTTTTCCGGACTTTTCTTGGAATCGTCATTTTTAGAACCAGATTTCTGATAGTTCTATTGAAAACTAGATAGGTTAAACAGACAGCTCCACTGCTCCATTGCCATACAAATTGGCTAATGATTATCAGTTCCGGGGTGACAGGGAAGAATTGCATGTACACGTATAGTAAGGCAGCTGCAGTATGGAAAATACATAGAGCAATGGCTTGAAAGAGGATCTGGAAAGTTAATTTTTTCTGATAACCACAGATGCTAGCTCAGTTGTACCTGCCGTTTTGTTTTATACAACCACATTGAAGTAGAATACCCGAATTTGAAAATCAGATTATAGGAAATGTAAAAATATAGAAGTGTTGTGGAAGTGCCCACCACAAAATTGTTGATTGTGTGAGCATGACTATGATATAGGTCAGGCTGAAAACTTACAATTTTCAAAAATTCGAACAGGACGTGACTCACGTCTTTCCCAATGAGTGGATTAAAAAACCAGCAACTAAACTCCAAAGAAAATACTGTTGCCTTTGTGAAACCCAATGAATAAACTGCGTAACAGAACATTAGAACTCGAACTTTCGGGAAAACTTTTCCCCGAAAAAGAAACTCCAGGAAAAACCGTGGATTAATTTCAACACATCTTTCAATTGCCAGCAAAATACAGGCCATACAACCGGCCATCCAGGAGCCACCGGCTATTGCTCCGAGACAAAAAATGGGAAGTGGGTAATGACAGAAAGTGATGCCAAAAATATCAAAAAGTCCAGTGCATATAGAATTAACGGATAGGGAAAGAATGTCGAATATGGCTAGGGCGAACATTATTTGGTAGACTGGAGCTTTGGGCATTTTTCTGATAATTGCGATGAGACATGGGATGTATAGGGACTGGAAAATTTTACTGTGAAAAAAATACTAGCTTTGATCTGTATTCCGAAATCAAGCTCTTTTTTTAATCTGCGAGTTATGAGCCAGCCCGAAAAAAACAAAACAATTCCAAGAACTTACCACAAAGAACACGCCAGAAGCCAAAAACAAGGACCCAAGTTCTGGTCTCTCCATTTCAAAATCCATCATGTCAAGAGGACATTCATAGGCTTCAGACCACAAAGTGAACGAATGGGTGAAAACGTGAAACAGGCACATTTTGAGAGCCGACATCTTGCTCAACTTGAATGATCGAATACTCTAAAACATGAAGTTTCATTACATTGGTATCTTGTGCCAGGAAATTGCAATATTCATATGAGTGGTTTTGTCTCAGACAACTTGTTTTTCGTGTTCGTCACTGGGCTTTAGACACTGATTGCCGGTTTCTCGTACACTATAATTTCCGTTTTTTTTTCTGTTATGACTGAGACGCCGAACCGACTAAAATAAAGATCAGCTTTGATGCTTCTAAAGTGGAAGTTCGTGAAGTTGAGATTTCAAAAAACTAATCATGAAGAGGAGAGTAAAACTCACGTTCAGAGATCAATAAAAGAGTCGTAAGGTTAAATGATATCTTCATCAAAATAGTCCTAAGGCAATAACAAGTCTGAAAAATTCCCTTATGTCAGAAGTTCCTAGAAACTAGTGGAACACCTGAAAACACTTTTCAGATGTACAGAAAAAAAGAACTATGAAGGAAGATGGAGGAGTCACAAACCACAGTCACAGGGAATGTGTTAGTTGAATGTTGAAATCAAAGAATTAGAGCCTTTGAGATCTCAAAGTGCGACCAGGAAAGATTTGAAGAATCTGTCACCCATTTTAAATGGAAAGGAACTGATGCTATCAAGTCCCCAATAATCTTTTGAAATCCAGAACTTTCCTGTAAAACAGCATGTACAACCGAAACACTAACGTCTTCTAGGCGGTAAGTTACAGTAACCCAATTAGCATGTAAGATGTTCTGTACTGTTGAACACGTACTTTTTCAATTCCTGGTTTAAACATTCCTTATTAACAATCCTATTTCTTGAATTTCATCGATTCCATTAATCAAGTTCTTGTCTAGAATTCTATCGCTGTGACTTCAGCAATTAGGATTTTACTCCTGGGATTATATAGTTGTTCTCGAAGTGTGTCCACATTTCAAAACAGTCTGACCAGACACAGAATATAAATACCTCTCATTTGACTACGTAGTCATCGTCAGTCTACCATAGCAAGTATGTCGGATCTTGAAATGTCTTTATTCAGTTTTTTGAAAAAGTTTTTCACTTTGAATGAAGCCTATGAATGTCCGGCAGAGATGAAAGAACTATTATATCCAAAACATGTGTTGGGAGCCTATTTTCTGATTACCGGGATTATTTTAATAGTAAGTTGGAATACTACTGTAATAAAGTTTTTAGGAAACATGTGCCATCGAAGTTTTCTAGAAAATTTGTAGGAGTTTCTAACAGTTGCAACTTTTGTTTTTAGCTACTCTACATCCCCTGCTTCGTCGTAATGATAACTTCGAAATCCCGCAATCCGGCCTTCCGAATCATGATAATCCTTGCTGTATTCGACATGATCAACCTGTCAGTCAACTCTGTCAGCACTGGAATCTTCGACATCTTTGGCATCTCTTTCTGCCAATATCCACGTCTCATCTTCATCATTGGATGTATTGGAGATGGTACCTGGATGGCCGGATGCTCCGCTTGTATCCTTCTCGCAATGGATCGTTGTGTAGAGATCAATTCAAAATTCTTTTTGTCGTTTTTGTTTCACAAGAAATGTTTCCGATGTGTTCAATTTGTGGTGGCCGCTTACTGGTTTTATGCGGTGATGTTTTGTAAGCCAATTTTGTTCAGTGCAGAATACAGTTCATGGTTCTTTGATTCAAAGATTGGTAAAGATGTAGGGGGAAAAAAACTTCAGACGTCATGAATTGTAATTTCAATTTCAGCCAAAACTATACCATAACATTGCTCATACCGTGACCAATCTAGTGGTGTCTGCGGCAACAACATGCTTGTACATTTACATGTGTATATTCTTGTACTACAAAAAAGGAAAGGTGAACAATTCAATGTGGGTTAATAGGAATAGAAATCAAGTAAGTTTTCTAACGCAGTTGGATTTCTCAATTCAAAGCTCTCAGGTCGTGCTCCAAGCCATCATCATCTGCTCTTTCCACGCCGCTGCCGCCTACATCTACGTCTACATGCAATTCTTCTACTCCCCAAAACTCCTTATCCTTCTTGGCCAGCTCACTTGGCAATGGAGTAATGGATGCTTCTGCATCGTCTACCTCACTATCAATCGATCGATTCGTAGCTCTGTCCGTAATATGATAACACATAACACGCCTCAAAACACAAACAACGCAATGTCTATGGGTGGCGTCACTAGCAAGTCTGAACCTAGTAAAGTGTCCCAGGAAATCGTACAAGCCGCTGAAAACACGGTGGCTGTAGTAACCCACGCTAATGTCTAGTGATGTGTTACGTCCCTGGATGATTGGGACTGTCTAATGTGCTCGTTGTTGACTTCCTCCCTATTAGTATAAATAGACAAGTTTCGTAAATGTTCCATCCTCATTTTATCGTCATGTCTACCCCAACTAACTATCACATGTCATTGGCTTACTTTATTTTCAATAAATTTGAATTAAACTCCAACTTCTATTCTTGTCCGGAAAACTGGACCATGGCTGATGAGGATAGGATGAAAAGACCGTTCCTGGGATTGTATTTCATGACAAGTGGAGGTATTTATGTAGTAAGATTAAGAATGGGGCTATAGTAATCTACAGTATCTTCTTATTTTAGACCCTGTACCTCCTCTGCTTCATAACCATGCTAAACCGCGATCTTCTCCGCTATCCTGTTTTCAAAATCATGGTTAGCCTGGCTCTCTGTGACATTCCTTCTGTCTGTGTCAACTCTATTGCAACTGGGATAATGGGATACCATGGAATCGTTTTCTGTGACTACCCCCGCTTGATCTTCTTGCTCGGTGCTAATGGATTCGGTCTCTGGCTCGGATGCTCTTTGTCTTGTATCACTCTCGCAGTTTGTCGAATCAGTGAGCTCAATGCAGATTTGAATATCCGCTGGATCTTCCAAGCTCCATTCATCTACTTCCTGATGTTGCTCTTCTTCTTGGCACCATTCTACGGAGTGTTCTTCACAAAGCCAGTAATCTTCCGTCCAGAATATATGTCATGGTTTTTTGACCCGGGAACTGGCCTGGATCCTTCTTACTACTATAACTTGAATCAGCCAATTAACAATGCTGCATTGACAATTATCACATTGTCTTTATATGCTTATCTTGTTTCCTACCTGATTAGAAAAGGGAACAACATCGAATCAGTTCAATTCTCAAAAACTCAACGTCCAGTTATTCTTCAAGCCGCAATCATCTGCTTCTTCCACTCAATCACCTCTTTCGTTTATGTCTACATGCAATTCTTCTATTCTCCAGAATGGTTCATTGTAGTGGCTCAGATTGGATGGCAGATCTGTACAGGTAAGGGAAAATGCTAAAATCGAACACTATAGTGGTTTCAGGATCCGTCAGCATCATATACCTCACCTTGAACTATACTATCCGGTCATCAGTGCGGAAGATGGTGTGCCCAAAAAGATTCCGAAATGATAATCGAGTTTCTTACATTTCTGATCAAAATATGGAAAGTAAAGTATAATTGATCCCTTTTAACTGGATAAATCCAAATTGAAGTCTGCCCATCCAAAACACAATACTAGCTGCACTAACCTCTTGAGAAAAAAGAATAAATGATCCACATCAAAGATTGGTATCTCCGATTCGCGCAAAAGAAGACAAGTGCAGTTTCGAGAGAATTAAATAATTTATCAGATTGAATAGTTCCTTATCGGGTTGAAATTCATCGAACATGAAAGCCACGGGGGCTTTTTCAGGGACTTCTCATATCTTATGACTGTATTTCAGAGTTCGCAAATGTAGCGCACATTCTTTATTGGTCTGTAGTAACTATCCTACAGTACGTCTAGCAAAGTACCGTAGTCCAGCCATGTTTCGGTTACACGAATGTCCGTTTACAAGGCCACCTCACTGATGCAACTCTGTTATAACTGGCAATACAAGCCGCTCTCTAGAGAGAGTGCGCTTCTATTAAAGCAAGCTCGCTCAGCCCCTCACTGTCTTAAAGTTCGCCACCATCGTCATTGAAATGTTCATTGTTTGTTTAAACCGTTTTGCAGATTCAACGATTCCCGATGCCAATCTCATAGTTATAATACAAAATCACTTGATCCAATTCATGCTACATACAAATAAATTGACCGGACCTGCTTCCTCATCGGAGATACTCATTTTTCTGTGTTGATTGTTTGAACTATTCATCTTTTGCCTGAACAGCTGCGAAGATTCGACTATTCTTGATGTTAATCTCAAGTTTACAGTGCGAAGCTACACACAAAGAGGTTAATCGATGGCCGAAGACTTACTTCCTTTTCGGAGATAACAATCTTTCTGTATTTGTACAAATGGCCTTTAAAGATTTAATAAAATGTTGATTCGTGTTGATTTCCATATGTTTTGTTTGAAAGTTTTTTGAACAATTGAACCTTATCACCAAAACACAACTCTGAAAATTCATGGGTTCTGAATTCCCCTCTTCCTCATCACACCATTCATCAATTGCTAGTACATCTTCTGCTGAATGTGCAGTTTGTGGAGATGAAGCGTGGAGTTATCGTCATGGTGCAGCAGCTTGCCTAGGGTGTACTGTATTTTTTCGAAGAGCAATTGCAAATAAAACTCAATGCAGATGTCACAAAAACAATAATTGTGAGATTTTGAGAGGTTAGTAATTTGATTCATAGTTTTTGTTTTCAATAATAATGAGCAGTTTTAGTCTTCCGAGGAGCCTGTCGGTTTTGCCGATTCCAAAAGTGTCTACAAGTGGGTCTCAACCCGGAGTCGGTTAAGAAAAACAGTTTGCCTGGAATAGACGATAAAAAATCACATCTGAAGAACTTGGACTATGGTAACCTAAATCCATAAAAATCAGATATCAATTTTACAAATTTAAGAAAATGACACTAACCTAATCAAGGAACTTGTGGTCTTTCAAAACGATCAGTATCGAAAACATCTCCAATATTTTGCGAATCACAAAATCAATATTGCATTTTCCAAAAATAATATGGTGCAGCTTACCGAAAAAAAAAAACTGTTCTCAATTGTCTCATTTTTCAGAACCACGTAATTTTCCGTCGCCGAGCCCAACCACTCGATATAAGCATTATGCTAAAACTAGGTTTGGAAGAAGCTACAGAGTTCGGAAACCAGCTGAAACCTTTCAAAAAGTTACCTGAAGAGTCCAAGAAAAGCGTTTTGGCGGAGTATTTCCTAGCGTTTCTATTGATTGATCAGGGATTCAAAACATCTAGAGGACCGAATCAAGGAATATGGTTACTGCAAAATGAGAGTTTCATGCATCCGGACTACTTTTTTGGATTGCCAGCAGCTTCGGCAGAAACCAGCAGGGTTAACCTAGAGTAAGAGTATACTTCAATAAGGATAGAATATAACATCGAGTTTTCAGACTTCACTCCACCTTTGTGATGGAACTTTTGAACACCGTTTCTAATCCCTTCCGAAGACTGGGAATTGATGAAACAGAATGTGTTGCTTTGAAGATTCTGATGCTGTTGAAGCGTAGGTTGTTGCTCTATTTAACTGAATAAGGTCAATATTTATAGCATCTTGCTCACAGCGAGCTCTTTATGCCGGCAGAGAAGGTGTTATCTCTAAACTATTTACCAGTTGTTGTGAAGAACTGATGACTCATTGTTCCAAAAAAGAGTACAAAGCTGAACGATTTGGGGAGCTGTTACTACTGATCGGATCGATTCGATGTGGTGTAAAAGCAATTTACAATCAAATGAAAGTGTCAGATCTGTTTGATTTTCGGAAGTTTGATGAATCTATCAAAAAAGTTTTATTGAAATAAATCGAAAATCAATGTTGAACTACCGTTGAATGATTATTCAAAGACACCACAACTGCCACCGAATTCTTCTTATTACACGTCATCATCTCGAAGAATCTCTTCCGTATCATATCATTCAAAGCGATATAAATAAACACAGGGGCACCATGAACGAACTGCCATAGAAAGTGACCGAATATTATTACTCCAGGGGATACTGGCGTCAGATTCATGATGACGTAAATGACGGCGGCTATCTGACTAGCCACGCATATCAGTATCGATTGAATGAAAACTTGGATTTTCTAAAATCGGAGAGATAGGTAAACTTCAACTGTAAGAAATTACCGTATTATGAAACCTTGATTGGGTCGCCACTCCTTTCAAATTATTCCTGACAATGGAATAAAATGGAATGTATAAAATACAGGTCATCACCACAATAGAGAAATTGTTGATCGTATGAAATACATTATCATATTGGTTAGCCTTTTCTGGGAATATCATGGGATCGAAGAACCAGGCATGATGCTTGGAATTGTATACGTGAGGAGTGGTAAACATAAAATACAGACCATAGATTATCGATAAACTAAGTATCACAAATGTCTTGTTGCCTTCGAAAATCATGATTTCAATGTGTGGCTTTGACATTACCAGCAATCGATTGCACACCAAAATTAACGATGTGAAACAGGAAGAGCACCAGAGGGACATTGCAATTGAGCCAGTGATATAAATTAGATTAGGGTAGGTACAGAAAACGGCCCCCTGGATTCCAAGGATACCAGTTAGCACAGAGTTGATGAGGATCACAAAGAAATCAGTGATGGCTAATTGAAACATGATTTTGAAGCATGGAATTTTGAAATGTTCTTTGTCGAGCATTATTTTAGTGATAGGGATGTAGAGGAGCTGGAAATGTTTTTGATGGACATCCGGACAAACAGGACTCACATTGACAATCACTCCGTAAATAATTTGAAGATACCCAGTAATTGGTTGTTTCTCTCCAGTTTCCAGTGACCATTGCTCTGGAGTCCGGGAACTAAAAAATATCGGTTATCAAAAATTGATTCACGACTTTTAACCGTACTTACCTACAGTTATACAAAGGAATGTTCTCCACACCACCGTAGATTATAATATCAACCATTTTTAATGACAATGAAAATGTGATTGGAAGAGGAACTGGTCATGTTATTCTCGTTTAGGGACAGTCCCCAAGGAGTATGGTCTCCGAGAAAACACGAGATGAGTTGCGTAAGGTTTTAGTCAGAACCATTCGTCTGGCTAGACAAAATTGAGGAAGTCGAGTACGAGGGAGTTATGAAAAACATTCAATGGTCCGTTTTACTATTTAAGAACATTATATATTTTCAAAGAATAGATGATAATGAAGAGTTTTCCAATAAGCTGAAGTTCACCACAGTTACATTTTCTGGGTTGAAAAAATTTCAGCTGTCTTTAAAATATTTATTTATTTTTTTTTCATTTTTTCAATCAATTTTTCTTTAGTTATTGGAGACACATCACTTAAGTATGCATGGTATTATCCTTTGATGTCCAAAAGATAAAGAAAACTAGACCAAAAAAGTGGAATCAAAAATCTTCAGGATTAGAAAGTGGGATGTTGGGATCAGAGAGAAAAAAGACGATATCTAGGATATAGTAAGGAATAATCGGCTATCAGTCCTAAATACTATCATTAACGTCCTAAGTCGGAAAGCTGCCTCTCACAAATAGATCAAAATTAGATTGATGGAAAACATTGGATACTGTAGTCTGGTTATAAAATGATTTGATCGAGCAACGAATCGATCCAATCAGCATAACAATCTCTCCATATCGGACCATTCCGTCAATCGGAGACTTTTTGATGGTATACTCCATCAATCTCATCAAACATCTCGAAACTATTTCTTTAGATTCTTCAACATTCACTCTTCGGGGAAACGATGCTGAAAAGTAAAAGAGTTACTTTTTGGGAACGGCAATGAAGACCCAAAGTACAAGCGCGTTTATAGTCCAACGCGTCACAAAGGCCAAAGAGCGGGTTACCACAAAATGTCTGGTTCAGCCATCAAGACCTGTTAAATGAGCAATATTTTCAATTGGGACTATAGTCTTCGAGTGTATGCCTTACCATCATACCGTACTCGGGGAAACCGTTTTCCCTGGCAAACACAGCAACCTCCTATGCACCTGAAAACAATATCACTACTGATATCTTTCCCAAGAAGAGGTTTTGATTAACTTGGTTGGAACCCACGGGCAAAAAGAAGCAATGTCTTGAGAAATACGCATTCCATCGCATCAATTTCCAGGTTTGAGAATGGAGTTTTGATCTCGTTCAGTAATCCGTTTACGAACTCGGAGTGATATCTGGAATAGTAGTTCTGTAATCTGAGGCAGAGAGGTATTTTTTACCTAGTTTTAGACCAAATTTAAAAAGCGGTATCTACAGTTTCTCACCGAGAAACACAATCAGTTAGTTTGAAAAAAGGGTGATGGAAACAAACGATCAACGAGGGTTCTGGTAGGGCACCTAGGTTCAAACCTACAAAGGCAGCTACCATCAATTTTTCAGATATACATTTTTAAGGTTCCATCTTCCATTGAGATTACTGCACTGATGTAAGTCACTGATACAGGTAAAGTAGGCTCTAGAGTCGACAAAATCCCTATAAACCCCCCCCCCCCCCAATCACATTACCTTGCTTGCGTCGGCGCATCATACTGTACCGGACTAACTCCATTTGTGATGCCAAAAAAGCAACTGGGATGAAGGAATGTTCCATTTTGAAGAAACCAAAATGCATCATCCGTTATTCTGGCAGTTTTGAAAGCTTGATCAATTAGAAGATAAGCTATTCCAAACTCTGCAAAAATTAGACGCTTCCTTTCGATCCCAAGATTTCTGAAAGACGGAAACTGATTTGCAAAATCTATTGCATTACGAAATCCAATATGCAGTGTTAAATTGATATCTGATGGTTTTGCACAACGATAGGTCTTTTGATTGATCTAAAACCATCAATACTTTGTACACTTTTTGAACTTGATCACAAACTTTAACCACTCCGATCTCGTCGTCACTAATAAATGAGGTATTGTAGTTTTGATGAAGTTCTCGCTGATATCTTTGAAGTAGAAGTAAATCAAAAAAGTGTGTATCATTGGTAATTCCCTCCAATCTCTTCCGCAGTGTCTTCCAGTATCTGGAGTCTAGAATTTTCTCATTCCACGTTATATGATCTGTAAGGATGTAAGGTTATTCATAAAAGTTTAATTAATCTTATAATGTTATTTTCCAATCAACCCGGTTCAAAGGCAGTGTTTTTGTCTTGTTTCAAAACAAGATATAAAATATATAAGTTGTTTTCTGTCTCCTCTTGCAAAACTTCATTACTCATAGATCTGGAGAGCCTTGTAGACGGAAGGATTATGACTTTAAGTAAAATTTTTTGTGATGAGCAGAATTAATAAAAAAAATTTTTGAAATTAAATGTTCACTTTAACTATGAAGTGATCGATTTCATTGGTGTTTTGTAGTGTCCTTTCTTTCAACTTGTCATCCAGGAGCGCGGACTCTCCGATTCGATAAATCAAAATAAGGAGGCAACGAAATCAAAAAGGGTAAATAAATTGCTTTACCGAAAAACTTCGTTAAAGGTGGTGGAACATGAAAGTGTACGGGGACTTTTCGGGGACTTTTTTCTCCCCCGGCACTTATAGGCAATCCTGGTCTTCGCGCCTTTTCAGCCGCATAGTGCAGCCGGTAGCGCGTTTAGTGATGCGCCAGTCTGGCCCTGAGTTCGAACCCACCAGAGGTATCTACTTTTGTAATTTCAGAAAAATTATTTTTTTCATGTTCTACCACCTTTAACGAAAAGAAAAATACAATGATATGAACTAAAAAATATCCAACTGACAACCAAAAAGCCACATAAACGCACCTTCAATAATAATCCCGGCGTCCAAAATTTTTTGAAGTCTACAATATCGACAAAACGAAGGGGATCCTTTAATTTCTTTAAATGAAAACAATTTTCAAACAATTTTCAACTAACCGACTCTTCTCTCCTCGCACGGTGACACACACCTTCTCATTCTTTTTTCATTAACGACTCTTCGAAAAAACATGAAACATTTTGAACAGATACCTTGTGTTAGTAAATTCGAATCCTCTAGACAAATAATGCAGGGAGGATGCATCTTCGTTGGATAGAGTATGAAGAGAATGAAATGTTCCTCCTCATATATAGGGAGAGTCCCCTCCCTCTAAGTCTAAGACTAATCTTCGGATAAATAATCTCCCTATGAAATGGATTTTAAAAAGACATGTCACTCTAAGAGCAGCTCATCTTCTCATAAGAAACGATGAGGTTGAGGGTGTGCGTTGTTGTAAACAAAAATATATTAGGAGATTACAAACCAAAAAATATATTTTTATATGATAAAGTCGTCAATTATCTCGAAGCCTTTCTAAAAAAATCATTTCCCACGTGTATGATCAGTAAGAATATAATCTACCAGGATTGACAAGAAGATCAAATTTGCATACTGGTAGTTTTTTTTAGATATTTCCTCATGGATACTTACTGATCATACTAGAAATGAAGAGATTTCATCATGAACTGCTCATGTAAAATTCTAGAACAACACTTTTGAGCTTACAACGTTTTTTATGGATAGTCCAGAACACCAGAAAAAACAATTTTCTACAATATAACCCTTTATCTTGAGGCAGTAGCTTCAAGCTCTTTAACATTTTTCTTCCTATTTTCTGTTCTCTTTTAAAAAAAACTTTTGAGGCATCCAGATTATGAAAAAATGAACGTTTCTCGAAACCTTCGACTTCTTCTCATTACATATTGATTTGTTGTATTGAAAAAATCGGTGTTTGTCTTCTATGGAAACGAAGGCTCTCAAATCACAGCCGACGCTGTTTTTTATCCGGGTCCTTTCCTATAACAGGGGTAGCCTTGTAGATCATAAAAAGTCGAGCATTTTGATGAAAAAAAGGTCCGATTTCCGCTATCCGCGGCCGACTTATGGCGAAAGCCGAGAGCCGTAGCCTCGATACTGATATTGTCTGATGGAACTTTGAAGTCGAAGCCAGACAATTATCTTCAATCTGCGATTTCAATAAGAGTTATCTGTAAAAAAGTTGATTCTGTTAACCACGAAGTCCACTTTTCAAGCTTTCCTTCCTTTTTTCCTATGCGGTGTCTTCCACTCACTGGACGTTGAGTGAAAGAACGGAGGAGGCGACTCCGCCCATTTACTTATCCGCGCATAACACAGCGTCATTTATTTCCAGTCTTGCGTGGGCTCAAAATGGAACCAAAAAGCAGGACTGTAATGTATGTTTTGCGTATTACCTCAAATCGTCTTATATGATTCCTAAAGACTAATTGTTATCTAATCGGGGTTTACTGTAAGTGTTTTTCTCATCTCTTTACAAATCCATTATGGTAATTTTGGGAAAACCGGTAGATAAAATTATTTTAAAAAATTATTAATGAACAAAAAGTTTGTAGAACGTTCCAAAATTCTCTCGAGTTCAACTTCTCACCAAATTAGCTAGAATGCGTCTAAAAAATGAAGAACATTTTGAGTATTAAATCACTCTGGTCGAAGAAATATCCACGTATTGAGGATGGACTGTTGAACTTTTAACATTTGAGTTTGAGCAACAAACAAAAATATTCTTCAACTTGAACATTGCAAACAAAGTGTCCACATTCCGTTTGTTACAGCTAAGATACACTAGCTGAATCATCAATGGTGTTGTGAAGGCATCTATGATGGGAACTATTAGAAAAGCAAGAGAAACATAGGCATCTTCATAAATAAGAACTGTCACAAAAACCATAGGCAAACTTATCTGAAATGCTGAATGAGTAAGTATGAATTTACAATATCTAAGCTTACAAACTTAAAAATCATCATCACCATAATTTGAATGACAATATACTTCCCTGGTTTTGTCAATCGTATAGTCGGTAGGTAAAAGAATCTTCGAACACTAAAGTAAATTGGAATGTAAAGTGATGAGGACACAAGGAATATTATGTTGAACAATCCAACTCCAATCTGTAATTTTTCAAACTTGGCTGGTCCGAGCTTTTTGAATTTTTCTGGGCCCAGCACTAAAAATGTGACCTTCCCCGCCAATTTTCTTTCGAATTTCCATTAAAAACCCATTTTTAAAAGGAAAACGTTTGAATTACCATGAACGAGACATCAAATTGTCCTTTTTTGATACGCTCTCCAAAAAAACTCAACCACAGCAGAATGAGATCTTTTGCACTGACGACACAATATAGAAGCCAGATTCTCCTTATCAAACTGTCTTGGAACGACACAACAATTTTCTCGAATTGTGGAAAAAAATAAATCAGAAATCTCTGAATTGAAAGAATCGACAATAGCAGGTGAAACGTCTGTATGATCACGTGTAAACTGATTATCATAAGGATGATTGCGATCCAAATTGCTATGCCCAGGAAGAGTCCAAACCTAAAAATCTTGAGCGTGCGAATTCATTTTTAAAAAATTAGTTTACGCGTTTTGTGGAAGTGAACACTGAATAGATTTAAACAAAATGTATATAAAAACTTTAAGCAGCAAAGCTTTCACTACCAAACCAGAAAAATAATTTATAATGGGAAAGAAAGGTGTCTGTAACAAACTGAGAATTAAAAGTTCAATTGAATTTTTTGATTACCGATTTGTCCCGACTCTGATTTTGCTTGTTGACTAAAATGTAAAACGGACAAAGTAAACAACTGATAATAACAAGAAACCGAGCAAGAACGAATAAAAGGACCATGTTAACAACTGCAATTCCTTTTAAAGGTGTATATGTACTATTATTTTGATAAATGTCAATTTCAAAACTGTTCGTGATATTCATGTTTAAAATGCGCGAGTTTCGAGGTAAGGGTGATTGTTTGAAAGTCAAATAATTTGATTATTGCAGCTGTATGTTGTTATGAATTCTGAGAACAACTGACTAGTTCAAAAAAATAGAAAGGCTAAGAGTAAAAATCTAACGAAAGATTATAGAGTTCAAGGAAAAAATCAAAGGATCAAGCATAGATGATGATTGAAATGCACTATTAATCTATTTTTCCAAGGAGTGCACTACTATTGGAGTGGCACTTGATAAACAACGAGGAAATCAGGAAATTTTCTCACAAGTAAGTTCTAATGCAACGGTTCTAGAACTACACTGCTATCTCCGTTTTACCTCTTTTTTAGCAGCCAAAAGTTTTTTTTTCTGAACGGTTCAATCTGACCAGAAAACTATATTCCTTGGAACCAAAACGATCACAAATGATGTGTTTTGGTATTCATATCGTTTATGACTAACATGGGCGTTTCCACTTTACTATGGTCTGTGCTTAGAACTCATTTGTTTTTCATTATGTTTTCTAGTCTACTCCTACAGTCCCAAGTGCCCATTATCGTTGTGTTCTCCCCAATTACCCCTTTTCATTTTCTGTTCTAGAATGCTTGAAGGCAAAGAATTTCATGAATTTCTCTCCTTTTCCTACTTAATAACTGCTGGATCCTCTTTAGTACTTAATGCTCTATTGATTTATTTGATTGCAACAAAATCACCGAAAGAGTTCGGTTCGTATAAATATTTATTGATTTTTACCTCAGTTTTTGAAGTTTTGTACGCAGTTCTGGAAGCGTATTTGACACCGGTGAGTCAAACTGCAAATGCGCTCTATTGATAGCTTTCAACATCTAGATTCACTTCTCCGTGGGTACCACTGACATTGTGTTAATCTCGGTGAATGATAAATCCATCTCTCGTACCTGGATTCGTATTCTGAACTCTGCCTACTGGGGTGGATTCGGAGCGACTCAGTCGATATACGCAGTACATTTTGTGTACCGTTATCTGGCCGTCAGTAGAAACTCCCTCTTGAAAAGTTTTGATTCCTGGAAACTTATTTTATGGTTTCTAGTTCCCTTCTCTATGGGTGCAGCATGGTCATTTCTCGGGTTAGCTCTATGTGGTCCTAACCCGGAGTTAACAGAGCTCGTTAGAAAAAGTGTGATGTCATCGTTTGGAGAGTCGATTGACAACTTTGAATATCTTGGGGGAACAATGTATGATATCAAAAAAGATGGGAGTATAGATCTACACTACAAGTTCCTGATTTCTGCCGCCTTGATGTCTAATATTGTAGTAAGTTAAGTTTAGAAGACCATTCCAACAAAACTCTTTCAGACTGCCTCCTTCGCCATCATTATCTATTGTGGTGTCAAGTGCTACTCTCTTATCTACAAAATGATGGACACCTCGATCACAGTTTCCCAAAAATCTCGAGCAATCCAGTCCCAACTGTTCTACGCGTTACTGTTTCAAATAGCAATCCCAACAGTATTGTTGGATGTTCCGTTGACCATATTTTTCGGATTGAACATGACAAACAATGGGATAGAGGGATACAGTGGATACTTATCATTTGCGATTAGTTTGTATCCGGTCATAGACCCGCTACCAAACTTTTTTGTGATTAGCTCGTATCGGAGAGCGCTATTCGGTGAGTTTCAAAGCCGTGACAAATAAATGTGATAATAAAAATCAAGTATGATATTTTGTTTTCATAGTTTTTTTTAGATTGAATCCATTTCCCTCAAAACCAATTTTTTTCAGGGTGCTGCAGTAAGAAATAAGTGACAGATGGTGCATTCACTCTTGCCAACTCCGATGTCCAATTGGACATAAGAACCCAAATTCCTAATTGATAATTTTCAACACTACATAACATAAATGCATCTTACAAGTTCGGGTCTATTGATAATCGGTAAAAATTTCATAACGTCATTCTTTAACAAAACCGAAAGCCAAACCAAAAAGATTAGCCAGAAGTGAAACGAGAAAACTAGGTGTGATATTTTGTTCCTAGTAAATCTTCTGTACAGTATACGTTTCCTTTTAATTCAGAACCAATTTTTTTAAAGTGTGCCTCCTTTAAAAGAAAGTAAAAGACGGAGCGCCTTCTGTGGCAATTCTGGTGCCCTGCTTAAAATGTGATTTAAAATTGTTAATTGATAGTTTAGGAATGCTTTGATAAATTTTATGAGTTACAAGCCTGCCGCGCCTTCAGCGCTTCAGAGTATGTCACGGTACTTTTCTAATTCCGTGAATATTTTGATGCCAAGACTGACAAACAAATAAATAACTAAATCAATGTATTTACACACATCCCTCACGTCATTCTTTATATATAAGGATGATGCTATTTTGATAATCGATTATGAGAACAGATGAAATAATTTGCCAACAGGTGAAATTGTTTTCAATGGAAAAGCTTTACAATTTTTTTCGCTAATCTATACTTTGCTCGAAGTCGCCAAATATCTATGACCTCGACATGTATCTCAGATTTCGGATACTTAGATTCTCCAGAATTCCTGTCTTTGGCGCTTCATATTACCACAGCTATAGCAACTCCCATACATATTCTGGGTATATATTGTATCCTGTTCAAGACCCCGGATCAAATGAAAAGTGTGAAGTGGTACCTGTTGAACTTGCATGTTTGGATTGTCCTTTTCGATTATTCTATCACTTTCTTCACGGCCCCTTACTTGTTTTACCCGTATCTAGCTGGGTATCCGTTGGGAGTTTTGAGAAATTCCGGATTGTCGTTAATACCTCAAACTCTGTTTGTGTTGACAACAATGATATGTAGGTTTCAACGAAATTTGAAAACAAGAATTAATATTTTTAAGTTGTGTTCGCTTCAATAGTCGCAATTTTTGAGAAGCGTTTCTATTCAATATATGTGTGCTCTTCACAAAATAAATGGAAGTTTTGGAGAAAACCATGGTTAATTGCAAATTATGTTTTAATATTTTTGGGTGTTAACGGGTGTGTTTTTTGGATTCCAGAACAAGAACCAGCCAAGAGTAATATGTTCAAAGTGAACTATCTATCAACAAATTAAAAAAAAAAACATCGAAGGTGTTTCAGAACTTACCCTGCCTCCCTGACTATCTATATCATGCACCAATTTTAGTTTTCGCCAATTCTTACATGTACTTCTTCATAGCTTTCATAACATCTGTCCTTGGCACCGCATCCGAAATGATTTTATTTGGCATTTTATTGGTTCGGAACTCGCTAAAACAGCTTCAAAGCAAATCGATTTCTCAGAAAACGTTTGAAATGCAGAGATCATTTTCCAAAGCATTATTAATTCAAATGTGTATTCCGATTGTTATCTATCTTCCCCCGTACTTTTATATTCTGTACTCTTGTTACTTCAATTATTACAATCAATTTCTGAATAGCTGTGTGATAATTACTGCATCAATCCATGGGTTCTCTTCTACCATCGCAATGTTGATTGTTCATCGGCCCTATCGAAATTTCATGACGTCATTTTTCTCCAAAACTGAAAGCCAATCCGAAGAAACTAGTCAGAAGCAGTGCCGGAAAGTGGTACAAGTCAAGAATTGCTCAGTTATCAGTTGAAACAGTGTTTGTATTTTTCAACAATCATGCTTACCGTTTTAGCAGCCTTGTTTTCTTCACCGCTCCAAGGCTCGCATTTGGAGAAGAATGTTCGCGGCGAACAAAACAAGACTGCTGAACCGCCAAAGGCGCGGCAAGCAGCCTTGGAAAAAAAATATATTTACACCCAACTCTCACTTCAATAATTATAGGTTTATAATGTGAATTCTTTTTGGTTTCTGTGTTATGATTCCTCCTGTTCTGTTTTTTCGAACTCGTTAGAAATTTGAAGGCGAACACTCATCATTACCTCTTTCTTATTATTTCTAACTCATTCAAAAAATGAACTCTTCATGTACAGTACCGGCCATATTTATACGAACACCCCCGCTTTTCAGTTGATTTTAGTCAACTTTGAGCATGCGCCACACGGTCAAAAATTTTTCTACGGCTTCAAAAAATTTTGGGCATAAATAACATAGCTAGAACTTCATTTTTGTATTTGACAACTTTTTTGTGCAACCAC
>GL379812.1:183083-195964 GCA_000143925.2 Caenorhabditis brenneri
TTGTCGAATCTCCAGTTAGAAATCGAAATACACTCGTACATAAAGATGCATAGGAACAGAAGACATCACTCAGAACACGCTGTGCTTGATATTCAGAAGACATTTTCAATACGGATGTATAAATTGTGCCTGTACATAGAGGGAGCAAGAATGATTTCCGATAAGACAATGGTGACATGGAGCTTTCTCTGAGAGATTACAGTCTAGAGCATCATTCCACAAGGATTGGTCAAGAGCATCCTCTGCACAGGACCCATCATCATATAGGAGACTTCGAACTCTGAATAAATGAACAATCGGAGTAAGGTCATCTGTTCACACAGTTATGAGTTTCTTAATGCTTAGTACATAATATTTTTATCCCATGAGAATAGTCTCTTTTCTAAATGTATCGAGCAATGTATCAGTCACAGATTCTGGAAGAGCTCTAACTCTCGAGAGAGTGGTTGCACAAAAAAATTGTCAAATACAAAAATGAAGTTCTAGCTATGTTATTTATGCCCAAAATTTTTTTTATCCGTAGAAAAATTTTTGACCGTTCGGCTCATCCTCAAAGTCGACTAAAATTAACTGAAAAGCGGGAGTGTTCGTATAAATATGGCCGGTACTGTATTTCTGATTTCGGATACTTGGAGTCTCCAAAATTTTTTGCTCTATCTCTACATATTGCAACTACCATCGCAACTCCCACTCATCTTCTTGGATGTACTGTATCTTGTTCAAGACCCCGGATCAAATGAAAAGTGTGAAATGATACATGTTCAACTTACATTTTTGGCTTATTGTTTTCAATTATTCATTGACTTTTTTTCCATTTCTTTCTATCTATTCCCATTTTTAGCCGGTTTCCCATTAGAGATTCTTAGGAGCTCTGGAATTTCTATAGTTTTTCAAACCCTCTTCACAGTAACTGTCATGATGTGTGAGTTTTCACATAAATCGTTCTGGAAATATCGAAGACATCCTTGGTTGATTTCATATAATATTGAGCGCCCTCTCAAATGAACAAGATTTTCAGCAATCAACATGCCTACTTGATTATTTATACGATGCCCCAATATTCGTACTAGCTGAGTCCAAGTTATATCATTTTATTGTTTTTATTGTAATTATTCTTTGCGAAACGCTCAAAACGTTCATGTTTTGCTGGCTTACTCTCGTGCACAGAACAATGTCTCGAAAAACTTTCGAAATGCGAAAAAAGTTTTCGAAAGCGTTGTTGATACAAATGTGTCTTCCACTAATGATATATTTCCTAGTATACTATCATGTTTTCTACTCTTGTTATTCCACTAACTGTCATCAGTTTGTGAATAATTGTGGAGTTCTCTTAGGATCCTTCCATGGAATATGTTCTAAAGTGGTCATGCTTATTGTTCATCATCCTTATCGAAGTTTCATATGCACACTTTTTACAAAAGCAGAAATTCAGCCGACAAATGCTTGTCGAAATCAATGATGTCGACAGAAAATCATGAAGAACAGACGGATCGTTCTGGTATAGAACAATTGAAAAGTATTGATTAAGTAGAAAATGATTCAAATTTTCACGTGGTGTTTGTATAAATACACAAGAAAAATCAATAACCGGGAAACGGATAGAAGCCAAATTAAAAATCAATCACTTTTTACAGAGGAATACTGTTTTAACGAGCAGATATATTCGGAAGGATTCCCTTGTCCAAAGTGTGAAAGCAAGAATTGTGACAAAAACTATGGATTTTATATTCAGTAATTTATAATCACTTGAAAAATCCCAGACTTTTAAATTGAAAAATCAATTTTTTGAACAACAGTTGACTCTTTTCTATGTCGGTGACTAGAAGGTTTCAATGTTTTCACACAGCATAAACAGCAGAAAACTGAAAATGACTTCTTTTCATACATGAATGACAGAATTTTCCGTGATATATATTATCACAAGAATTACTCACTAAATCTGAGATGCTCTTTAGCTGTCAATCGGAATGGCTTGTTTGCGACGATAAGAGCTAAACCGCATGCAGCTCCATGTAGGGCCCAAATGAACAATCCTATTGATAGAAATGCCATGTTGTTGGTTCTGAATATGACAGCCCAAGTGAAACAAAATAGTGGAAGAAGGTGAAATATACAATGAACTGCTAACTGAAATATATAAGATGAGTCATTCAACTTTGGAATAGGTTCATTCTCAACCTGGAAGACGAGAACTTGGAGTGTTTTTCTATGAGCTTTTGCTAGTTTTTCAGATTTCTCAGTCCGATTCTGTGAAAGATAATGAAATGATATAGCTGGAATTGCAATGCTATTGAATATGAGAATGAATATTTCTCCAATTGTAATCCATAAATAGTATTTGAATCTCGGATTCTCTCTGTCAGTAGTCACATATCTGCTATCCCAAAGATTTGGAGGTGGCACCAGAAACTTCTGAAAATCAGCAGATCCATTCGAACATCCTATTGTATACCTACCTCCAGAATTCGATTCTTAGCAATCAACTGATCCTCATCCATTAATCCGAATGAACACGTACAAAATATTGCAGTAAAATAGTAAAAAATATTAGTGCAATCTGCTCCAATTTTTATTAAATTTCGGAATGATACATCCGGAGGAATGGCAAATTTCAGTCGATAAACCAGCAAATGTATCATTGTGGCAGTACTTATTTGAAGGATTCCGCACATTACAAACAGCTGCCAACTAGCAGACATTCGAAGAACACTCAGAAACCCTTCAGCAGATATTCCAATACTCGGACGAACAATTACAGGTAGTAAGAATACTGTCCAGTAAATTTCACCCAAGAAATGTCTGAAATGTTTCATTACTTCAAAAAAATAGATCACTTTTTAACTCACAAAAACATATGAACTTGGAGAATAGTGACATATTTTGGACTGAATTGTTTACATTTGTACAGAAGACAATAGAAAGCTTCTGCGTATATAGGAAAGGTGAAAAATGGGATGAAGTGACATGAATATTTGTAATAATTATTTAATCTCGACTGTTCTTCATAGAAAATGAAGTAGCTTTCATTATCAGGGAGAAACTGATAACTCATAGAAGAATGACAGAAAAAGAAAACAGAATGAAAAACTGGTTCAGGCAAGAGTAAGATTTTGTTTAGATTTGACTGGGTGATGAGTGAATCAGCCATTGGGATCAAAAACTTGACAGCAGGTGACAGATCAGGAAAGGAAACCAATAATTGAATCAGAAAACGGGAAACAGCATATATATGTTAGAATCCATTTGGATATTTTCGTTAGTTCAAATACTTCAATGTACCCACCAGTATAAAAACTTCCCATTGAATCAAAATATTCGTTCTCAGCAGTAATCTTTGGAACGAGAAATTCTGAAAAATGAAATTAGCAAAACGAAGTTTGTTGTTAGAAGAGTTTCTTGCAGCTGGAAGAAAACGGATCGAACCTTTCAAACGCCGTAAATTGAATGAAAAAAATTAAATGAAAGGCCACTCCCTCAGAACGCTGTTTTGCGGTGAGGACTTTGCTAACAGTAATGAAAAACGTTGGATGGATGCTTTGGAGAAAACCATGGTCAATTGCACATTTTAGCTTAATAGTTTCGATATTTTTAGGTGTCACTGAGTGTGTTTTTCAGATTCCGGAACAATAATAAACCAAGAGGTTTTAAATTTTGTTGGAGTTCTTGGCTCTAAATTTTGGATCCCTGAGCAGCGAACAGCAAAGGAATGGTAATTTGAAGTATTATATCAATAAAGCGCGCTTTCTATAAATTTATCAAAATTTGTGCTAGCTGAACCGAAATTGCATCATTTTATCGGTTTTATCGGGTTCTTGGGAAAATTCGTACCTGGAATAACCCCCGCTATGTTAAAAGTGGGGGGGGGGGGGTTATGAAGCAAGTCGAACACAGAACATTCCCTCAAAAAACTTTCGAAATGCAAAAAAAGTTTTCGAAAGCGCTGTTGATACAAATGAGAGTTCCACTAATGATACATGTGCCATAGGTTGGTTTGCAGCAGTGTTATTAATTACACGGGAAGAAAGATTAGTGAAAAAAGGCAGACCCTCGCTTAGAGTGAAGGAACTAGCAGTCATGTCAGCACAGGATTACACCCATCGATCATCCTCACCAGAAAACAATGCACAGGTGTCATTGAAGAGACGGGTTGTCATGGGAAACATGGATTCGGGTTTTGTTAATCCCTCGCAGCGAAACAACACAGATCGTCGTCTAGAACTGACTTTAAAAGAAAACATCATATTAAAACCCTTCAAAAAACCTAAAACTACTGTTCTTATGCTCAATATACCCCCGGAGCACAAAATTAGCTTATATTTTTTTTCGATCTTTCAAAGTTCGCGGTCATTTTCCGTGCCGGGCCGGTGGAATTGGTGTTTCGGCCCGGCCCTTCACAGGTATGTGTAATACACGTTTTCAATGAACACTTTATAAATTTATAAACCATGAAGTGTATTCACAACTAGATGAATGCTTTCCCAATGATCGAAATTTCCTTAATCCACCTTTACCTTCGATGTGTGGTTCATTAGGGCGCACTGTCAACATTCTGATGACAAAAGTCCAACCACCTGGAGTCATTCAGTTTGGTGAAGGACATTACTCATCAACTGTTCTCTCTTTACTGTCTTCAGAATTCGACCAAATCTTTTCCTTTCGTTTTTTAAAGTTGATTCCTTTACTGACTTGTTGCTCTTTCAACTTCTGTTGACTTTTTGAATAGTTGGAGATAATTATTTTGATAACTACGCAACTGTTGAATTGAGCAAGAATAAAATAGCCACATTTTTTAGTTGATAACTTTATATATTTTTTTAGTTCAATATTAATGAATTCTCGATACTGACCGCCAATAACTTCAGTACGAGGGAGTTGTTTGATGTGCGTATACTGTTGAACTGTAGTGTACACCTTATCAATCTGTGTCCATCCCAGTTAGTTGAGTCAATGAATACCTTTTGTTGTACACACTTGTTAAATTTACGACACATGAACTATATTCATAATTAGAAAATAGTTTACCCAGAGGTAATCTTATTATTCTAAAACACCTTTACCCTTAATTGATGCAAAAAGGGGCGTGGCTAATATCCTGATGAGAAGAGTCCATCCACCTGGTGTCATTCAGTCTAATGCAGGACGTTGACGCTGTCTTCATACCGTGTTCCTCTCGTTTTCGATTTTAATTTTGTTCGCTTTTTTGTTCTACTTGTTGTTCTTCTGTTCTTCTAACCCATTTTATGTTTTCAGCAAACTAATTTTTTAAACCCTAACTTTTGCAGATATCTCTGAACTTCCCGGTTAAAATGGATCACTACGAAATGCACGCCTACTTCCTCGCATCTGTTATTCGCACCGGCCATGATGCCAACGTAAGTTTTTCTTTGAAACGTCATAAGTTTTTTAAAATTATTTTTTTTAGATTACCCTGGCGACTGAAGCATTCAATGTACTTCCCGCTAATGAGGACCAAACCAAGGCCATTGACAAAGCCAATCTTCCCTTCCTAATCGATTGCTTTGCACCAAACAACAAAGCAGCTTGTCAGCTCATTCAGGCTCATAGACAAGTAAAAAGAACTGAAATGGCTGAAGAGTTATCATCAGTTCTGGATGCTTTCCGCCAATCTGTAATGATGAAGTATGCAGAAAAAGTAGTACCGAAGGAAATCAGTCATGTTTTGATAAATATGCTCCAAGTACCCCATCCTGCATACATCCAACAAGCTGTCATGATTCTCATCGATTTGGAGTTCGGAAGAGAAGTTTACGAAGACTTGTTAGACAACTACCAGGAACTCTGTGTGGGATGTCCGGAGGGGAATATTCTTATTCAAAAGGCTCAAGTTAAACTTGCTAGTGGAGCCACCAAGTTTACAGTTCAGAGCCAAGAAAAATTCGATTTCGACGATGTTGCGAAAGAAGTCCTAATGAAGCTTTTTGTAGGATTCATTCAATCCGGTGATCAATTAAGAGTTAGCCATTGTTTTTCTTGTTCTAACCTTATTATTTTCCTTTTTCAGATCAACTACGCCATCGATTTATTCAAAAAGTTCCAGTTTCCTTTGGAACTCTACAAGAAGTACGAGGTCGCCGCATTGATCTTTGCTCGCGCCCGCCATTGTCAATCTGCTATGGACCTTTTGCACAACATCCATCTCCAGGACAACATCATTATGGCTGATGAACTTGTCAAAATTGAAGAGTTTGTGCCGAAGTATGCAGCAAAAGCTAGAAGATTGTGACAGTGTCAGCTGTTAAGTTTGATAATAATTTTGTTGAAGCTAGTACTTATGTTGAGTTTTATGATGGCAAGAGTAGAATTGTTAACAAGTTCTCTAACTTTTAACTCGTTTTTTTTTGTTTTCTAAAACAAAGCTTTGAAATTAAGAAAAATTATTCTTCATTTACTTTTCAATCATCTTTAACTCCCTCGTTACATATATCAAACGGCATTTCTGAATCGATAATCAAGAGACAGGTGTTTTTATTCCTTCATCTACGGACGTAAAGTCTTTCTCAGATCTTTAAATCTTACTCATTCATTATGAAATGAATAGAACATGTATCTCACAAGCCACGTTTATCGATTCACCCGAACTTTTATCAACTGCCTTTCATATCAATACTGTTCTGTCAACTCCTATTTATTTTTTTGGAATCTATATCATTTTAACCAAAACCCCAGAACAAATGAAAGGTGTCAAATGGTACTTGCTGAATATGCATGTTTGGATTGTTATTTTTTACTATACTCTTGGATTACTGACTATTCCTTTTCTATTACTCCCTGAGTTCGCCGGCTATCCTTTAGGAATTTTACAGTATGCCGGTGTTTCCACAATTAATCAGACTATTCTAGTTTTTATCAACTCTGGGAGTATGGCTGTTTCAATACTGACTATTTTTGAGAACCGATTCTTCTTAGTTTGTTCATTTCGTATCAGGTGTCACTGGCAGAAGTTTCGAAGACCATGGATGGCCTTCCATTATATAGTTGTTTTTACGGCATTGTTGCCATGGCATTTATTCGTTCCTGATCAAGTTTCAGCAAGACAAAAAGTTTTCCAGGTGATTCACAAAAACTATGAACGAAAAATTAGAAGACGATTTTCCAGAGACTACCTTGCCTTCCAAAATATATTTATGAAGCTCCAGTGTTTGTTTTGACAGAAAACTACGCATATCACCTATCAATAATTATAGTGTTCTTGGTTATTTGTGGAACAGAAGCGTTCTCAATTATTGGTTATGTGGGTTACACTACCTTGGAGAGATTCAAATCAAAGAAACTTTCCGTGAAAACATATCAAATGCAGAGGTCGTTCTTTGTTGCCTTGCTTATCCAAATTGCTATTCCACTAGCTACACTAATATTTCCTCTTGCAACATGGTTTGTGTGTTTCTTAGGAGAATTTTATATTCAATGGATTACCAATCTGGATTTTTTCATAATAAGTTTACATGGCTCGATTTCAACTTCTGTAATGCTCATAGCACATCGACCATATAGAGAATCAATCTTGATGATGATTCCAAAACGTCGTAAACTTTTTGTGCGAAATTCAAGAAGAGTAGTATTTGCAATATCAGATGTACATTGAGATAACAACATAGAAGCTTTTGAAAGCAAATGGAGCATTTTAAAACAGTTTGAAAATTATTGGATTGCCTCTATTTCGTCATACTTATTGATGTTTCCAGTAAACGTTGAAAAATCTAATAAATATATTTTACCTCTAGTATGCGGTTAAATAGACATATTTTATTACATAGAGTTCGCACGCAAAACCTTTTTTGAATCGTGTGATTTTTTGAACTATCACAACTGATACGACAAAAAACTCTCATTAAGTTTACTTATCATAAAATGAACATAACTTGCATCTCTCAAGCTACATTTATTGATTCACCCAAACTCTTATCGAACGCACTTCATATAAATACTCTTCTTTCAACTCCTCTTTGTTTTTTTCGGAATTTACATTATCCTAACCAAGACTCCGGAACAAATGAAGCGTGTCAAATGGTACTTGCTGAATATGCATCTTTGGATCTTTATTTTCGATTATACTCTTGAATTATTTATTCGTTTATTCGTTCCAGATCGAATTTCATCAAAGCAGAAAGTATTCCAGGTTTGTAAACAGCTATAAAAAAGATGAATCACAAACTCAATTTCCAGAAACTACCTTTTCTTGCAAAATATATTTATTAAGCTCCGGTGTTTGTTTTGACAGAAAATTATGTATATCACTTGACAGCTGTCATAACATTTATAGCTATTACTGGAATAGAGATTCTCTTGATTATCGCCTATGTTGGTTGCACAACTTTCGGAACATCCCGAACAACATCGGTTTCTATAAAAACACACCAAATTCAAAAATTGGTTTTTTTGTCGCTCTTCTTATTCAAACTGCAATCCCACTGACCACAGTGACAATCCCGCTGATAACTTGGTTGGTATGCATCATAGGAGGGCTTTATATCCAATGGATCACAAATCTGGATATTCAACATTTGCAATGCTCCTTGCACATCGTCCATATCGGAAAGCAATTTTGTTAATGATTCCAAGAATTCGTGAGGCATCCGTGGAGGATTCAAGGAAAGTAGGGTTTGCAATATCAGCTGTACATAGTCAGCTTGAGATAACAACATAGAAACTTCTAATTGTAAAAGCAAATGAATCATATTGAAAAAGTTTGAAAATGATTGCATTGCTTTCATTTCCTCATTTTTATTGCCGTTTCCGGTGAACCTAATGACATTGAATAATCTAATAAACATTTTTCCCTCTAGTATGCAGTTGGATAGACAAACTCTATTACATGGAAGTAGGAACTTGCACGCCTCTTCAATAACTTTTATGAATCGTTTTTGAGCGGTTTTTTGAATTTTTAATCATCATGAAATGAACATAACTTGCATCCCACAAGCTACCTTCTTTGATTCCCCTGAATTTTTATCCACCGCCCTTCATACCATCACTGTTCTATCAACATTCCCGTTTTATTTTTTCATTCCCGTTTTATTTTTTCATTCCCGTTTTATTTTTTCATTCCCGTTTTATTTTTTCACGGGAGAGGTTGTTTCGATGAATGATCAAAAACGAATGGCGTCCGATGCAGCAGAACCGCCTCCAAAACTTCAAAAATCCACTCCATTGACGATAGAAGAGTTTCTCACACTAATGGCTAGCCCACAATACAAAGATGCTCTCCAGGCCGCAATTGATAATTCTCTGAAGAATCACTTCAACCCAGTAATTGAGAAACTCGAAAAAGAAGTTGAAATGCTGAACGATAAACTAAAGAAAGTTGAAGGCGAATTAGCAGAATATGACAAAAAGATATCGGAACTGAATAATTACATAAAGCAAGGTCAGTTATCTCAACCAGGTTCGCCAACAACAGCTGAAGAAATGGAGCGGAAACGGTCAATAGTCATCATTAACATCCCTGAAGTCGGTAATTCAAGTCGAGAGAAATGGTCGTGGGATAATCAATGTCTATCAAAAGTGCTGCACTTCCTGGACATCGCTTCTCCTCCTGTGTCATTCTACAGACTTGGACGTCCAGATGGTAACCGCCCGCGACTGATGAAGGTAGTCTTTCCCCGAAGCTTGGATCAGAAGGTAATTCTGGATCGTGCTCCATATCTGAAGCGTTTCCCGTCTGGTGAGAAGCAAGTTTTTATTCTCCCATCATTATCCAAAGAAGATAGAGAAAAACTTAAATTGCAACGTATTAATTCTGTTACTCTTCACAATAGTTCACGTATTAACTATTTTCCTAGCCCCCCTCCACAAAACTTTAATGTTGCCCCTCCTCTAGACGAAGCTATGGAAACTAACTCGGTAAACTAGCAGCGGGGCAGAATAGCACCCCCCTATTAGATAATCAAATTCTGCCCCCTCCCATGAATAATAACTCTGTTTTCAAATGTAACACTAGGCCCTCAAAAAATCTGTACATGAACTTTCTTTCATCTAACATAAGATCAATAGTTGCTAATAGAGGTGAAGTACTGTTTTCACTTCAACACGATCCATTCGATATTCTGTGCTTTCAAGAGTCTTGGCTCAATTCTCAGACACCTCTTTCTATTTTTCCCAATAATTTAGGTTTCAATTTGATTAGGACTGACCGTTCTTCTTCGCGTGGTGGTGGAGTTTGTACTTTTCTCCGAAAACATTTGAAGTATAATTTAGTTCTTAGTGAAAGCGTTCCTAACGGTTACGAGATACTTGCGTCTGACATTGACATTTCGGTAGCGCCATTAAGAATTGTAAACGTCTACAGGACCCCCAACTGCAATAATAAATTATCCATTAAATTATTTAAAACTCTTTCGGACTTATGTGACCCTCTTATCCAGGTTATTGTAATGGGCGACTTTAACATAAAAGATATAAATTGGTCCAAATTTCCCCTCAAAGGCACATCTGATCTTTCAATTAAACTAATCAACTTCATGGATTCCCAGGGCCTTACTCAGCACGTCAAATGCCCCACAAGAGATCTAAATATATTAGATCTGATATTCACCAACTTTCCTATTGTTTCCCTCGATATCGGTGCCCCTTTAGGTTCATCTGATCATAGAACCTTATCATTCTCTATAGATTTGCTACAAAAACCAACGCGCGAGACTTTTTCTGCCCCCCGACTACAAAAACACCGATTATGTTCTTCTCAAAAGTATGCTGATGAATGCTAACTGGTCGAACATTTTAGGAGTAAATGGTGATCCCAACCAAATGTACGACGATTTTTTAGCTTATATTAAAATGACCTATGAAGCGTGTGTTCCATGGCAAGAAATTTGCTCTGATAGTGGTTTCCTCCCTGATTACCTCATTGCTTTTCGAAATCTAGTCAACCACAACTTTTTGATAGCTGATAAATCTCGATCTGAGAGTGACTTCAAAAATTACATTATTTTGGCCCGCAGATTCCGCAAAAAACTATCAAAATTCCGTAGGAAAGCCGAATTAAATAAACTAATTGCCAAAGGAGCAAGTAAATTCAGCCACTTCGCTAAAATATTACTAAAACAGAGACGATCTGAGCTTCCGGACTTCCTCAACAAAGAGGGAATCTTGCTAACCGATAAAACTGATAAAGTAGAGGCTATTTCTGAATACTTCTTGTCTCAACACAAAAATACCAGTAATTATCATTCTCTCCCTGAAAACATAGACTCAGAAATGCAAGCCCCTTGGATTACTGACGATGACATATTCAAATTACTCAAAAAAGTTAAATCGAACAACACGATCACTCCAGATGGAGTTCCTGCTCGCTTTATCAAAATTATTGCCCCATATATTTCTAGTATATTAAGCCAGATTTGCAATCTGTCTATGATTTCTGGAACAGTCCCTGATAAATGGAAAAAGTCCATTATTTTCCCCCTCAATAAGATTCCTAACCCAAAACATACTAGTGATTTTCGCCCAATTTCAATCACATCAGTATTATGTAGGACGTATGAGAGATTCCTACATGCTAATATTATCAAATTTTTATCAGGTAAAAATTTTTTCAACGACTCTCAACATGGCTTTCTGCCAGGGAGATCTACCACTAGTTGTGTTTTAGAAGCTCTCAATGACTGGACCTTAGATCTCGAAAACGGTAATCAAGTAGATGCGGTTTATTTCGATTTTTCTAAAGCTTTTGATCTGGTCCCGCATCACATTCTTTTGAGTAAACTTATAATGTCAGGACTGAATGGTAAACTAATAAGATGGATCGAATCATTTCTCTTTATAGATCCTTCACTGTCAAAATTGGTGAATCCTTCTCTTCGGCTAAACCGATTTGTTGCGGCGTACCGCAGGGTAGTGTCCTATCACCATTACTTTATTGTATCTACGTGAATGATATAAGTAACACTATCCCATCATCCGTGCATTTGAAACAGTACGCAGATGACTTAAAATTATACTGTTCTTTTCCAACTACCACGCCAATTATCAATCTACAAGTAGCCATCAATAATATTCTCGAATGGTCCAAGTCAAATCTACTCTCTCTTAACCAAGCCAAGACAATGTGTATTTCCTTTGGCAAAAAGCCAATTCACATGCCTTATACTCTCGAGGGGAATATTATAAACAGAGCCACCGAGCTACGAGACCTGGGTTTTATAATTAATGAGAAGCTTTCTTTTGATAGTCATTGGAATGCAGCAATTAAAAAAGCTAAATTTGCCACGTACTGCATTTTCAAATCTTTTTACTCCAATAATTCTAAACTTATGCTTTTTTTGTATAAAACATTCATACGACCGTTTTTAGAATATGGAACTATCATAACGTGTCCTCATAAGAAGAAAATGATCAGTAAAATTGAATCGGTCCAAAACTCTTTCACTAGGAAACTGATGTTTAGACAAGCTGGGAAGATAGTAACAAGATCAGACCCACTCTATAAATCTGCCTCCGACCGATTAGCCATTTTCAACATTGAATCTCTCGAGAAAAGACGAAAAATTCTTGACCTCAAATTTGTAACCAAAATGATGCAAGGCAAAGTCAATATTAGTACCAACAGATATTTCCAATGTCTTTCGGAGACGCGTACAAGACGCCGCCACCGCTTTAGATGGAAGACTCCTAGATCATCTTTAAGATTTAACTTCTTCACACATCGTGTTCTTAGTAATTACAGCCCTTTCACATCTACAACTATTCCATAGATGCTAGAATTTCCATGTACAGATTTTTACCCCGTAGACTGAAGACTGTCCCCTCCCCCTTTATCATGTCAGTACCTCTGAGAATATTCATTCATTTTCTTTTTTCTAATATTTCTTTTCCTTCTTCACATTCACCGTCCTAGAGGCGTAATAAATTATTATTATTATTAA
>GL379812.1:208655-238429 GCA_000143925.2 Caenorhabditis brenneri
TTGTTCAAACTCCGGATCAATGAAATCGGTGAAATGGTACTTCGTGAATCTTCATATTTGGATTATTTGCTATGATTATTCAGTGTGCTTATTAACGGTTCCAATGTTAATATTTCCAACAATGTCTGGGTATACATTAGGGATTTTGTCAAGTTTTGGAGTGTCAAATATTGTTCAGACTATACTGGTTTTAGTGTTGTTAGAGTGTAAGTTCTGGTTTTTCATTTAAAATTTCACAAATGTATAACGATTCCAGACGTTCTAATTTCAATCCTTGCAATATTCGAAAATCGATTTCATACTGTTTGCACATTCAGTTGGAAGCACTATTGGTCAACAGTTAGACCCTTCTGGTTAGCGGCTCATTATCTGATTTCCATTGTTATTCTCATTCCATTTGGATTTTTGACACCAAACCAGGAAATCGCAAAGAAACTTGTTATAGAAGTAAGCCTATTCCTCATTCTAACTGGAATAACCTCTTTTTTTAGAGCTTACCCTGTATTCCGGACTACCTTCTCCAAGCTGATCTCTTCGTACTGTCTGACGACTACACATATCACATGATTGTAATGGTCACTTTCCTGGTCGCTGGTATTCTTGAAGGTTGTGTTTTCATCATCTTACTCGTATTCAACACAATTGAGCAACTTCAATCCCAGAGAATATCCCAGAATTTATTTTTAATTCAAAAGAATTCTTCATTGCCCTAGTCCTACAAATGCTGGTGCCTCTTATATTACTTTTGATCCCTCTTGCCTATTCATGCTTCTCAATTTTCTATAACTATTATAATCAAGCTTTTTCAAATATTTCTGTGACTATGGAATCAACACATGGATTAGTTTCATCGCTGGTTATGATTTTTATACATCGACCTTATCGGGAAGCATTTTTCAATTTATTTTCAAGGAAGGGTGAAAGAAAAAGCTCTCATTTGATGAACCATTCTGGAATCCATAACATTCCGATAAGATCGTTGAGATATTCGTTAAATAAAGTTTTATGAGATGCTCAAATATTGTTGGTGCTGCTCTTGAAACAAAAACATTATTGAACGCAAGAGCTTGCTGAAGTCATGTGGTTACTGTGAATGTTAGTCTGAATGAGATGAAATTTATGGGTATATTCTGTCTTTCAATATCTGAACATGTTCAGTAAAACCTTGTTATCCAATATGAAAATTAATCATGTGCAATGATACACGCGTTCATTTGAACCCGTTTGCAGGTGCTTGTCGCAGGTTCCCAGAATAAAAATTTCCTCCATTTTCGACATTTCCAGGTATTTTCGTTTAACTTTTCAGGAGTTTGAAGTTGTTCATTAAGTTTTTCGATAATCTATCTCTCACATGGGAAGTACTTGGAGGGCCAGCTTAAGAACCTCTGTTTTGTGGGTAGACTAATTCGACCCCGCTGAATCCATTTCTGAAATAAAAATCTCCACATCTGAAGCTCAAAGTGGTGCTCATAGAAAGATATTGCCGATTTTTTTTTTTGATTTTTGAAATGGATTCAGCAGGGTCGAATTAATCTACCCACAAGTTTGTGGAAGGTTCTGGTCCGCCAAGCACTTCACTTGTTAGTATTTCGACCAAACTTAATCTCAAAGTTTGGTTTTGTTCTGATCTCTTCCTCCTAGCACAGTTTTTTTTACTTTTCCCAATTCAATTTGTCACTTTTCTGCTAACTCAATAAAATCATGATTTCAGATTCAGACAAAATCCTTTCTGATTCAGTCTTTTATTATCGAATGGTGTCATGTTCCCCAGTCACCACTAGTTATTTCGCTTCTCCTGATTTTCTGCTCCTTGCTCTTCATGGAGCAACAGCTATCTCCATCCCGATTCACTTTTTCGGTTTCTACTGTATTTTGTTCAAAACTCCGGAACAAATGAAATCAGTGAAATGGTACTTTCTGAATCTTCATATTTGGATTGTTTGCTATGATTATTCAGTTTGTTTCTTGACTATTCCAGTGTTATTGTTGCCAACTATGGCCGGGTATAATTTGGGATTTTTAAAAGATGTTGGAGTTCCAGACTTGTTGCAAGTGGTGCTCGTTTTTCTGTTCTTGGAGTGTGAGTTTCTGCTGGAATGGTACTTTAATACAGTAATCCTTTTAGATCTGCTCCTTTCCATTCTTGCCATTTTTGAAAACCGTTTCTATACTGCATGCACATTTGGTTGGAAGAATTATTGGTCAGCAATTAGAGGAGCTTGGTTGGGTATCCATTATTTGGTTGGGTTAGTTATACTCATCCCGTTTTGGTTCTTGGCTCCAGATCAGGATTTAGCAAGAAAGAAGACATTTGAGGTAACTCATTTGTCCAGTAACTGAGTTAAAGAAATTGAATTTGTCCGGAACACTTTTCAAAATTTTCCAGAAACTACCCTGTCTTCCTAGTTATATTTACGAAGCTCCTCGAATATTTGTGACAGCTGATAACTACACATATCATATAACTGTTCTTACCACATTCCTCATCATTGGTGTCTTGGAAGCTTTAGTATTCATAATTTTTCTTGTTTTCAACACTATCACCCAGCTGAAATCCAAGAAAATGTCTCAGAAACTATTCGAAATCCAGAAGAAATTCTTCATGGCTCTGGTGATTCAGATGTTCGTTCCGATGATATTCATGATTATTCCACTTTCCTATGCAGTGTTCTCAATTTTAAATAACTATTACAACCAAGCTCTTACAAATATTGGAGTCGTTATGGAATCATCTCATGGATTGGTGTCTTCATTGGTGATGATATTTATCCATCGTCCTTATCGAGAAGCATTCTTCAATCTATTTTCAAAAGAGCCCAAAGTTTTGATGAACAACTCATTGATACCAAAAAACTCGTTGTTGAATAATCGGGTTGCTCCTTTGAATAAAATCTGAAATACTGAGGACAAACAGACACACAGACATGGATCAACACTCAAAAGATCAAAACGGCAGAAACAATGTACTCGAAAAATTGGGAAATTACAAGTCCTGGGCTCGGACCCAAACTCAATTATCTATGTTTTTATGATGTATGCTTTTCGTAATTTCTAACATCAATTTTTAACGGAGATCACTCTCACAAGGGAAGGTTCCCAAGTGTTACCCTCAGATTTCGATGATTTCGGCTGTAGGTTGTAGGACAAAGATGAAAATCAAACATGAGTAGTGACTCCTTAATCTTTTGTTTGGTTTTTACTCCTAGCCATTCTCTTTTCTTCAACTAATCAGTTGTTCTCAGAATTCATAACAACATACAGCTGCAATAATCCAGTTATATGACATGCAAAGAATCACCATTCCTTCGAAACTCTCAACTTGTTTGTACTAAAGTTTAACAGTCGCTCATTTCGAACATGAATACCACGAACAGTTTTGAAATTGACATTTATCAAAATAATAGTACATATACCCCTTTGAAAGGAATTGCAGTCGTTAACATGGTCCTTTTGTTCGTTTTTGCTCGGTTTCTTGTTGTCGTCAGTTGCTTACTTAGTCCGTTTTACATTTTTGTCAACAAGCAAAATCAAATGCGTGACAAATCGGTAAAAAAATTCAATGGAAGTTTTGATTTCCAGTTTTTTACAGACACCTTTCTTTCCCATCATCAATCATTTTTCTGGTTTGGTAGTGAAAGCTTTGCTCCTCAAAATCTTTATATACGTTTTGTTCAAATCTATTCAATTTTCACTTCCACAAAACGCGTTAGTTGATTCAAACAATTTGGTATTAACATGTTCAAGAGTTTTAGATTTGGATTTTTCCTGGGCATAGAATTCTGGATCGCAATCACTCTTATGATATTCAGTTTACATGTGATTATACAAACATTTCATTTGCTATTGTCGATTCTTTCAAAGATTTCTGATTTATTTTTTTCCACAATTTGAGAAAATTGTTGTGTCGTTCCAAGACAGTTTGATAAGGAAAATATGACTTTTATATTGTGTAGTCAGTGCAAAAGATCTTATTCTGCTGTGGTTGAGTTTTTTCGGATAGGGTATCAAAAAAGGACAATTTGATGTTTCGTTTATGGTGATTTAATTGTTTATCTTTTTGAAAAAGAGTGTTGAATGAGAATTCAAATAGGGGCCCAGTTTTTTTTATTAGTTTCTAGATTGGAGTTGGATTGTCCAATATAATATTCCTTGTGTCCTTGTGTTCGAAGATTCTTTTACTCACCAACTACTCAATTGACGAAACAAGGAAAGTATTTTGTCATTCAAATTATGGTGATGATGGTTTTCAAGTTTGTGAGTTTAGATTTTATAAATCCATACTTACTCATTCAGTATTTCAGATAAGTTTGCCTATGGTTTTTGTTACAGTTCTATGAAAATTCCTATGTGTCTCTTGCTTTTCTAATAGTTCCCATCATAGATGCCTTCACAACTCCATTGATGATTCAGCTGGTATATCTTAGCTGTAACAAACGGAATGTGGACACCTTGTTTGCAATGTTCAAGTTGAAGAATATTGTTGTTTGTTGCTCAAACTCAAATGCTAAAAGTTCAACAGTCCATCCTCAATACGTGGATATTTCTTCGACCAGAGTGCTCTGAAAATCAAAACCTTCCAAAAAAAAATATATATATACTTTGGAGCAATTATTAAACAAGTTACCACAATGAATTTTTAAAGAGACCAAATAGATACTCACAGTAAATCCCAATTGGATAGTTTCCACAAAATAATTGATATTGGGTCTTACAATAAGGATTCATAGACGATTTGTAATAATACTTAAATCAAATACTACAGTCCTGCTTTCTGGTTCCATTTTGAGCCCACGCAAGACTAAAAATAAATGACGGTGTGTGATGCTCGGATAAGTAAATGGGCGGAGTCGCCTCCTCCGTTCTTTCACTCAACGTCAAGTGAGTGGAAGACACCGTATAGGAAAAAAATAAAGAAGGAAAGCTTGAAAAGGGAACTTCGTGGTTAACAGAACCAACTTTTTTCACGACTGACTTCGACTTCAAAGTTCCATCAGACAATCTCAGTATCGAGGCTGCGGCCCTCGGCTTTCGCCATAAGTCGGCCGCGGATGACGGAAATCAGACCGCCTTTTCCTCAAGATGCTCGAATTTTTATGATCTACAAGGCCACCCTTGACATAGGAAAGGTCAAAAAAAAAAAAAGATAAAAAACAGCGTCGGCTGTGATTTGAGAGCCTTAGTTTCCATAGAAGACAAACACCGATTTTTTCAATACAACAAATCAAGATGTAATGAGAAGAAGTCGAAAGTTTCGAGAAAAGTTTATTTTTTCATAATCTGGATGCCTCAAAAGTTTTTATAAAAAAGGAACAGAAAATAGAAAGAAAAATGTTACAGAGCTTGAAGCAACTGCCTCAAGATATAGGGTTATTTTGTAGAAAATGTTTTTTCTGGTGTTCTGGACTATCCATGGAAAACGTTGTAACAAATTGTAAGAGGCGAAAATATCAACGCAGCTGAAAAGTGTTCTAGAATTTTGCATGAACTGTTCATGATGTAATCTCTTCATTTCTAGTATGATCAGTAAGTATCCATGAGCAAATATAAAAAAAACTACCAGTAAGCAAATTTGATCTTCTTGTCAATCCTGGTAGATTATATTCTTACTGATCATACACGTGAGGAATGATTTTTTCAGAAAGGCTTCGAGATAATTAACGATTTTATTATATAAAAATATTTTTTTTGGTTTGTATTCTCCTAATTTCTTTTTGTTTACAACAACGCACACCCTCAACCTTATCCGTTTCTTATGGAAAGATGAGCTGGTCTTAGAGTGACATGACTTTTTGAAATCCATTTCGAAGGGAGATTATTCATCTGAAGCTTAATCTTAGACTTAGAGGGAGGGGACTCTCCCTATATGAGGAGATATATGAGGAGGAACATTCCATCCAACCATTCCCTTCATACACAATTCATTGAGGATGCATCCTCCCTGCATTATTTGTCTAGAGGATTCAAATATTCTAACACAAGGTATCTGTTCAAAATGTTTCATGTTTTTTCGGAGAGTCGTTAATGAAAAAAGAATGAGAAGGTGTGTGTCACCGTGCGAGGAGAAAAGAGTCGGTTAGTTGAAAATTGTTTGAGTAGAGAGATATAAAGAACTTACAGGATCACCTTCGTTTTGTCGATATTGTAGACTTCAAAAAGTTTTGGACGCCGGAATTATTATTGAAGGTGAGTTCATGTGGTTTTTTTCAATTGCCAGTTGAATATCTGTTTTTAGTTCATGAAATTGCTTTTTTTGTTATTTTACCATTCTTGATTTCGTTGTCTCCTTAAGTTGATTTATCGAATCGAAAAACCTGCTAGCCGCGCCCCCGGCGCATTTGCGTAACAAGTCAGAAAAACAGCGAGACTAAAAACCAAACAAATTCTATCAGTTTGCATTTTTAAAGCAAACATTTTATTTCACAAAATACTTCGATCACTCTGTCCTAATACTTCCGTCTGCGCCGTTTTCAAGATCTATGAGTAAGGAAGTTTTGCAAGAGGAGACAGAAAACAACTTATATATTTTATAACTTGTTTTGGAACAAGACAAAAACACTGCCTTTGAACCGGGTTGATTGGAAAATAACATTATGAGATTAGTTAAACTTTTATGAATAACCTTACATCCTTACAGATCATATAACGTGGAATGAGAAAATTCTAGACTCCAGATACTGGAAGACGTTGCGGAAGAGATTGGAGGGAATTACCAATGATTCACAGTTTTTTGATTTACTTCTTCTCCAAAGATATCAGAGAGAACTTCATCAAAACTACAATTCCTCATTGATTAGTGACGACGAGGTCGGAGTGGTTAAAGTATGTGATCTAATTAAAAAAATGTACAAAGTATTGATGGTTTTAGATCAATCAAAAGACCTATCGTTGTGCAAAATCATCAGATATCAATTCAGCTTTGCACATTGGATTTCGTAATGCAATAGATTTTGCAAATCAGTTTCCGTGTTTCAGGAATCTCGGAGTCGAGAAAAAGCGAATTGACGGAATGGTCCGATATGGAGAGATTGTTATGCTGATTGGATCGATTCGTTGCTCGATCAAATTATTTTATAACCAAACTAAAATATCCAATGTTTTTCATCAGTCTAATTTTGATCTATTTGTGAGAGGCAGCTTTCTGTCTTAGGACGTTAATGATAGTATTTAGGACTGATAGCCGATTATTCCTTACTACATCTTAGATATATTTTTTTCCTCTGACCCCAACATCCCACTTTCTAATCCTGTAGATTTTTGATTCTACTTTCTCGGTCTAGTTTCTTTATCTTTTGGACATCAGAGGATAATACCATGCATACGTAAGTGATGTGTCTCCAATAACTGAAGAAAAATTGATTCCAAAAAATAAAAAAATGAAATAAATACTCTAAAGATGGACAGCTGAAATTTTTTCAACCCAAAAATGAAACTGTGGTGAACTTCAGCTTATTGAAAAACTCTTCACTATCATCAATTTTCGAAAGAATAATGCTCTTACATGATAGAACAAATCACAAAATGTTTTTCATAATTTCCTAGACCCAGATTTCCTCATCTTCGTCCAGCCAGACAAATGGTTCTGACTAAAACCTTACGCAACTCATCTCGTGTTTTCTCGGAGACCATACTCCTTGGGGACTGCTCCTAAACGAGAATAACATGGCTAGTTCCTCTTTCAATCACATTTTCATTGTCATTAAAAATGGATAATATTATAATCTACGGTGGTGTGGAGAACATTCCTTTGTATAACTGTAGGTGAGGACTGTGCAAAAGTCGTAAATCAATTATTGATTACCGATATTTTTTAGTTCCCGGACTCCGGAGCAGTGGTCACTGGAAACTGGAGAGAAACAACCAATCACTGGATATCTTCAAATCATTTACGGAGTGATTGTCAATGTAAGTTCTGTTTGTCCGGATGTCCATCAAAAACAGTTTCAGCTCCTTTACATCCCTATCACTAGAATAATGCTCGACAAAGACCATTTCAAAATTCCATGCTTCAAAATCATGTTTCAATTAGCCATCACTGATTTCTTTGTGATCCTCATCAACTCTGTGCTAACCGGTATCTTTGGAATAGAGGGGGCAGTTTTCTGTACCTACCCCACATTGATTTATATCACTGGCTCAATTGCAATGTCCCTCTGGTGCTCTTCCTGTTTCACATCGTTAATTTTGGTGTGCAATCGATTGCTGGTAATGTCAAAGCCACACATTGAAATCATGATTTTCGAAGGAAACAAGGCATTTGTGATACTTAGTTCATCGGTAATCTATGGTCTGTATTTTATGTTTACCACTCCTCACGTATACAATTCCAAGCATCATGCCTGGTTCTTCGATCCCATGATATTCCCAGAAAAGGCCAACGAGTATGATAATGTATTTCATACGATCAACAATTTTTCTATCGTAGTGATGACTTGTATTTTATACATTCCATTTTATTCCATTGTCAGGAATAATTTAAAAGGAGTGGCGACCCAATCAAGGTTCCATAATACGGTAATTACTCACAGTTGAAGTTTACCTATCTCTCCGATTTCAGAAAATCCAAGTGTTCATTCAATCGATACTGATATGCGTGGCTAGTCAGATAGCCGCCGTCATTTACGTCATCATGAATCTAACGCCAGTATCCCCTGGAGTGATTATATTCGGTCACTTTCTATGGCAGTTTGTTCATGGTGCCCCTGTGTTTATCTATATCGCTTTGAATGATATGATACGGAAAAGGTTCTTTGAGATGATGACGTTTAAAAAAAAGAATTCGGTGGCAGTTGTGATTTCTTTGAATCACCATTCAACAATTGTTCAACATTGATTTTTGATTTATTTCAATAAAACTCTCTTGATAGAGTCGTCAAAATTCTCATAACTAAACAGATCTGACACTTTCATTTGATTGTAAATCGCTTTTACACCACATCGAATCGATCCGATCAGTAATAAAAGCTCTCCAAATCGTTCAGCTCCAGACCCTTTTTTGGAACAATGAACCATCAGTTCTTCACAACAACTGGTAAATAGTTTGGAGATAGTTCCTTCTCTGCCAGCATAGAGAGCTTGTTTTGAGCAGGAGGCTATAAGTTATGACCCTATTCGAATAAATAGAGCAAGAACCTACGCTTCAACATCATCAGAATCTTCAAAGCAACACATTCTGTCTCATCAATTTTCAGTCTCCAAAAAGGATTAGCCACGGTGTTCAATAGTTCCATCACAAAGGTGAAATGAAGTCTGAAAACTCGATTTTTCTTTAATGATTTTTCTCTTTAATGTACCTTGACTGTATATTCTTTACGGTGGTTTCTGCTGAACTCTCTTCTGGCAATCCAAAAAAGTAGTCCCGATGCATAAAACTCTCATTTTGCAGTAACCACATTCCTTGATCCGGTTCCTTAGATGTTTTGAGACTCTGATCAATAAACAGAAATGCTAAGAAGTACTCCGCCAAGACGCTCTTCTTGGATTCTTCAGATAACTTTTTGAAAGGTTTCAGCTGGTTTCCAAACTCTGTAGCTTCTTCCAAACCTAGTTTTAGCATGATACTTATGTCAAGCGCTTGGGCTCGACGACGGGAAGTGATGCAGTTCTGAAAAATAAGACGATTGGAAACTATTTTTTTTGGTAACTAGTACCCTATTATTCTTGCGGAATGCAATATCAACTTTGTGATCTGCAAAGTATTGAAAATGCCTCTGATGCTGATCATTTTGAAACGCCACGAATTCCTTGAGTAGGTTAGTGTCATTTTCTAAAACTCGAAGTTTCAAAGCTGATTTTTTTTTGGATGAAGATTACCATAAGCTGAAGCCTTCCAATGTGATTTTTTATCGATTATCCCAGTCGCCCCATTTCTGTTCACTGATTCAGGTTGAAGTCCCACTCGTAAACATTTCTGAAGCCGGCAGTACCGACAAGCTCCTCGGAAAACTGAAACTGCTCAATCTTATTGAAAATAAAAACTATGAATCAAATTACTAACCCCTCAAAATCTCACACTTATTGTCTTTAAGACATCTGCATTGAGTTTTATTCGCAATTGCTCTTCGAAAGAATACAGTACACCCTAGGCAAGCAGCTGCACCATGACGATAACTCCACGCTTGATCGCCACATACTGCACACTCAGCGGAAGATGTATTAGGAATTGATGAGAAGTGTGACGAGGAAGAGGGGAATTCAGAAGTCATGATTTTTCAGAATTGTATTTTGGTGATGAGGTTCAATTGTTCAAAAAACATTCAAACAAAAAATATGGAAATCAACACGAATCAACATTTCATTAAATCTTCAAAGTCCATTTGTACAAATACAGAAAGATTGTTATCTCCGAAGAGGAAGTGAGTCTTCGGCCATCGATTAACCCCTTTGTGTGTAGCTTCGCACTGAAAACATGAGATTAACATCAAGGATAGTCGAATCTTCGCAACGGTTTAGGAAAAAGATGAATAGTTCAAACACGCTGGTGGCTAATGTTTGACGATGAAGGGGTGAGCGAACTTGCGCTCTTTAGAGAGAGGCGACGATAAAACTTAGCACTGCGTGTGGTAAACTGATGTCACTTCGTTAGAAGAGACAAAACGTTACCGTTGGGGTAATTACTGCAGTATCGCTAAAAATGCGCGCGGTACTTGCGAAACTCTGGAATAGAGTGATGGAGGGTCTGTGCACTGTAACACTTCATTGAACGTGAGAAGGCTATGAAAATCCCCCGTAGCTGTCGTGTTTGATGAATTTATTCCAATAAGGAACTATTCAATCTGATAAATTATTCAATTTTCTCGAAACTGCACTTCTCTTACACAAATCGGAGATAATAATCTTCAATGTGGATCTTTTATTCTTCCGCCGCGAGAGAATACTTTTGAAATCGATCTCAGAAAGTTGGCTTCAATGTATCCAGTAGTGTGTAGTTCAATGCAGAACTGTCGTACGGCCGGCCGAGGGTCGACGAAGAAATGTTTTTTTTTTCGTGCTGCTTTTTATTTCTCTTTGTGAATAGGACTAAAAATATTGAATAAAGCCTTTATTGTCTTTTTTCAAGAAAATATCTACGGCAAATACATCGATTTGTTATTTCTGAAGTGTTTTTCAACCATTATGCATAATTGAATTGAGATTTGAGTGAAAATTCTAGAAAATTTCAGAAAAAATTCTTCAAAAAGACGAGTCTCGGCAGGCCGAGAAAGCCGACAGCTCTAGTTCAATGTATGACTTACAGTCCGGTGTGAATTACAGATTTATTCAGTTCAAAAGGAACAATTAAATTTTCTGAGAAACTCGATTATCATTTTGGAATCTCTTTGGGCACACCAGCTTCCGCACTGATGAACGGATAGTGTAGTTCAAGGTGATATATATGATGCTGACGGATCCTGAAACCAATGAAATGTTCGATTCTAGCCTTTCCCTCACCTGTACAGATCTGCCATCCGATTTGAGCTGCCACAATCAACCATTCTGGAGAGTAGAAGAATTGCATGTAGACATAAACAAAGGAAGAAATTGAGTGGAAGAAACAGATGATTGCGGCTTGAAGAATAACTGGACGTTGAGTTTTTGAGAATTGAACTGATTCGATGTTGTTTCCTTCTTTAATCAGGAAGGAAACAAGATAGGCATACAAAGACAATGTGATGATTGTCGATCCGGCATTGTTAACTATCTGATTCAAGTTGTAGTAGGAAGAAGGATCCGAACCAGTTCCCGGATCAAAAAACCATGACATATATTCCGGACGGAAGATTACTGGCTTTGTGAAGAACACTCCATAGAATGATACCAAGAAGAAGAGCAACATCACAAAGTAGATGAAAGGAGCTCGGAAAATCCAGCGGATATTCAAATCTGGATTGAGCTCACTGATCCGACAAACAGCGAGAGTGATACAAGACAAAGAGCATCCGAGCCATAGACCAAACCCATTGGCGCCGAGGAAGAATATCAAACGTGGATAGTCACAGAAAACGATTCCGTGGTATCCCATTATCCCAGTTGCAATGGAGTCAACACAGACAGACGGAATGTCACAGAGAGCTAGGCTAACCATGATTTTGAAGGCAGGAAAGCGGAGAAAGTCGGGGTTGAGCATAGCTATGAAGCAAAGGAGGTAAAGAGTCTAGAAAATGTAGAAAATGTAGGTTAATGTAACCCAGTCGCCAACCTTACCACATAAATCCCTCCACTTATCATGAAATACAGCCCCAGGTATGGTCTCTTTACCCTGTCCTCATCAGCTATTTGCCAGTTATCCGGACAAGAATAAAAATTGGAGTTTAATTCAAATTTATTCAAAATAAAGTAAGCCAATGACATGTGATAGTTAGTTGGGGTAGACATAATGATAAAATGACGATAAAACATTTGAGACACTTGAGTATTTATACTGGCTGAAACGAAGACAATAACAAGCACATTAGACTTTCCTAATCATCCAGGGACGTAATACATCACTAGACATTCGCGTGGGTTATTACAGCCACAGTGTTCCCAGCGGCTTGTACGATTTCCTGGGACACTTTAGTAGGTACAGACTTGCTAGTGACGCCACCCATAGACATTGCGTTGTTTGTGTTTTGAGGCGTGTTATGTGTTATCATATTGCGGACGGAGCTACGAATCGATCGATTGATAGTGAGGTAGACGATGCAGAAGCATCCATTACTCCATTGCCAAGTGAGCTGGCCAAGAAGGATGAGGAGTTTTGGGGAGTAGAAGAATTGCATGTAGACGTAGATGTAGGCGGCAGCGGCGTGGAAAGAGCAGATGATGATGGCTTGGAGGACAACCTGGGAGCATTTAACTATTATAACCAACTGCAGTTTGAAACTTACTTGATTTCTATTCCTATTAACCCACATTGAATTGTTCACCTTTCCTTTTTTGTAGTACAAGAATAAACACATATAAATGTACAAGCATGTTGTTGCCGCAGAAACTACTAGATTGTTCACGGTATGAGCAATGTTATGGTATAGTTTTGGCTGAAAACGAAATGAATACTTGTGATGTCTGAATTGTTTTCCACCTACATCTTTCCCAATCTTCGGATCAAAGAACCATGAACTGTACTCGGCGCTGAACAACAATGGCTTACAGAACATCACCGCATAGAACCAGTAAGCAGCCACCACAAATTGAACACCACGGAAATAGTTTTTGTGGAACAAAAATGACAAAAAGAATTTAGAATTGATCTCCACACAACGATCCATCGCGAGAAGGATGCAAGCAGAGCATCCAGCCATCCAGGTACCATCTCCAATGCATCCGATAATGAAGATGAGACGAGGATATTGGCAGAAGGAGATGCCGAAGATGTCGAAGATTCCAGTGCTGACAGAGTTGACTGACAGGTTGATCATGTCGAATACAGCGAGGATGATCATGATTCGGAAGGCGGGATTGCGCGATTTTGATGTTAGCATGACGACGAAACAGGGGATGTAGAGTAGCTGAAAACAAGAATTAAATCTGTTAGACGTTACAAGAAAATTCCCATAATTTGGTTCACTTCCCGTTCACTTCCCTGCATCCTAAAGATTTTATTACAGTAATTTCCCAACTTACAATCAAAATTATCCCGGTAAACAAAAAGTAGGCTCCCAACACATGTTTTGGATAGAACAGTTCCTCACTCTCTGCCGGACATTTATAGGCTTCATTCAAAATGAACAAGTTTTTGAAAAAATTAAATAAGGACATTTCGAGATCCAACATACTCGCAATGGTGTTTTGACGATGACTGCATAGTCAAATAAGAGGTATTTATATTCTGTGTCTGGTCAGACTATTCTGAGATGTGGGCACACTTCGAGAACAACTATATAATCCCTGGAGTGAAAGCCTAATTGCTGAAACCATAGCGATGTGATATGAAACTAGAACTTGATTATTGGAATTGAAAAGAATGAAGTAATGAGATTGTAAATAAAAAGTGCTCGGACACTGAATCTGAAGTTTGGTCCCTACATTGTGCGGTGTTATATTTTCATTAGTTTAACTTGAAAATGTTGTGATGGGATCAAATGAACAAAAAATATCGATAGACCAGATATCAACATCCCGGCTCCTGAGCTTCAGGCCTAGAAGCTCGAAATGAGCCATTTGGCACAAGATCTATAACTCGTCTTGAAGTGGCCCGTATGAACTGAAAATTCATGAGAGCATCAAGTTTTAACTCTATTTTGATATGCAAACAAAAATAAAACATTTGGAAAAACTTCATTTTTTCGGATTTCAGTGTACCTCTCCTCGCCCTCCAACTCAGAAGTTGTCAGTATCCCCTGTGCATCCTCGACGGTGCCATGGAAGTCGGCGCAACGACCGGATACAACTTTCGAGGACCAAGTTGTGTCATCTACATCTGATGGCCGTACTTCCACCTCTTCCCAAGAAGCTTCTTCTGTTCCTGAACTCTCAACTCGTGGAATTGACCGATGTCTTGGAGGCGTCCGGAGAAGTGATTCGACTCAAAGAACTGGGCAGAATTCTCCTCAGAGGTCTCCACAAAACTCTCGAAGCTCCGAAGCTCCGGAAGAGGAAATGGGAGAGGAAAAGGGAGTGGAAAAGGACGTGGAGGATGAAGATTGCAATATTGTATCAATTTATTTATTGCTTCTTTATTGTAACCACTTTTTTTTTCGACATATTAAAACTTTAATAACTTACAAAAAATATGATAATATTGGAAAAAATCCAAAAATCTTTCAAAAAAATCGTTGAATTCACTACAATTCTTTCGGTCAATGATTTTAATTTTCGGTATTTTTTCGGTATTTTTTCGGGCCCCGATTTTTCGGGCCCCGATATTTGGGTCCCCGATTCTTGGGTCCCCGATTTTACGGGCCCGATTTTTGAGTCCCCGATTTTTGGGTCCCCGATATTTGGGTCCCCGATTTTTCGGTCCCCGATATTTCGGTCCCCGATATTTCGGTCCCCCATTTTTCGGTCCCCGATTTTGATACACGGTCCCCGATTTTGGAACAGTGCCGAAGACTTTGCAACTACAAAAAAAATTCTGCATCGCTTTGGTTATCCAAATTACTCTTCCAATCAGCTTGCTCGTTTTCCCTTCAGCTTTCCAACTATACACTATTTTATACTTATATTACGATCAGGCATGGATGAATATATAGGTTGTCCTGGAGACTACACACGTGATTCTATCGACATTCGTCATGATTTTGATACATTATCCATATCGGAAGGCAAAATTCGGAAGAATTTCAAATATTCTCATTAATTCGATTGTGGAGAGGAAGAGGAAAACTGAAAATGTTAGTATTGCACCAACACATATGTAAAAAATGTTGTATTTATAAACATTTTCTTATGGGAACAAACTTCACTCTATTTTTTTATCTCAGAAAAAATTCAATTTTGAGTAATGAACTTTCGATTATACGTTTAAATAAAATTTATTGAAACAAAAAAACACAACAATTACACAGAAGCAAAAAAGAAAACAAATGACAAATGAACAAACATTACAATGCAGGGAACTCCTGTTCATCGAGCATTCCGTGTTTACATGTTGGGCAGATGCTTTTCTTCTTTAACCAACTCTTGATGCAGTGGTTGTGGAATCGTCTTTTGCAATGGACACACTTGATCGTATCATCATGACTCTCCATGTCATTTATGCAAATGACACACTCCATATCAGCAATTTCATCGGTTAACTTCAGAAGTTGTCTGCAGAGAAGTGGAGCTTCTTTCTTCATGATCGATTTGTGAACCTGTTTGAATTCTTCTGAGAATTCAGGAAAATCTGAAAGGTCTGGAATCTGATCAAATTTGATTGTCTGGTTTCCTCGAATCAACCGAATGTTACTCTCTACGAATTGGCTATAGGATGAAACTTGAAGTTGGAATACTTTAGTTTCATATTTCACCATATTCTGAGTTACTTCGGAATCGACTTTAGAAATCAAAGAATCACAGACATCACTGGATTTCTTGACTGGATCCTCTTTCGACAAAATCGTTTTCGTTTCCAGGAGAGTTGAAAGAAGTGAGTCTACTTTCTCTGATTCTTCAGCAGATCTTGGCGGGATGGCTTTCGACTCGTTAGCCTTCAATGCTTTGATCAGTTTGTCCTTCTCATAATTATGATATTTCCAAGACTCGATCGCCATATCTTTTTTAGAAATTACTTCGTGGGATGTTGCAATCAACCTCTCATTCCGCTTGTTTTTCTGCTCCAATTTCTGCTTCTCGATGTTCAGTGTCTCGACTTCTGAATTCTTGAGATTCAATTCATTTTCCTTATCTCGGAGTTTTCTGAAATAGTTAATTATGAATGAACAGTATTAAAAATGTCAAACTCACTCTTCCAGAATCCGAATCCGTTCATTCTTCTCTTCCAATGCCAACTCAACCAAAGACAACTCTTTCTTCAAGTGCTTTACTTCAATCTTCGACAATCTGAGTTTCTCGTTTGTCTTCGTTGTGTATTCACTGGCACGAATACATTTTGGACAACTTTGAGACTCTTTCGGTGAAATTGTAACGTCTTCAGAAATAGAATTTGAGGGTTCCTTTGACCGTTTACACTTCATGTGGGTTTCTTCTGGATGCGATTCCTTGAGTTTTGATTTCACAGCTGGTTCCTCACTCTTCTTCTTTTTCGTTTTCTTTGGTTTTTGAATTGTGTTTTGTGCTTGAACTTCACTTGTTTTACCAGATGCTGAGGAAGGAAGGTTCTCAGGGACCAAGTCATCGGATTTTTCGGTGGAGGATAATTCCAATGGTTCATCTGAACTTGAGGCATCAGATGAGCTGGTAGTACGATGGTTCTCTTCCTTCTCGACTGGTTGGTTTTCAACCAGAGATCCAAAAGCTTGTATTTGCTTGATGATTAATTTATCACATTTTTCCTCAACACAAATTGAACAATAGTCGTCTGGAATGAGTGTCCGACACCATTTCCGTTCATGGATAATTCTGACGAGTTGCTTGGTTAACCTGATACAAACATAAGCAAATTGGCAGTCCTGTATACGTTTGAACATTAGCTTCGTTGCTTCGTAGAAGCATCCATTAGTTGGTGGATTTCTCGGCATTCTATAGGCGTGTTGCTCGATTTGAGGGAAGATTTCAGTGAGTTCCAATCGCTTCAGTTGAATTTCGAGGTCTTTGGCGGTGAAACCATTTTTGTTGACATTCGAAATGTTTTTCCGGTTTGGAACAGGAAAGTTTCTTTTGAACCAAGCTTCGTAAACCGAACTCATCTCCTCGTATCTTTCGTAGCTGATGAAGTCGCTCTCATCGTTCAGATTCTGTGATAGCATACCAAAAAGTTCCTTCATAATCGGTGGCCATTGATCCAGTTTCATACCTTGGAAGATTTTTCTGACCAGGATCATGTCAGAAATGGTTCTGATGAAAAACTGATAGGCAGATACACAATGATTTCCATCAATAGTTGAAACCACAACCAATGATCTTGGACCAGTTTTCAATGGAACTTTGACAAACTCCAACATTTTGAAGATGTCACTTGGAATAGTCCCAAAAACTTCACGGAAGTTCATCGTGGATAATTTCGGCATCGCCAAAATTTTATCTTCAAATCCCGAAACATCGAGTTCCTCAAGTTTGATGGCATGCAACAACTCATGTGACATTACCATCTTCTCTTCGTTACTCTCAAACAATCGAATCGGGATTTTTGAGATTGGAATCGAATCAACAGTTTCGCATCTGGAGAGCATCATCAACTTGTTCTTGCCGATCAATTCCATGTATCCTTCCATTGTGTTGTAAAGACAGAAGACCATCCTTGTGTATTCCAGAACGTTCTCCTTAACTGGAAGATCCTTCATGACGCTGGTGACCGTATCTCGCATATCACTGTCAAGTGTCGCTCCGCATTTAACAAATAATGAAGTGATAGTATTCAATACTTCGTCATCATTCTTCGAGTGGTAGAAAGCAGATTCTGACACATGTCTTTTCCAACTTTCACTTTCCATTCCCTGAAATCAAAAAGGTTGTAGAATTAGAACTCATTTGAGTAACTTACCTCCTCATTAACCAAGCGTTTTTTCTCAAGACTTTGCATAAACTCGTGGTTATAAACGATCATTTCGTGTGACGACGTCAACTTGTTTTGCTGGATTTTCAAATAATAGGCCAACAAGTTATGACCCAGTTCTTGTAACGGTGCGAGTGTATCAATCTTTGGGGCAAACTCGTGAAGAAGGTCGTAAATGTCTTTCTTATAGATGTACGAGACACCTCCCAAACTTTGGAAAACTCTCACGTAATTCTGAAAATATAAAATTTGATAGACACGACATTAGAAACTCAAACTCACTCTATAACAAACAGAATCATTGAACTGGAAGAACTGTTGATTTCCAGGGAAGCTCATGAAGTTAATGAGAGCTTTTTCGAAATTTTCTGGTGATCCATACATTTGAATTGTCTTGTTGGATTTATCATAGAGGTTTTGGATGTTCTTAATCAAAGTTCCCTGTTGGCAAGACCAACCAGCTGGAATGAGTTCGACGGGAAGGAACTTCCGGATCAGTTTTTCTTGAGAAGAAGCCGAGAGCATCGTCAGATCTGGTGCGATGACTGAAGTGAATCTATTCATTGTTGAATATTGAGATCTGAAAATTTCAAAATTGAAACAGTGAACCTAGGAATGGATAATGCGAGAGAATCAAAGATGAGCGGGAAACAAAAGGTTTAGAAAGAAAAAAGGTAAGTATTGACTTTGGTGTGTGGACGAGATGGAAAACCACCAACATAATGGAGAGAAGACTGAAGGAGACGTCATGGAGTGCATACAGAGGAGTCAACGATCAGTACTAATCCAGGGTAGATAAAAGATCGATAGGTCGTTAGAGGAACACACCTACCACCAAATTTACGACAGGTTACAAATTCGCTTCTAGGAAAAACTCAGTAAGCAATATGAAAAATCCTTATGGACGGGAAAGATGAAAAATCAGCAGCGTCCAGAATCATGCAAGTTCGTAAACGAAGGATTAGGTTCATATAGGAGAGAAAAACAAACGGAGGATACTGTGTTGTTCTATACACTACCTTAAAAGATGCCAACCAGAAGATGACCAATGAGAAATCAAAAGAGAACAAAAAAAATGGTAAAGGAGAGCAGCAAGATTAAGGAGAGAAATTCGAGAAAACGTGACGGTAAAATCTAAAAAGACAATGAGAGACCAGACAGAGGAGAGCTGGAGAGAAGACTGAAGAAGACGTAAATGAGGGTAGACTCCAGCAGAGGATAAAGAAAACAGACAGATGAGTCAATGTTTAATACTAATCCAGGGTAGATAAATGATCGATAAGTCGTTGTGTGACCCCATGTACCACCAAACTCATGACGGGGTGGCCTTCGAGAAAAATCCTTGTTGTGGTCTGTGGGTATGAAGTCCAACAGGGACATTTGCAGTAGATAAAAAAAAACGTATATAAAATTGATTTCGAGTAAAATAAGAAACAATATTTTTAGGTAAACGGTTTTCAATCAGCAAAACCATTCAACCAGTTCGTTATAATTGTTGACTGTCACAAGGTCCGCTATGAAGAGAGGGACCCTTAGACTTAGAAAAAAAAGTGGAACGAGATAAAAATCATCGATGTTTCTGGAGAGATGACTGCAGGAGACGTAACTGACAAGAGACTCGAAAAGACACGATGGAGTTCAGGCAGAGGAGTCAATGTTTATTACTAACCCAGAGCGTCAGAGAGGTCAACAGGTCATTAAGGGCCCCCACCTGCCACTAGATTCATTAAAGTGCAGGTCTCTCTTCTTGGAAAGAGGGCCAAAAATTATCTAGACCAGGAAATCAAAAAAAAAAAACTACAGAACTAGTCACCCATTTTCATTTTTTCTGCACCCAATCCGTCACGCAAATACTAATCAATTCATTCAATTACATACATCGGGTTGATGTAATTTTGACAAGGAACGTAGGAGACATTTTTCACTTGAAAAATGTGCTGCACTTGGCTCTCAGATCTGACACAAAAACGAGAAACTTGAGTCATGAAGCTCTGATTATAGTGCCTGATAGATTCTTCCTGTGACGTTGAGCTACGTTTTTTTTTCTATTCATTGTCTAGAAAATGACCAATTTCACTTGCCACCATCTAGTTATGGGTCGACTCCAGAGTTTCTTGCATCTACAGTCCACTGTATAACCGCAATTTCCATTCCTATACATTTTCTAGGCCTCTATTTAGTTTTGAAAAAAACCCCGAAAACAATGAGTTCAGTTAAACCGTATTTTGTCAATTTGTTTGTTTGGATCATAATTTATGACAATATGATTGGAGTTTTGATGATCCCATTTGTTTTATTACCGTCGTTGTCTGGATATTCGTTAGGTCTACTCAGGCATATTGGAGTTCCGGAGTTGGTGCAAAATGTGATGGCGCTACTATCTTGTGCAAGTGAGTTGCTGATAAAACAGAATACTGCCGGATTGTCCACCTAGTTTCCTAACATTCTTATCTTGTTTTTTCTAGATGTTCTCATCTCTATTCTTTTCATTTTTGAAAACCGCTTTCACATAGTCTGCACATACTCCTGGAAGTCTTACTGGGAGCCATGTAGCCGTTACTGGACAGTTGCACATTATATTTATGCAGTCTTGATTTTTGTTCCATGGTGGTTTTTTGTACCGGATCCAGTGGAAGCCAAGAAAAAAGTGCTTGAAGTGAGTTGTGAATTCTTGAACTTTTGACTTGTCCGATGAATTTTCGGAATAAGACCAGGCCCATAATAAGAACTTTAAGAACAAAGTACTTCAAACTAACTGAGTTTCAGCAAATCCCATGTCTGCCACAATATATCAAAGATGGTCCGATATTCGTAATATCTGAGGACTGGACTTATCATCTTATAGCCCTTGTTTCATTCCTCCTCTTTGGAATTTCAGAATGCGGATTTTTCATTATTTGCTTGATATTCAGTATCTTCCAACAAGTCAGATCCAAGAAAATCTCCAGAAGAACCTTCCAACTCCAGGTCAAATTCTTCATGGCTCTGATGATTCAAATGGGAGCCTCCGCTTTCGCGCTAGTAGTCCCCCTGACCTATGGATGGGTGGCAATCTTGTACAACTACTATGATCAAATGTACTCAAACTTTGTGATTGTTGCTGAAACTCTACATGGACTCTTTTCAACTGTCGTCATGATTTTGATACATCATCCTTATAGAGCGGCATTTTTTAATAAGATTTGGAAGAGGAAGAAAAACGAGAAGAGAGGAAGTTCGAGGTTTGGCACAAGAACGATTTCCGTGGCGCCGACTCAAAATTGATTTCATTCTTGTGTAGACATAAATTTGTTTTCATATTCTATGCTTGCAAAAACAAAAGGAAGTGAAAATTGGGAGAACAAAGCAATTTTGAAAGAATCAATTTTTGTTTGATTTTGAAAGAATTTATCCACAAAATAATTTGGCATCCAAATCTCGTCCTTCTTATATCGTGAAGTTGTTCTACTTTATTGTGCGATACTCAAAAGATCAGGCAGGCTGTAGTTATGTTTTCCAGATATCAATACATATAATTTTCACAGGTGGAATTTTTGTTCAATAAATCGAAATGCCAAGAATCTTAATGGCAACATTCTAACAGGTGCTTTTGTTCGAGAAACTCGAATTCACTGAACAATTTTCAAGTACAAATGAATTACTCCTGTATTCCCGATGTTGGATATCTTGATTCCCCTGAATTCTTATCTCTGGCACTACATATAAACACAGGAATTTCCACTCCAATACATCTTTTTGGTTTCTACTGTATCCTTCTAAAAACCACAAAACAAATGAAATCCGCAATGTGGTATTTAGTGAATCTACATGTTTGGGTTGTTTTATTCGATTATTCTTTTAGTTTTCTAACCATTCCATTCTTATTACTCCCATTCTTTGCTGGTCACCCTTTAGGGATTCTGAGATATTTTGGAGTCTCAACCCTGTTTCAGATAGTTTTGGTTCTCGTTTTCCTGGCCAGTAAGTCAAAGTTGAAGAATTTAGAAAATTTTCTAAACGAATTACAGATATGCTTGTCTCAATCTCAATGGTTTTTGAGAATCGATTCTATACACTTTGCACATTCCCTGGCAAAAGTCACTGGAAACACTGGAGACGAGTATGGGTAGTGTTGTTTCATATATCAGGATGTGCATGTTTCATTTCCTATTATTTCTTGGTACCAGATCAAGAAACAGCAAAAAGGAACATGTATCAGGTTAGTTGGTCCAAGACGATATTGTTTTTTTAACCAAAATTTCCATAAACTCCCATGCCTCCCTCGCTCATTATACGAAGCTGATAACTTTGTGCTCACAGAAGATATCACTTATCATTTGATCATATTTGTTTCTTTCTGTATTGTGATGGCTGTCAAAACGCTGTTCTTTGCTTTCTCCCTAGTTTGGAATGGAGTTCAACAGCTGAAACAAAAAACATTGTCTCACAAAACTTTCCAACTTCATAAATCTTTTATGATAGCACTCGGGACCCAGGTTACTGTACCCTTAGCTTTGCTGGCTATCCCTGGAATCTATTTATGGATGGCTATGATCAATGACTACTATAATCAGGCGTACACTCATATTTCGGTTACAATGTTGTCAATGCATGGATTCACTTCTTCCTTTGTTATGATTCTTGCTCACCGGCCATATCGAACTGCTCTTCTTGATATTGGCAGAAGGAAACGAAAGGTTTCGTCGGAAGAGAGTTCGAGAAAAGGAATACAATATCATCATAGAAATTTATCAGCAGTCAACGAATAAAATAGTTTTTCTAAACATAGTTTTTTGTTCTATGACTTCTTCTGATTTTCATTTCGTCACAACTACGAATTCTGATCTAATGAAAATGTCAACTATTTTCCCCTGGTTGCAGGTGATAATATCTCAAATAATTTCATTTCTCATTATCGACAGAAAATCCCTCATATTTTTCATTCGATATGAATTATTCTTGTATTCCGGATGTTGGATATTTCGATTCTCCGGATTTTTTATCATTAGCTCTACATACAAACACGATCATCTCAATTCCAATTCACTCATTTGGTTTTTATTGTATCCTTTTGAAAACTCCACAACAAATGAGACCAGCCATGTGGTATCTAGTTAATTTACATACCTGGGTTGTCCTATTCGATATTTCCTACAGTTTTCTAACAGTTCCATTCTTGCTAGTTCCACATTTTGCTGGTCATCCACTGGGTGTTCTTCGATATTTCGGTGTTTCTACTCATAATCAAATTGTTATGGTTTTCGTATTCTTGGCTAGTAAGTTTTTGCAGCATCAACCCAAATGATAATAGTGAATTCAGATATGTTGGTGTCGATTTGTATGGTTTTCGAGAATCGCTTCCATACACTTTGTACGTTTAATGGGAAACATCATTGGACGCGATGGAGAAGAGTTTGGATAGTAGGGTTTCATATAGCTGCGTGCCTTTGTTTCTTCTCTTGGTATCTATTCGTACCGGACCAATTGATTGCAAAAAGGAATATGTTTCAGGTAATAGTTTTCTAGCAAGTTCTATTTTTGAAGCTCTATTGCAAGTCCTTATGGAAGCCACCTCAAATATTCCCATTGACATGCATGCAACTCTGTTTTTCGAGATTCTCTTGATAGTGCACCACTATTGGAGGGGCGCTCCGATTGAAGGGTGCAGCTCTATTTTTCGGAAAGACAGTTTTTCAAGCTGCGCCATACTAAAAATAAGAAACTTTTCAAGCTCAACAAGTTCATAACTGCAAAACTACAACAAAATAGCCAAAGATCCTTTTTTTGGGCAGAAATTGCTCATATTTCTCGTCTATTTTCTATTCTCGGCTAAGATTCTTATTAAAACTCTAAATTAGTTCAAAAAGCCAAGAAATCACGCAAATCCGAAAAAAAGCAAAAAAAAAAGTTGGCGGGCACCACAATTGGAGGCGCAAATCAATTAGAGCGTGCAACTATAACGACCCCCGTACTGCACCACTATTAGAGGGGCACTTCAACTAAATTCGGATTAGAACTGGCCGAATATCTAGACTTTTCAAAGTTAACTCTGCTCAACCTGTGCACTATTGAGCACTACAAATTTCAAATCAGGTTGTATCAAAAAATGAACTGAAGAAAGTTTTTACTTTTTTCCAGAAACTTCCCTGTCTGCCTCAGAACATATATGAGGCCGATAATTATGTTCTGACTGAAGAGATCATATATCCTCTATCGATTTCTGTGTTTTTCTTCATTGTATTCAGTAGCAAAACACTTTTTTTCACATTCTTTCTAATCTGGAACACAATGTCGCAATTGAAAAACAGGACACTCTCTCGGAAGACATACAGTATTCAAAAAGCTTTCCTGGTTGCTATGGGAATACAAATAACTATACCATCTATCTTGTTCGCGATACCTGCGTTATACGCTTGGAGGTCTTTTGTTTATGAATATTATAACCAGGCTTGGAACAATATTATGGTCACATTGCTTTCAATCCATGGATTTATGTCATCTTTATCCATGATCTTTGCTCATAAACCATATAGGGCTGCCTTACTTGAATGCTTCAAAAGACGCCGGAATCAATCAGAAGAACAATCGCTGAAAGTGTTGAATTATCAGAAAAATGCTTCAGTCGGTCCAGTAGAAAATTGATATGTAAAAGTTGTTTCTAAAAATATTGTTTGTTCTATGACTTCATCCGATTTATACTTCCTCACAGGTACAAATCCTGATCTATTCCCGATGAAAATTCCTGACTGCAGGTGATAAATGTCCCGAGTAATTTTTCATTCTCATTCCAAACGCAAAAACCTTCACACATCATTCATTCGATATGTATTATTCTTGTATTCCGGATGTTGGATACTTCGATTCTCCGGATTTTTTATCATTAGCTTTACATACAAACACTATCATCTCGATTCCAATTCACTCATTTGGTTTTTATTGTATCCTTTTGAAAACTACACAACAAATGAAACCTGTCATGTGGTACTTAATCAATTTACACTTTTGGGTTGTCATATTCGATGTTTCCTACAGTTTTCTAACAATCCCATTCTTTCTAGTTCCACATTTTGCTGGTCACCCACTAGGTGTTCTTCGATATTTCGGTGTTTCTACTCTTTTTCAAATCGTTATAGTCTCCGTTTTCTTGGCTAGTAAGTTTTGGAGGCATGAACCCAGATGAAAATCTTTTACTTGTCAGATATGTGTGTATCAATCTGTATGGTTTTTGAGAACCGCTTCTATACACTTTGTACGTTTAATGGGAAACATCATTGGACTCAATGGAGAAGAGTTTGGATTGTATTACTCCATATTACTGGATGCCTTATTCCTTTTTCTTGGTTTTTTTTTGTTCCGGACCAAACAGCTGCAATACGGAACTTGTATCGAGTGAGCACAATCAAAACATCGACAAAAACAGAAATAGAAAAATTCTGATTTTTAGGATCTTCCCTGCCTACCCCAAACCATATATGAAGCCGACAATTATGTTATCACTGAACAGATAGTCTATCCTTTGACCATTATTGTCCTGTTCGGTCTTACTGTTGGTTTCAAAATTCTTTTCTTTGCTTTTTATCTGGCTTGGAACACCATTTCCCAATTGAAAATGAGAACAATATCCCACAGGACTTTCATCCTCCACAAAACATTTTTACTAGCTTTAGCAACCCAAATCCTGGTACCATTTATCCTGTTTGTCATTCCGATACTTTACGCTTTTGTATCGGTGATAACTAATTATTATAACCAGGCAGGGAACAATATATTGGGGTCATTGATATCAGCTCATGGATTCATGTCATCTTCGACCATGATAATTGCTCATAAACCGTATAGGACAGCCTTACTTGAATGCTTCAAAAGACGTCGGAATCAATCAGAAGAAAATCCATTGAAAGTGTTGAATTTTCGAAAAAATACTTTAGTTAGTCCAGTGGAAAATTGATATGTATTCATGAAAATGACTTTTTAAAAATGAATAAGTGAATAAAACAATTCCTATTTTTGAACAATGGAATAGATTTTCAAATCCAGAAAAAAATTTAAAAACTGGAAATGAAAATAATGAGAGTGAGAGATCGTGTGAAAATTAATACGGCAATTAAAAATTACAAACAAAATTCAAACAAAACTATAAACAAAAATGTTATGGTGTACACAAAGTGATTGTAGTTTTCAACGAGCGTAGGACGGTTTCGATGGGGATTCTCTGTAAAAAATCGAGATAAGTTGCAGCGAACGAAGAAAAATCAAAACACTTACATATCCCTTATCCTCATAATCCTCCGACGCCTTCATCAAATCCTCCTGTACACCCCTCAAATTCGGTGAATTCAAATAGTTCACAATGTTCAGAAGGAGTGTTATCATCTTTGACAACGAGTAGGATCTGGAGGCGTCTGGTGTCGGTGATGCATCTTTCATAATCATCCGAATCGTGGTTTTGAAGGCTAATCCGACGTCTTCAGTGGAGATTTTCTACAAAAAAAAAGGAACTAGATACACAAAAAAAGTGATAACTATACCTCATCCCCTCGTAAATCTTTGCTTGATATCTCCTGTTCTATTTCCTGCAACAATGGTGAACTCATTGTGACTACTAAACTTTGGAGTAGCTTCAAAAGTTTTTTGCAATTCGTGAATTCCTGGGAGGTGCTGGAAGAGGATGCTGAACCGTGGCTCATGTTCTGACGAGGAGAATCTTGGAATCGATGGGATGTGCTCCAATTTGTTTCCGATGTTGTTGCAGAGTTTCTCGAATAAACGTCATCTCGTTGCGATGTACTTGGGCCGTAACGATCGGGGTACATTGGTCCCACAGGGAATTCTGTCCAATCACTTCCTGGTCGATGGGGCATCATTTGATTTGGAACAAACTGATTTGCAGCGAACGGATTCATGAGATCAGCTTTCATATCTGCTTTGAGATCTTGCATATAAAAGGGATGATTGTAATAGTTCTGTGGAATGAGTTCTTGATGATCGACGTCTTCAACCTTGATCATTTCGATGGGAGGGGGACTTCTGAAAAATAGAAATTGATTCCTCCGGGGTTTACTTTGTTTGAATTACTCACCTTGATTCACTGTCTGTTCTTACTTCACTATTATTCACTGGTTGGTGTGGAAGACGTTGTGAAGACGGGAAAGCACCAAGATAGACAATACCGTCATCATCTTCTTCTTCAACATGTTGCTCTTTTTCCTCTTCCTCCTCCTCTTCCTCAGGAACCAATTCGTCTGGAGCTGATCTTTTCCGAGGTGGTTTCTCAGGAGCCACCAGCGTTAATCCATCTTCTTTCCTTGACGAGTAGTAAGTGATTCTATTGAAATCGTCTACTTTCACTTCGGCTTTGTCGAGCATCTTCGCCAAAAATTGATCAGTAGGAGCGATTCGAAGTCTGAACAACATTGTGACTTTAGCATCCATCTCAAACTCGTCCAGCTCATCGATTCCTATAGTCAAATGCTTCTTCGCTCTGGAAAAGGAAAGTTGGAGGAAGGGATGTAATCCTCGAGATGAAAGAAATATTGTACCGGCCAGAAGTATACCAACACTCATGGTTTTGGGTTGATTTAACTGACTTAGGCTAACTTGGAGCATGCGTTACACAATCAAAAAATTTTCTACAACTCAATACAAAATTTTCAGGGTATCGAATGTAGTTTGAACTTCGGTTTTGCTGTTGACAACTTTTTTATGCAACCATTTTCCCTTAAGATAGATTTTATCTTGGATTTCATTGAACGAGCTCTATCGGTTCTGTAAGCCATTTCACAAAAAAGTTGTCAACTACAAACATGAAGTTCCGGCTATTTTCAATGCATCCAAAGTTTTACAGGCTTAGAAATTTTTTTTACTGTATGGTGCATGCCAGGGATGAGCGTAAAATTATTTTTTTACGGAATCCGTAAAACGTAAAATTTACGGATTGCAAATCCGTAAAATTCCGTAAAAACCGTAAAATTCGTAAAACGTTGTATATGCTGCTGAAAACCGTCATTTTCTCTTGAAAAACAAGTTTTAGGGTCAAATCAAAAACAATCACGTCCAGCCAATAGAAAAAAACGACCAATTACTCAAAAAATGCCGAATAGAATCCAAACTTTCAACTGAGATCCAACTATTTCGAGATTTCTTCTGCCCACACATGTGGCGCGGATTTAAAAAAAATGGAGTGAAATCAAAATTTATCAATCAGCCATAATTTGTTCTCGAAAATGGGAGAAACAACAAGTATTTGGTCAGTTTCCGTCATGAAAGTCATTGAATTTTTCGAAATTACTTAAGTAAAAATTTTACGGATTTTACGGTCGCTCAAAAACCCGTAAAATCCGTAAATTCCGTAAAATTCGTAAACGTAAAATCTCACCCCTGGTGCATGCTCAGATTCATTTGATATCAGCTAATTGTAAGGTCAACAGGACTGCGTAAGTGTTTGGGCTCTATCCTAGTTTAGTGGTCCCATGGGAGTTTAGTGGTCCCATAGGAATTGAGTGGTCCCATAGGAGTTTAGTGGTCCCATAGGAATTCAGTGGTCCCATAGGATTTTAGTGGTCCCATGAGTTTAGTGGTCCCATGCGTGCTGGAAGTTACCTTTCTTTTCTTGAACTGAGCACATGATGTTTATGTATGTGAACATAACCTTTGTTCGCAAAAAAATATACAATGTTTGATTTATTTGTATTACTTTTATTTATTAATTATTTTATTTTGGTATCAATAATTTCCAGAGACATTGAGTGGTAAGAGAGAATCTGAGGTAAATTAAACATTTATTAAATTTTTACCGCGTCCTCCACGTTCTCCGCGAGCTCCAATCGCTTCGCGTCTTCCACGTCTCCCTCATGCTTCAAAAATGTTTTCTTAGTCCTTAAATTTGAGATCACGGGGGCCGGTATCTCTCTAACCTTAAGATGTACTGGAACGTATGTTTAAATGGTAAGACCTATTGCTTCCCAGATCATGCTCAACAACGACTTTGAAGACTTGTTCTAATGATTGGAAGAGAGCACCATAGATCCGAATGAAACTCTTGGCTATTTTCTTCTTTCCATGAAGACCCTCGGGGCGAGGAGTTTTATCGGAACCATGGGGGTCCCTTTCAAACCTTTGAGCCTGGCCTCAAAGGTGCTGGTCTAGAGCAAAAAGGAAACAATCCCCCTTGTTGCTCCACTCTCTTTTGGTTTCTTCTAGGGTTAGGAGATCCCGGAGGGAGTTCTATCATAATTGCGATGGGAGCTTATCTCCGACGCAAGATCCTCCTCATGCTCGGAAATACTGGCTTGAAAAACCTTGACATGGCGTTGGAGCTAGGCAGCGAGGGCCTGCTCCTCAGCCCGTTTGCAGCTTCCCTGATGGACATCTCCCTCCTTTCTCTTGGATGCGTTCTCAACCTCGTGATTCTGCCGGGGGATCGCCGCGAGGTTCTCTTGCGTATGCTTCATTTGTCCCTCAGTCGTTGTGCTTGCATTTCTCAATATGAGAGCGAGATATCTTCTCGCGGTCAATACTCTGCTCCAGCTGATAAATTGTTGCTCGAAATTATTTAAACTCAGTTCAAGGTGGGAGACCTTGTCCTCTTCTCATGGATATCTCTCTTCGCTTCTGCAGTTGACAACTCTGGGGGTCTTCCGCCTGGCGGAAAGAGTCATCGCTTATCTTATTGCCCATTCCGTCTTGAGACAAGGATGAGCTGCTGCGTCTCTTCGAAAAGCTCTCTCTCCTCGAAGAAGATCCG
>GL379812.1:238602-253131 GCA_000143925.2 Caenorhabditis brenneri
AGGACATGGGAAATTCGTCTCAGTTAAATTCTCCAGAATCATATAAACATGTGAGGAATAGCTCAGCAATTGACCATAGAGACATAGACTAGAAAAAGCGAAATTCATGTGTCTTATGGATTTTGCCAGAATTTGGAATTCCAGATTTGTCATACGTAATCGGTTCCACATTAAACCGAAGAAAACGTAATAGAACAACATTGTGTTAGCTGGAGCAGACTTTTCAGGTATCCGTCGTCATCAAACCACCTAAGAAGTATTCTTCCAGTCGAACACTTTGATCACTCGGAAAACGGTTCTACGTTACCTTTGGAAGAGAGCATCTTAGACCTGAATGCAAATATTGATCAACTTCTTCTTCTTAGAATTGTGTCTGGTTGTGATCTCTTCCAATCATTGGAACAAGTTTTCAAAGTCGTTGTTGAGCATGCTCTGGGAAGCAATAGCTCTTATCACTTCAACATACATTTTAGTACATCTTAAGGTTAGTGAGATACCGGCCCCCGTGATCTCAAATTCAAGGACCAAGAAAAAACTTCTGAAGCACGAGGGAGACGTGGAAGACGCGGAGCAGTTGGAGCTTGCGGAAAAAAACTTTATAAATGTTTAACTTACCTCAGATTTTCTCTTACCACTCAATGTCTCTGGAAATTATTGATACCAAAATAAAATAATTAATAAATAAAAGTAATACAAATAAATCAAACATTCTATATTTTTTTGCGAACAAAGGTTATGTTCACATACATAAACATCATGCGCTCAGTTCAAGAAAAGAAAGGTAACTTCCAGCACGCATGGGACCACTAAACTCATGGGACCACTAAAATCCTATGGGACCACTGAATTCCTATGGGACCACTAAACTCCTATGGGACCACTCAATTCCTATGGGACCACTAAACTCCCATGGGACCACTAAACTAGGATAGAGCCAGTGTTTGTACATTCTTGAACACTACTGTGAGCCTATTGAACTTTGTCGATATTGTTTTTGAGTTATGTAAATAAACAACTCCTTTACATATCATATTCCTCTTGGAAAACAAATACTCACTGATTTTTCAGCGCCATCACCGATCGATTGGAATTCTTCACCTCCTTGTACGCTTTACAAAGTTCTGTAAGGAAACAGAAGCGTTGCTCTTCTGCACATTTCCGGGCGATGAACGAGATGAGATGACGGATTTCAGATGTGGTCCAAGCTGGAGATTTCAAACTGGGTGCCATCGTCTGTAAATCACATTTTTGTCAAAATTGGTTTAGAAAGACGCCAACAGCTGGCATTTAATCTGCCAAGACGATCAAGGATAAATCGATAGAATAGAAAAAAGAAATGATTGGATTGGGAGAAGAGAAGAAAAAACGAGAAAATGAAGAAGAAGAAATAGGAGAAGAATGTCGGAGATGAAAACAGCAGGATGTCAATAGAATGGAGGATAAGAGACTCTTCAAAGGATCATGAAATGGAGATGAATATTATGTTAATTTGAGAACACTACCTAAGGATATTTAATTAGGAGTAGTGCCTTACTTCTACTAGTGAGTACCGATGAAAGAAACATTTTGAAAAAATTACACAACAGAAAATCGAACAGAAAAAAAATACTCCAAAGAATTATTGATCTTGAACAACCTAAGTCTCCTCACAATAGTAGATCAAAAACATCTAGTTCAACGCGCCAATTCATGTAACAAGACAAACAAAAAGAATTCTATCGGTCAAGGTGACCCCTTTCGCATACACCAATATTCCCCGCCAGTTGTCTCCCGCCAATACGCAAAGACAAAGTTCTGGGGCCGCGTATTCTGGTGTAAATCAGGCAGAGGTAGGAAAGAACAATAGGAAGAGAGAAGGTGATGTGTATGGTGGACATGATTGATAATACACATGTGGGATGGGTGGTTTCAAGGTTTTATTGCATCTTGCACAGGCATAATATGTCCTAATTGTGAGGGCTGGTGGCGGACAGCTGTAGGATTATTTGAACAATTTCTCGCCGTAAGAGAGGGTTTTGCCGGATTAGTCCGAAATTTTTGAATAAAATTCTCAGTTAGCTAGGAGATGTGAAACATGAATAGAGTCTAAAAGTGAGTGGTCACTAATGGATAGCTATAGAAATAAGGTTCTGAGGGAGAAAGAAGTGGAAACAAAGAAGTAAAAAGAAAAATGAGAGGAAACCTAAACGATCTGATAAGGACACCCTGGCCACCGTTTCACGCATAGACCTCCCATCACCTGGAGCTATCTCCGATGGTATCTATGATAGTTGACGAGAGTAGAACTTATTTTCGTTGAATATCTACATAATTGAGCATTCACTGTTTGTTTTCTGATATTATCTTGGTTTTGGTACGCATAATTAGGTTCCCCGCAAACAAAATATGACACTGTGATGCAATAAATGTCATTTTTGCTCGTGAATAACCTCACAAGTATACTTTTATGGTGTAACTAGTAACAAGGAAACGACAACATGGTGCGAAACTAAGTATGTATGGAATGAGTCATCAAACTGTAAAAACTGTGTGAGCAAACTAACAATAGGTGTTGTAAATAATTGAGTGCATTGCTCCTCCAACTTTACAACCCAAAATTATTGATAGTTATAAGGAAACATGGAAATCAATTGTTATATTTTGAATTTTAAGTTTTCCCGGGTGATTGATGTGTTCAAATAAAAGCAAACATGAAAATCCAAAAAATCGATAAAAAATCCTTCAGACAATCCACAAAAACTCCCTTGAAAAATTGGTTGTTTTTTTCAAAATTATGAAATTGCAGATCAGATAAAAATATTCAAAATTATCCATTTTGCTGTTGATTGCTGCTGTTAGTGTAACAGTGGAGTTACTAATTCTGCGCGGTGGCCTAGCTGTCTGCGAAAGTTCGGCCATCCCCGACACACCTGGTTGGGCCGCGCGCGCGAAAAATGCATTGTTTGACAAAGGACTTCCTTGGCGGATCTGGTTAAGAACTTTATATTAATTGTACCGTAGGAAATAATTATTACAGTAGTATAGTTTTTTGTTCGCGACGAGACCCGTCGTTATTCTTCGTTATTCTGTGTGCGTCTATTTTGTAGTTGGACACTTTTTTTTTAGTTTTGTGATCGAAGTCGGGAAAAAAATTTCATAATTTTATTCTTATAACCTTTTAAAGTAAACACAAAGTATTGGTGAGACTCTCAAGTACAAAAAAAACCGAAAACAACGTCCAATATTTGCCAAGTGACCAAGAGGTCACCCAACGGCTTGAGTCACGGATTCTGAAGCAAGTGGACAATGAGAAAGAAAGAGACGAATGGGAAAAGAGATTCGTTTCAAAATGGGCAAAATGTAAAAAGAAAATGGAAAGGAAAAACTAATTTGTAGTGCCTTCCAGCTTGTTGAACAGGCTACCCATAATCGAGCGCAACTCGTTGACTGAGATCATCTGCAAAATTTTCATTTTGATTTAATAAGAAAAAAAAAGAAACTCACTGAATTATATCTACTTGGAGTTTTCATAAAACTCATAATGTCTTTGGTGATATCATTGAGTTCCTCGAACCCCAACACGTTGAATTCGTAGCGGAAGAGCGTGAACACTTCCGACACCGGTATCATGTTGTCTGCTTGCGAGTCAGTATCCAGACAAACCGTAATGTAACTATAAGCATCTCTGAAGAATCGAGATAGATCTTTGATTGGGACAGTCTGGAATAAAAAAAATAAACAGGTTAAGTCCAACTAGGGACTGACCAGATACGTCTTTGAGGTTTCAATACTTATATAATTTGAAAGCTGTTCCAAGAAAACTAGCCATTTTCAGTGCTAAAATCAGCGTTGTATATCTCTAATGTCTCTAAATTCACGTATTAATATCAGATGCAAGTTTTTTCATACCAGCTTCCAAATTATATAGCATTTCAAAACCTCGAAAACATGTCTGGTGAGCACTCCTTTTCTGAATTACCTTATAAGACTTCTTCTTATTATTAATCTCAACTTCAATATTCCAAAGAAGATCGTTGAAATCGTCAGCGCTCAATGTTTTCAAACTGGTTTGGAGCCATTGTAAAATCTCCTTGTAGCTGGCAGCCTGACTTTGTGATGGATGATACATTGGTCGTCGATTCGCCGCTGGAATAAGTGGTCGAGAAGGCATCACTTGGGAGACTCTTGTTTGAGGCATCACTGGACGGACCTTCTGTGGCGGAGGATGATTTCCGTTTTGAGCAGCGGCAGGATTCAGATCGTAAGCTGAAAAAAAAAAGTTTGATTATAAAATTAATTACTCGTATTTATTACTCGGAATCTCGTCATCCGATTCATCGTCTTCTTCTTGTTTCACATCAATTAAAGGCACAAGATCAGCTTCATCGTATTCTGGTTCATTATTCACGAAGTTAGAAGTAGGTGGAGCACGACTCGGAACATTTCTAACTGGCATCGAAATGGTTTTATTGTAATTCGAAAGATTCCTATCGGAACTCAATCCAATATTCTCCTGCTTTGGCATGATAAATGTGTAGTCTGGTACATCAGCACCCGTCACTTGCACTTGATCCTCAATCGATGCGTTGATCTGCTCCAGAAGGTTTTGACACGTAGATGACAGAGAAGCACTTGTTCCAGGAACATTCGAAGAGTCCTGATAAGCATTGACATTGTTCTCCTCTTTCGGCTCGACGAGAAAGAACTCATTTTGATTTGATTGAATTTGGGTTTCGATTCGTTGCAGGAGGTTTTGGCACTGACTGGAGATTTCGAAACTTGTTCCGGGAAAATCCGCGGCGCTTGGATCCACTTCTTCGTCGTAGTCATCCTCTAACACATCGTCCGCAGAGTCGTTGGACATTGGTGAATGAGTTGCTCGCCTCTTTGAAGCAGGGGTGTCGGCGCTGAAATTCAGGGAATTTTCTGGGTTATTCTAGCTTTTCAGAAGTATTTTATTGACTACTTGTACTAAACGGTTTTAAAATTGCTCGTTGATGCAGCAAGTTGCTGGGAAAAACGGCGAGTTGCTTGTAGAAATTATTATTTTCATGCTCACCTTCCTTCACCCAATGCTGCTGCCAACGTCCTCTTTCTACCACAATTATTCTCCAGAGGAACTTCATTTTCAATATTCAAATTGATAGTACCATCATTCGACACGAAACTTTTAATCTTGTTCCCCTCATCGACTTCCAGCTCTCCCAACGCACACTTTTTCAGACTGAAAAATGAATAATTATTTTAGTTTTTCCCTCTAAAGATTACTAGTTATCGAAATCCAGAGGCATGTGGATTTGGGTTTTGAAGAAGATACAAATCCGGGTGATCGGGTCCAAAGTGAGTTTGCTGAACCGGGTGTCGAGCATCTTCAGAATTCTGAAATTCCAAATAGATTTTATTTTTTTCAAAAAACACCGATTCCTTACGTTCCCACAGCCATATCCTTGGTTGCATAGTGCTCAAATTCTCTAACAAACTCCTCCGCCAGATCGTCCACCCTCATCAATCCTGGTTGCTTTGCCATGTGCTCCAGGAAGACGTGAAAGAGCTTTTTCGGAACCCGGGTAATAAGCTCATCATTTTCTCGTCCCACCGTCAAATTTCCCATTCTAAAGTAGGAAAGTTTTCCATCCTTTACTTGAAATCTCGCGTTCCGATACAGACTGAAATAAGGTAAATTAGTTTTCGTAACGATGAAAATAGACTCACTCGTTTAGGAAAACAGGGCTGAGAGGAATCTGAAGGGTATAAATGATTTGAGCTTTGACTCCCAGAGTCATCCATTTGACGGTGTCGATGTCACGAGTCAGATATTGAGTGGCTCTGAAATTTATTCATTATAAAATCAGGCTTTGAAAAAGAAACTAACTTTGCAACCAACTGCTCCACAGTCCTTCTACTAGCTTCCTTCTCCTTGAATGTCTTCATCAAATCCTCTAACTTCACATGGAAAGGTGTGCCACGTGCTCTTGACTGGATAAAGTTGAAGAGCTTGGTGGTCTCGTAGATATTCCATGGAAGACGATTGATTGGACATGTGAAATTTCTGAAAATCGTTATTATTTCTTTCTTGAAAAAATACCTTAGAATACCTATGTGAATATCCGTTTCCTTCCCGCTCGAATCCCCTTCCACTCGTGCTTCTTTTCGGGTAAAAACTGATCAGCTTCCGTTCCATGTCCAATTTATAAGTACAGATATTTTGGAGACTCAAACTGAATAATCTTTTATTTTTAAGTCCATAAAAAATTATTTACCTTTGCTCGAAAGCCGTCGACACTACCTCCTGAGACACGAAAAGTAAACCAATTTTGAAGAAAATTGAAGTAGACTGATTCTTCAGAATCAGTTTTCGTGTGTTTTGGAACCTGGAATTTGAATTAATGGGCTTGTTTTTCTGAGAAAAAAAGTAGAAAAACTGACTGTGTGGCTAGAAGATCGACATCGTATCTTGTGTGATTGAGCAAATTGTACCTTTCAGCCAACTCTTTATCGCTCATTGGCGATAAACGGAAATCATTGCACGTCTGCTCCAAGAAGGCAATGATTTGATGCTTCATGTCATCCATTTTGAGTGAGGGAAGTCTACAAAATCCAAAATCTTTTAGAAAAAAATTTTTTTTTGTTAGTTGAAAAGTCTTAGAAAATTACAGGAAAAACTGAGAAAGAAAAAGAAATATGGAAAAAAAATGGAGAAAGAGAAACGCTCTCTTCACTCTTGCATGTGCAGACAGAGCGCGTTTGCATACATCCGAATTCAGTGGTGTGTGTGTGTGTGTGTGTCCATTCCACTCTCTCCATCGGGTCACCCACTCAAACTACTCTTGCTCTACAACACTATTTTCACGTCTTCACCCTTTCTTTTCTTGTGACGTCACAAACCGTTCGATTATGTCGGCTGTATATTGGCTGCGGGAGAGATGAAGAGGTCAACGCGAGTAATTGGGACCTCAACCCATCCTAGAATTGGCTGTGGACCACCCAACCTACGTTGTGGCAGTAGACCAAAACTACTAATTAGAATGTTTAGTATTAGCCGGCAAAATCGAACTCAAATCTGATTTTAAAAAATGTGGGACAGTAATGAGACCCACAAAGCTTATTATTCTTGAATTATCCAAACAAATGGTGTGATACCTTCTTGACTCCTATGAAAATTGTCATTAGTGAATCTCTATTTTAATACAATCCCACATTTTGAGAAATCTATTTTATTCTAGTGTTTTCTTGTTCATTTTGAACATGAGGAATTGTTAGGAGAAATACAAATCATTATATTTACAGTTTTTTTAATTAATTTGCAACAATGACGTTCGTAGTTTTTCCGCTTGGTTGATTGGTACTTTGATTTACTTTCGCTTTCTGAAAAACACGGTTATCTTTGACTTCTCTAGCACTTCTCATTTTCACCTTGATTCCAATCTTTCTTAATACTCCGTTTCTAATGGTTTTGTTGAAAATTAGATAGATAATCGCTGGGGCTCCGTGACCCAATTCCCAAGACACATGTCCCAAAACGATTAGCCAAAATGGGACCTCAATGAAGTTCATAGAAACGTAAATAATAGAAGCTGACTGATTGACAGCGCATATCATAGCTGATTGGAAGAAGATTTGTTTGCTTGCCTTTTGAGCAGCCGAAGCACCATTCACGTTTTTTAGTTTGGCTCCGAGAGCACAGCAGAAAATGATGTAGAGACATCCCGTGAAGAAAACTACAAGGATGTTGTTAAAGAAGTGAGGGAAGTTGGCGTACTGGAAAAATTGAAATGAGAATTGTAAGAAACTTCGTGGGCAAAACTCTTATCCTTTTTTGAGAAATTCCTGTTATTTCTGATTATTACAGCGAAATTTTGTTCTCAAATCTCAGGATCCCAATCAGGGATGTGCGAAAAAAATATTTCGAAAAAAACCGAAAAAAAAAAATTTTCGAAAATTTTGGACCGAAAAAAATCGAAAAAATTTTTTTTTCGAAAATTTGGTCCGAAAAAATTCGAAAAACTTTTTTTTTCGAATTTTTCAGGGCGAAAAAAATCGAAAAAAGATTTTTCGGAATTTTTCGGGATTTTCCGATTTTTTTCGGTATTTTTTATGAAAAATGGATAAAAAGGCGGTAAAAACATGTTTTTTAAAAGTTTTTTTTCGAAATTTTTTTTCGGTTTTCTTCGAAAAATTTTTCGGTTTTAAAAGGAAAATGACCGAAAAAACCGAAAAAAATAAATTTTTCGAAAATTTTTCGCACAACCCTGATCCCAATCCTTACCTCCTGGGTTTTTCCCTCGAAGATGAGTGGATCGAAAAACCAAGTCATATATTTTGACGTAAACGCGATTGGAGTCGTGAAAACTACGAAATATAATCCATAAAAGATAGAAAATGTCAAAACAAGAAATGTGCGGTTTCCGTCAAAAATGAATGCTCCAACCGATGGACATAACAAATCCAAAAGTCGATTAGTCACCAGACTCATTGCAATAATGCATGCACAACACCACATTCCCAAACCAACCGATCCGGCAATATAGATTAAGTTTGGATAGGTGCAATAGACGGCACCGTGGTAAGAGAGAAATCCAGTGATGATAGAATTAACAGAAAGAGCAAGTATGTCTATCACAGTTAGGAACGACATGATTTTGAAGCAAGACATTTTGAATTGCTCCTTTTCAATCATGACACCAATCATCGGAATATAGATTAAGTTTATGGTTATTCCGTATATCATTTCAATTATGCCAGCGATGGGTCGTTCAACTCCGTTTCTTTCGGACCATTCTTCGGGGGTATGTGCGCTGTAATGGATTTACCCTTGGGATTTACTTTTAAAAAGGGTTTTACATTAAAATCAAATTCCAAAATTGTTTGGAACAGGTTTTCGATTTTTCGCACCGACTTACCTGCAGTTATAAAGCGGAATAGCCGCGATCGAGCCGAACTTGATAATGTTGTTCATTCGAAAATTGAAATCGTTAGAAATTTACTGTAATTGTTATTTTACCAGTCACATTTTCCAATTTATACGTTTTTTTGTATTGCCGTTTCCTTGTTTTTTGTATCGTACCGAATATTTTTTGGGTACGTCTGAGTCGCGATGGATACTGTGAATGGTAACAATATTGGCTATGAGTAACTGAGTCTGATGTGTCTTTCTTGGTGTGTTCGCTTTTGTAGTTTCGTACTAGGAGTTTGACCGGCAGAGGTGGATTGTGTATTGCTCATTACCGATGATAGGTGTGCTGATTGAGAACCATCGATGTAAAATGTATTTCACTTGAGTCTGGTGACTAGACAGCCAGTCGTGACTGCCACAAGCCGTGTAGTTTGATAAGTGGTACAAGAAATTGAAACAACAACTCTCACTGGGATTTGAATGAAGAAGAAGAAGAAGACATTCAAAGAAGTTAAAAAAATGAATAAAGAACTTTGACAACTACTTTTGTGATTACAAACCTGTTTTTTAATTTCAGAATTTTTTTTAAATAGATACCACATGGGACACCAGCACTTCCCACATAGTAGAAGATCACTCAAAGCAGTTGAGCAAATAGCAAAGGATTCCATAGCAATTGATAATTTATTTATTTTTATGTCATCTGATAGACGTGTGGTCATGAACTTGTATCTAAGCGCGTCGACTAAATTGAGTGCTTCATGTTTAATTCCGAGTTGAAAATTCTTTGTACCTCCCCTACACATACACTCAAAATTAAACTGCTATTTATTTTTGAAACAAAGTAAAAGAACGTTAAAACCGGTAAAATGACAAAATCGTGGCAAATAAAAAGATTGGGATATTTTCAAAATGAGATCGGAAGAATATTAAGATGAGTCTCCCAACACCATGATCCAATTTTGGAGCGCAAGCTTCACTTCTTCGATGGATATTCTCTGAACAATAAACATATGATTTACAAACAATTTGATTGAGTCTACCTTATCAGACCCTTCAACTGACTTCTCCGCCTTTTCGATTTCCGCAACAATGGCCGATAGAGCAGGAAAATCGGCAAAGTGACGCTTGAGTCCGAAGGAAACATGAATCAAAACGTTGAGTGCTTTGGACACAAGCATGGAGTCGCTTTCTTTCTTGGTCATTTTCAACGGGTACGCCACCATGCTCAGGGTCCGGCCTAGGGTTGAAATGACAGTTTCAATTAAGACATTCTGCAAAAAAAGCAAATGAGGGGTAGAACTTAGCTATTTTTCACTTACATCTTCTCTGATATTCTTAATAGTTTCAGTGATTCTGTCTTCAAATTCGGAAAACTCTGTCATTCTCAAAACAGCTACACTGGTGCGAAGAGTGAACAAAATGTTCTTGGCACTGGTGTGTGGGAGTGGTGCAGTAGAACTTGTTGGGTCTTCAGGTGTAGAAGTTGATTGAGAAGATCTGAAACTGGAAAAATTAGTATGTTTTTAGAACACACAGTTATTATTGGGTAAATACTCAATCGCTATTTCTCCACTGCTATGGGGGTGATCAACTGTTATATTATAACTGATAGTGTCTCAACTGCTATAATTGGCCTTTCAGCTATGGATCGACTGCTATAGCCATAGTAGTTGAGACAATAGCAGAAGAGCCAAATATAGCAGTTGAGACACTAGCAGTTACAACATAGCACTTGATCTACCCCATAGAAGTTGAATATTTGCCCCAATATACCTACGTGTTACAACTAACGAAAACTCACTGATTACTGGTTTGTTCATCTGAATTAATACCCTCTTCCTCAGAAATTGTTTGTCGCGATTCTGCATTCGATGGTCCCGATTTGAGCTTCTTAGCCTCTACTTGATTATTGCTGGAGCCACAACGTTTCAATGACGAATACTTTGCCGTGTTCAGACCTGTTGGACCGAATCGTACTGATGGATTTTGACGACTTGAAGATGTTCCAGAAGATGCTGAACTAGGTGTGGAATTCACTGCTGTTGTCGCATAATCATCAGGCTCCTCGACTTTAACTACTTCGACATCTGGTCTCCTGATTTCATCTCTTCTGGTTTTTTGCTTCCCAAGAAGTTCAGAGACGTTGGCACTTGGTTCTGCAGGTCTGGGATGCTGCTTCTCAGGTGATACTCTTCTAATATTCTGATCCGTTCCTGACTGTTGGGAGTTTTGAGAAGAAATTTGACTTTGTTGATCGGAACCTTCTGGTTGTTCCGGTTTTATATCTTCGGTCACAGGTCTTGCCTCTCCCATATGATCATCAAATGACTGCTCATGATGAACATCTTCCGAATGAATAACTGAATTGGAGGCAGACGGAGAAAGTACGGGTTCTTGACTTTTATATTCCTCCATTCGAATTCCGTCGTTTCGATTCAAAATCAGACAGACGACAGCTTTGAATTTAAGGATTACATTTTGATTATCCACTTGAATGTCGTATTTTTGGCCCCATCTGAACATATTTTTTCAGGGTTCCATAAGTAAGTTGCACTTACTTTTGGAGAAAAGTTTCACTGACTGGAGAGCGGGTCATGAAGAGCAATCGGAGCTGAGTGAAGGGTCCGAGATGGTCGGATAGCTCGATATTCGATTTGAATTGTTCTATTCTGAAAGAAGCATTTTTATATTTCATATTTTGAAAACTGTTGCGGCGCCGCGGCGGTATTTAGAAGGTAGATACTCAACTGCTATGAAATCTACTGCTATATCTCAACTGCTATGGGGGTGATCAACTGCTATGTTGTAACTACTAGTGTATCAACTGCTATGGCTAAAGCACCCACATAGCAGTTGAGTATTTGCCTATTTTGCCTAGTATTTGCCTAATAACCGGAATAATCATCGTTAAGAGTTTCAACTTAAGACACTTCGTTCCCAAAGTACTGGAAACTTCTAAATTTCTTACGATTCGAGTTATAAGAGAGATCAACAAATAAGTTATATTTTTTTTCATTCCTATCACTTACGCATCATTGAATTCTCTCCGGTTATAAATTCCAGCAGTCTTATTCTGGAGCACTTCGAAGATCTGTTCATTCGTGAATGTTCCCAATGAAATTTTTCCCAAAATTTTCAGACACTCCATTATTTCTTGATTAATGTTGTTTCTTGGGAAATATAGTATATCAAACATCGGATTCACTTGTCTCTCTTTAGTCGAATGATTCGAATCAGTCGTCTCAACCTCTTCAATCCACGACGAATTCATCCGATCGAAGTTAACACAAATGTGATCTGCCGTGTATCCGGTGATCTTTTTCAGGACAAAATTAACATCGAATCGGTTGAGTTGTTGTTTGAATTCATTTGATACATCAGTCTGAGTGACATAGAGCATGTGCATTCTTGAGAATAGTGAGCATTCGTTAAAAGACTCAAAGAGATTCCTTACAATATTGATTCTGAAAAATATAAAGAATTGTAAATAATTTATTCAAAACCTGAAAACAAACGTCTCATGCAATATTGGACTCTGGAACAATAATCCGGGATTCGCTGTTCTGTATACTTGAACGATCTTTGCATTCGATAGTATTTTCATTGTTCTTAAAGACAAACATCGAATTATTTCCAGAAGATTTAGTTGAATTAGTGTCAAGTTCGTGCTTTCCTTCTCATCAAATTTTCCAATCAATGTACCGGAACAACTGGCGAAGACGAGCTCTTTTCTTCTACTCAGTTGGAAAATTGCTCTGGTTTTTAGGCAACTGAATTAGGGTTAGATGAATGGAAATGCTTTCGAATTTGTGGCTTACTTATTAATGAAACTCGTATTTAACATGATTTTCAACTTGTAAAGAATCGACAACTTTTGTGTGAAGTTGATACCGCGTCCCATGTCATAGTACTCGGTAGATAGGTATTCATACGCTCTGAAGTTAGTTACTATTCTGGAAATTTGTCTAGAAAACGTACTTGCTGTAAAGCTGTTCAATTCTTCGATTAGTGTTTCTAGATGTCATGTAGCTCCTGCACAATAGTGTCAAATTCAAATGATCATCCGTTCCTTCTGATTCAACGCGAATGAATTGAAACAAATCATCGATTTCTTGTACTGACCATGGCAATGGGTTCAGGTTGATTTGTTCGCTGAAAACTACGAAAAATAGAAAAGTCGAAGAACTATGCTTACCATGTACGGTTCTTTGAGAAACTTTCCCGTTCAAGATAAACATTTACATTTTTCGGCCTGAACATAACTACTCTATTGGTTTTATCCAGTAAGAGTTCGTTGCCTTTGTACCCGAGACTGAAATTATGAAAGATTGCTGAAATCGAAGCAAAACTATCTTACTCTGAGATTGAAAAAATACAGGGTGTTTGTGTGATGAATAGCATTCGAATTATGGATACTCTTGAGAATTCACTAACTTCCGAGATCGCTTCGTTGAATACGGGGATTCTGAACAAATATATTTACAGTTTACTTGCAAGCACGCGGTTATTCATAATTAATTCAATTATTGCGAAGTCTCAATGTTATTGAGGAATGCGTTTCAATGACTAAACTGACACTTTGATTCACAATTACACGGCCCGGCGAAATCGACGCGACGTGCAAAACGTGCTCACAGTCGGCAATGGACTTTAACAATTCTCTATGATTTTTTAAAAATTATTTTTAAACAAAGAACCTATTTGAACACGCTGAATCCAAAAAAATTTGTTTCGCTCAGGCAACTGAATATTAATATAGCGAGCCACAGCGTCAATCTAATGTTAAAACTCAATCTAACGAGCTTTTGCATTAATCTAGTGTTAAAATGTAATCTAACGAGCCATCACGCCGATCTAGCGTCAACCTCAGGAGACACGCAGTTCGGTTGGTGTGATGTCAATCTAGCGAGACGCCTTGTTACTCTAGCGTTAACTTCGGTAGATTATCTCATTTGCACTTTGAAAAAATCTTAATGATTTCGTTTCACGAAACGCGCTATAGACGCTTCTCTGTGTGGCTTTTCTAGTGTTTTTTGTTAGTTTCTAAGGTGGATTCTGGATAATGAGGAAACGGGTTCAAGTTTCTGGATTTGTGGCGATAGCTCATTAGGTTGGTGTATCATTCTTTAGAAAAAATTTCTTAAATTATAGATTCTTGGAAGAATACAGAAGTAAGACACTTGTTGTGTTATGAAACAACAAGTTAAAACAGAAATAAGTGGCAAAATACAAAAAGAATGGGGAATATTGTCTCAAATTGCAATTGCTGCAGAACATGTCATGCTCATGATAATAATGAAAATATACAGAACTTCTCTGAAGTTTTTGAGAAACATTGTTGGAAAGTGGCCGGTAGCCTGAAATCAATTTTTCTGTGAGAGTTTTGTGAACTCCCGCGCGTGTTCTAGCTTATTCGAATCTCCAATATTGGCGATGACATATGCACTCCTGTCAGTGCGATTCCATCCACGAGCTTTCTCATACCATAGTATCACCATGTCTCATCGTAATATTACATGAATGCCCCCTGTTTTCTCATCTCCTCCATCCTCTCAAATATCTTGCTCTCCTCGCCTCGATGTCGGTTCTAGTGTTATAAACGGGTTATATCCTTCTCTTATTACTCTTTCTGATTGATTTTACTTGACGATAAA
>GL379812.1:257742-271931 GCA_000143925.2 Caenorhabditis brenneri
CGCGCGTGTTCTAGCTTATCCGAAAAATGAAGATAAAGACATCCGGTCAAATTCCCCAAACTACAAGCTAGAAGAAGTGCCAAGACTCACAAAACTCTCACAGAAAAATTGATTTCAGGCTACCGGCCACTTTCCAACAATGTTTCTCAAAAACTTCAGAGAAGTTTTGTATATATTCATTATTATCATGAGCATGACATGTTCTGCAGCAATTGCAATTTGAAACAATGTTCCCCATTCTTTTTGTATTTCGCCACTAATTTCTGTTTTAACTTGTTGCTTCAGAATACAACAAGTGTCTTACTTCTGTATTCTTCCAAGAATTTATAATTTAAGAAATTTTTTCTAAAGAATGATACACCAACCTAATGAGCTATCGCGCTAATCTAGCGAGACAGCATTCATATCGAATAGAGAAAGAGCGTCAACCTAGCGATCCCATACGTTAATCTCACTAGGTGATCTGCCAATCTAGCGAGGCCGTACGTTAGTCTCATGATGCCAACGACCAAGCTCGCCTAACTTACGAAACGGCTCGCTAGATTAATATTCAGTTGCCTGAGCGATAGGGCTTCATCACTTAGTTGTTGAGATAATAATTGTTGAAAACATCGACTTACTGTTGATTTTTGCATTTCTTGTTACGAATATCGCATTATCTCAAAAACAAAGTAATGAAGCCCTGTCAAATCAAAATTTTCGGCTTCAGTGTGTTCAAATACATCTTCTCGTGGAATAAAACCAGAACGATCATAGAGATTTGTTCAAGTCCATTACTGGCTGTGAGCACGTTTTACACGTCGCGTCGATTTCACCTGGCCGTCATTTTGATTGTATTACAGTTGTGACTTGAATGACTATTTGAATTATTATAATGAATTCTTGATAGAATTAATAATCAAACCGCATGATAAAAACTAACTTCTGCGAAATGTTCTCCACTCTAAACTCTGCATTCTTTCTGAATTCTTTGTACGCCGAAGCGGTTTCAGCATGCGTAACAGGAGATATAGTTTGTAGAGCGAATGATTCAAGGAAGCATAAATAATCCGACAATTCATATTTGTTCAAGTGATGGTTTTCCAACGATGGATAGCAGAACTCTGGTGGTAGAGCAACGCTGAAAATTTTCATACGATTAGAAGAAAAATAATTTTTGTTGTTAACTTACTCAATTGCAGTGAGTGAATCAGAACTCGTTGCAGCTTCATTTCTAGCGAAAAATCTTATAATTTGTTGAATTCTATCACGATTCTTCTCCGAAATTCTCCTATTCGTTCTCAGTTTTAGAGACACTTGATCGAATCTCTCAGCCAAATATTGTTTGTCTTTGGGACCAAAGTTTTTTCTACTTTCAATAAATGCAAGAATCATTTCTTCTCTCGTATTCATTCCTTCGATTTTGGTCAAGTTACTAACCAAGAACTTTGAAATGACAGCATCCTAAAATTGTCAAAATTAATTCTAACTTTCAAAAAAAATTATATTACATGTGGCTCGCCAAGTATTAGTAAGCCATCCAAGTACTCTACAATACATCCTTTTGAATTGAAAACCGCCGAACCCAAATTAATGAAACTGAAAGAAAAATTGTGAGCTAACACTTCGAAAAAAAAAAGATTTACTGCTTGTGGAAAAACTTCGGAACAGACAACTGAAGTCTATATATCGCATTCACTCTTAATTGTTGACTTTTCTTATCAGGCGTTTGTTTCCAAAGGTATGTGCAGAAATCTCTGAAAAATTGTTTTTTTTTTGAGTTTCCGAAGTAGTTCTTTTGAATACTTTAATTGAAAAAAGTTTTCTTCAAATCCTCCGTCAACGAGAAATTCTTCAATGTCGCCCCATATTTTTCCGAGCGAAATGAATTCATTTGGATGTTTCCCAAATTCGTCTTGAACGAAATTCATCGCTAGTTGGAAAGCTTCGGCATGCGTCATTATTTCTGTAATTATAACGTACTAGAATTAGGTATCACAAAAAAGAAGAATATATAAGAAAGTAGTCGAATAAGGGAAATTGAGAAAATATTCGCTCCGTTTTTTTTTCGAATGGACGAGCGACAGCAGCGACCACACTGCCCCTTCAATGTCGATTTACGAGCCAACAAAAGCGGGAATTTTGACTCTCTTTTGCTATTTGTCATAAATGAGGAGCAGGGAGTGAAAAATAAAGTTTGTTATCGTTGAAAAGAATAAGATCGAACGCAGAGCAAGGAGAAAATAGGACTTACTCTCCTTTCATGAATAAGAGGAAGGGAAAAAAGGAAAATCAACTTTCAGCATAGATTGAATTACCGATTTATGAATACTTTACAGTTGAAAATGCAATAAGATATCAAAAAATGCATTGAAAACTGCAAAGAAACCATGAAAAAAACTGAAAATAACTTGTGTTGATTTACGATAAACAGCAGTGTTCGCCGGAATCGCGGAGTGTCGTTGCAATGTAGATTTACGAGACCCGATTTTGATTTTTTTTTTTCGTTTCACTTCTTGCATTTGAAAATCGTTCTTAAAAATCTTGAGAACAGACACTCAAAAAGATGAACTTGTTAACTAATTGTTTTTGCAACTGTAGTATAACCTCATCCACAGTGCCACGATATGGCAACAGGTGTAGCTGGAGCCGATAGAGAACGCGCCAAAAAGAAAACATAGCCCACCTAATGCACATTGATATTTTTTAGTTTTATTGCACTTAAGAAGAGACCTGTACAAAATAGAAATCGTGTGAAAGAAAGTAGATCGTTGTATAAAGCAAGCATGTTTAAAATACCCAAATGAAAGTGAAAGAAATATTGGCAAAGAAAAAAAGATTAGTAAATGAAATGAGGTAGAAATGTTATGAGGCAGCTTAGAAATGAGCAACTGGTAACAGAGCATTTGAAACATTGATATGTGAGTTGGAATATTCGAAAAAAAATAATATGATCATAAAAAAAGGTTTTTAGAGGAAAAAACAACGTAAAAAACAATAAAAAATGATATTTGTCAAGTGACATCTTGTTGAACTAGAAGAGAATTGCAATTAAGTCCTCTATGCTTTGTTTCAGATTATCATTGTGGCTCCTCTGAAAGAATAAAAATACAGCTTCACAATAAAAAAATATTATTTCTCACCTCAGAGGAATCCTTCAACACACTATGAGCTCTCCACATTTTGTCATAAACAACTTCAGGCTTTGAAGACTCAGTGAAATACTTCTTGAATTCCGAAGACTTCACCTGCGATTCTCCATTGATCATGGTGAGTACTTGAATAATTGTCATCGAAATGTCCTTCTCCACATCCTTTGAGACAGTTGACATGAGAAGAAGCTCGTAGAATTCACCAAAATAGTATTCGATTCTTTCAATGAGGACGTTCTGAAATCATGAACTATCAGTAAAGAAAACACACTAAATAATGAATTACATATTCATTCCTCCTATCGATTAGCTTCCCAAGAGCTTTGAAGTTCGCGGCTTGCTCATCTTCTTGCTCCCAACAAGCAAGGTCCTTCCTGAGCTCTGCCATAACTGCTTCACATTTCTCTCTAGCAATGTCGTTAGGTTCAATCAATTTGACTGCAGAAGCGGATGGTCCAGAAGTTTGCATTGGATTTTTTGAGGAAGCAGCAGCTGGCTTAGGTGCAACCGCCTTTGTTGGCAAAACGAAAGTGGGATCCCTGAAATGATAGATGTTAGAGACATCTTTTTCTCTATAATCCTTACGTTAAAAGCTGCATAAGTATACTTCCACCATGTTGTTCAACTTCTTGTCGAGCCCTCTTTTCTGGAACAGCAGGCTTTTCGGTGGAAACTCTTCCGCGTTTTTGAGCAGGTTTCTTTGTGACTGCTGGCGTCAGGAGTGGAAGGTTCGGAGCCTGACTTGATTGAATGAATGAGAAGGGTTTAGGCGAGGATTCTGTTAGCTGCGTTATTGGGGAAAGTTGTAGGAAGTCTGGCACAGTCGGATTTTTGTTGGAAAATTGTGGAGTCGAAGTCAGCCTCACTTGGGACGTGTTAATGCTTTGAACGTTGAGATTTGGTGTTGAAGACCTGTAAAAAAATAATATTGTGGTGATTAAAGTGCAAAAAGAAAGAAAAAATTTAGCACTACTTTGGACACTTTTTTGTTTTTTTTTTCAATGTTCCACGAACTTTTCAAAAACTTACAGATTGAAATCATCAGCTTCTTTCCTGATTCTCTTCTTTTCTCTACCGGAATGTCCGGTCCTTCTCCTAACTGGTTTCTCTTTCTTTGCTGCAATAGGAAGCGGACAGCACACAGTAGGAGTATGACTTGGCAGTTGAGATGTAGATGGTTGAGGTGTCGAGGTCACGCTCGTTTGAGAGGTGGTCAGTTTCTCGACTTTATAATCAGATGTTGATGGTCTGAAATTCTCTGATACCTATACCAAAAGAATATTCATTTTACTCACCTTCGCGTCTCCACTACATCTTTCTGGGACACTGCTGATTTTGATGAAGTAGCTTTCGAGAAATAACCATTCAGAATTAGTTTCTGAATAGCTGGATCAATCCCAGATGATTGTGGAGTTGAGCCAACTTGGGCAGCTTCGACTGCTGTGTTGCTTTTCTTGGTAATCGGTACTAGCTGGCCTTCCACCAAACTCATTCTTGTTGGTTTTTTCACAACTTGCAGTTTGTCCTGAGAATGCTGGAGAGGAGAAAGTGGTGAAGGTCCATCGATACTCGCATCTACTGAAGTGTTCAATGTGGATGAAAGAGTCTTTCGAGTGGTTGATGATGGATTCCGAGATCTTCTTGATTTCTTTGGAGCATCCTTCACAGTCGCTGATGGCATTTCCGAGGTTACAGTAGATGCTGCCGCAGTATCTCGTGGAGGAAGTCGAATCGGGTCTAATGAACCGAAAATAGAACTTGTTGAATTGATCAATTGGGGCTCTAAAGCTTGGGTTGAGACTTCTTCAGGAACATCTGGTACTGGTTCAGTTATCACTTTGTTTAGGCTATGTGTGACTGCAACCTGATAAATGGCACATGTACCAGAAGTCGATGGAACTTGGCTCGATAATTCCGGAATTGCACTAGATGATCTTCCTTCAAACGCCATGGGAGCTTGATCTTTTTGATTTGGCGAACCAACATTCTCCAGTTGTTCTGGATCAGAAGTAGACGGAATTATGCTCGATGGTTCTTGAGTTTCTTCTGGGGCGGAAACTTGCAACATAGCGTCTTCAGTGGCAATGTTGTCAGAGTCTTCTTGATGTCTCAAAAGATCTGCAGTTGAGATCGCAGATTCTTGAGAAACTTCTGATGTTGCTTCTTTCTCTTCTTCTTTATCAACATCCTCTTGATCCAAAAGAGATTCGATTTCAGAAATTGGTGAAATCTGGCTTGACGACTGTTGAAGGTTTTCTGGAGTTTCATTAAAAATCTCCATCAGCGGATCTTCATTAACTTCATCAGATAAGTGATCCAATTTTGAATCAGATGACACTGGTGGTGAAGATTCATCAGATCTCTCTGGAGTTCCCTGTTCTTCTGAAGTTGCATAGGTAGTTCCCGTCAGTGGATCTTCATTGACCTGATCAAATAAGGCATCATTTAATCCCATTTCTGAAACAGATGTCGCTGGTGGTGAAGATTTTTCTGATCTCTCTGCAATCGTCTCTTCCACTCTGGTAGCATCAGAAGCTTCCAACATTGGATCCACATTGACTTCTTCAAACGAGTTGTTGTCTAGTCCAACGTTTGGAACAGAAGACATTGATGGTGAAGATTCTTCAAATTTCTCTGGAGTTCTTACTTCTGCTGGTGTTGTATCAGAAGTTCCCAACAGTGAATCTTCATCGAATGACTCTCTTCCTTGTCCCAACTTAGGATTAGATGACACTGGTGGTGTTGATGCTTCAGATCTTTCTGGAGTCGGTTCTTCTGTAGGATTTGCAATTGATGCCGCTTCACAGTCATAGTCCAAAGGATCGTTTTGTGGATTTTCCATGTAATCCATTTCATCACCCATTGTTGGATCTCCATAATCACCATCATCTTCCTCTTCTTCCTCAACTCTATTGAACTTCTCCACAGAATTATCAAACTCTTCACTCAATTTGAACGGTTTGAACTTCCAAACAAATCCTTCAAAGACTTCCACCCTTCCTGATGCTTTCAGTCTAAAAAATTCTTATCAAAACAACCTACACAATCAAAATGAAACTCACTTATCCTTGAACTTTTCATCCAGTCGAATTCCGGTTATCCACAACATTCTGATACGAGTGGTCAGTGATATAGTGTTATATGATTGGATCAACATCGAAATGTCTTTGTATCTAAAAAAATAAATGTATTTCGAAAGTATATTTACAAAAACTTACTTTTCAGCCAGATAGTTTAGATCAATAGGTGGTAAAGGACCGTTCCTACCCCTACATCTCCACTCCATGAACATTTCTGCCAGCGACTCAAAGGTTTTTGTTTCCCTGAGTGTCCCAGCCAGTTCTTTCAAATGGTTCATAATAATTGAGTTCTGAAAATTGCACTGTTTAGAAGTCTTTTTTGTTGATTTGAAAACTTACACTAGTCACTCCAAACTGAATTTTTTCGGCTCCTCGTGAGCAGAGTTCCACCAACCGCCCATACTTATCGAATCTCGCGCGACCAACTACTCCCAGCCTGAAAATTAGAACTCGTTTTTATGAAACTTTTATACTATTAGAACTAACCGCTGTTGTTCTTCCTCCGAAAGCTCAATTCGATACATATAGAGGATGTAGTATCGATCCGTGATGTTGTTCCATTTGAGTGGAAAGTGGAAAATGTCTTTTTTGATTCTGTAATAAACTTCATTAATTTGGAAAACTGTGCAAAAATTTCAATACCTGTTCAGCGCTTCTTCTGCTGAGTCTTCTACTTCTGGGTGCTTCTCTTTGATTTCGTCATACACATTTTTCCATTCAAGGAATACTGAGCTGCTTCTGGCTTTTTGTACCAAAAGACTGACGACAGATTTCCACTGAGAATTTTCTTCTCGCATCTTCACTGACTCGGAATCCGCCTCAATGTCCTCCTTCACCTCTTCGTCATCTTCGTCACCACCAGCTTCAGTCATATTGTGGTCATCAAAATCACCGGCTGTTGGCAGATCATCGGCTTCATCATCAGAATCGCTTATCACCACAACTTCAGGAACACGTACTTCTTCTTCTGTGTCTGATAGATCCACTTCGCTGAAAGAAGGATCAACTGTTTTTAAAGCTCTGATGAATTTGCACCCTGGTGCTTTATAGTGACGTCGAACACAGAATATTTTCAACTAAAAACTTACGCCAACACATTCCCAATTTGTGGTTTCACTCGGGTCAGGAGAAGATTTTTGCCTTGAACTTCCACAATCTTTCTGTCCCCATCCAAGTTGAACGTGAACTCGGAGAAACTGTAAATCAGATTATTAGGAAACAAACACGTTACTTCTTTAACATACTTGTTTTGTGTAGCCTCAGGAACCGGTGTCTGAGTTATGAACATCAATCGAACTGTCGTACACTTGTCTGTGACACAAGTTGGCATGAATTTGTGGTAGTGCGGAATCCTAAATAATTTTGACTGATTTTGACTTGTTTTTCAATTCTCAGACTTACTTTTGCGAAAGGTTTCGAATGATGGGCCTTCTGCTAGCCTTGTATCTTCGTTCAATCTGTTTCAAAGTCAGCGGAAAATGTGTTTTGTCAGCAATCGAAACCATGAACGCCTTGTATCGATTAAACTCTTCCCTATCTATGTGAGCTGGATCTGGACGTGTTGGCGGTGGTTCCGAGAGAATAACTGGTCCAACAACAACGGGTTGCTTTGAGGGCCGCTTCATTGTAGCTGGAACGGTTTCTACCAGGATTGAAGGCTTCGGAACAATTTTTGACTCCTCATTCAAACTGTCTACAAGCCCAATTGCTTTTTCCATCCCCGGTGGGAAATGAGTGATTGAATTCAAAAACGAAGCGTACGGTTTTTCTTCCTTCGATCGAGGTGACTTCTTTGATGGCTTAGCCTTAGATGGTTTTGATGGTTTATCCTTAGATGCTGTTGAAAGTTTATTCTTGGATAATATTGATAGTTTATCCTTAGTTGACAGGTACGGTACTCTTGTTGTAATTTCCATCGCACATCCCACATCCATATCTTGAGTTATCTCGGTCAGATTTGACTTTTCTGCCACTTCAGCTGGAGCAACTTGCGGATTTCGTAACCTTTCTGCCGCTTCTTCGAGTCGTTTTTCCTTTTCGATGAAATACCTTGCAACTTCTGGTGATGCATAGACGCGTCCAGCTTCGGGCCGTAGTTGCTCTGCTTTTGCTGTTCGCTCTGCCTGCTCTACATGTTTAGCAGCTGATTTGAAAATTCCTTTGATTTTCACATCCATATTTGGTGAATAATCAAATATTCTGTCACCTGACACTGGCTTCGGTGGTGGTGGAGCAGCTGCTTTCTTCATCGGTGCCTTTTTCTTTGCGTGTGTTTCAGAAAGATTTGGTGGTGCGTTCACAACATGCTTTGTCGGCTGAGGGTGTTGTGCTCCAGCATTAGTATCAGAAGAGCTGGAGTGTGTTGGCTGAGAATCTTCAACTGAGCTAGATAAAGTGTCAGTTGTTTCCTGAATCTTTCCTTTCTTCAAAATTGCGATTGGTGACGGACGAAACGACGGAAGAGGACGGTGTGGTGGAATTCCACTCGTGGAAAGCAGCAAAAAATCCATTTCATGGGTGTCCTTGACAGCTTCAGAAGAGCTGGAATTTGATGGTTGGAAATCTTCCACTGAGACAGGTAACGACGGTTCGGTGGTCTGGATTTGAGTTGTCTTCAGAACTTTTTCACCATCCCGAGATGTTATGGATGTCGGACCAGAGCATTTAGGGGGGCGATGTGGTGGTATCCTGCTCGATGAAGGCGATGAAGAATCCATATCATTCGTATTCATGACAGCTTCAGAGGAGGCAGGAACGGCGGAACTGAAAAAAAGTATTTTATTGTTATATGTAAAGAGATAAGAAGTCAAAAAACCTATAGCAGATTTGCAAATTCTCATAAATGCGAATACAAATAGAGGTGTCAAAGTTAAGATATAAACAACAAGAGATTTGTGTTCTGACGTTCTATTTGGTTGCTAAGAGATTTGCAAAACAAATCAACAAAGTCTGGAATTTCTAAAAATAATCTCATTATATTGAAAAGACATCACACAATCTCCTCGCAAATGTGACACCCAATTCATCTTCGAATACCTATTCGTGAGATGAGACACACTACTCCCCCCCATACCTTTTCACTTTTTTGTCCTTTTCCGACGACGTCTTCTCTTCTTGACCGTTGTCTGCGTTTGCGACATTTTCATTGTGTTTCGATTGAATCTTATCATAATCCTTCTCAAAATTGAATCTGTTGTCAAAGGAGACATACTTTGTCATTCTGCCTGTTTTCTTGTCCACCAGAACTGTGGCTGACTGCTTCAATCTGGAAATCGAAGGAATTTGATAAACTAAACCGAGAAACAACTAACTTCTTCCAATAACTGTCTTTGATGGGTGTCGCGGTCATCATTAGAATTCTGGCACTTCTGTGAGGCGACTCCAATACTTTGGCTTTTGGCCTTTGTACCTCCTTACAAATTTGTAGAATTCTGAAAATGAAATAATAAAAATGAGTTGTTTCCCTTCAAATGTCTCACCTTGATTCTACATATTCCGCTTCAATTGGACAATTCTTTTTGCTTTTCCTCCATTCCAAAAAACTCTCTGCCAACTCTTCCACAGACTTGGTTTCCAATGAGGTGGAGGCGACGGAGTCCAGGTGGTCAAAGAGGTCGGTGGGCTGAAAATAATTTATAACGAATATTCAAAACGATTATTTCTTACATTCGGCTCGCCAAGCACAATCCGATGTCCATCGAACTCTGCCATGCGACCATCTGTGTAGAACTGGGCTGCTCCCACATTACTATCTTGGAATCTGAAAAAAATTGTTTTCAGGATTGTTAATCTAGAACGGAAGCTTCATTATGAACTCTCATAATACTGCACCCTTCATTTTTGTTATTTGCTTGTCTCCCTCTTTTTTCAAACTCCCTCCTATTGTTTGCCCGTGGCCTAGGACTTTTTCTTCCACCCCCTCCGCTCTCCTGTTCCTCTCCAAAGAAGACGGGTAGAAGAAAGTGATTAGGTAACAGCTTTGAACAACTGTCACTTTGTCCCTAACGGGGTCATTAACAAAACACTTACGGTGCCCAATTTTTTCTTGGAACAAGGATCTTGAATCGATAGAGGGCGTTCGCTCTCTGCTCGATGTCATCGGTTATTTCACTTCCAATCAACCATTCTTGGAAGCTTTCTTCAATTTCTTTTGTGCCATTTTGCCGATGGGCTTGAGCATATTCCTTGCAGAATTCCGGGAAATCCAGAAACTGATCCGGGAATTCTTCAAACTTATTTTCTGCATATTGCAAAATTTGCTTGAATTCTTTCTTCTTCATGTTTGTAACGTATCTGTAAGAACTGAAGTAAACGTTATTTAGAAACAAAGAACAATTAAAGAAACAGAGGAGGAGGAGGACGGGGTCAAAATGCGCGTTCAGATGGCTTTGCGTTCGGAGATAGATGACAAGAAGATAAGAGACGGAGAGAGAAAAGAAGGAAGGACACTGGACCATGCACTGACATTCAACGCAACAAAGACAGTTGTCAAAAAAGAGAAAAATTGTCTCTCTCTCTCTCTCTTTCTCTCTTTCTTCTTTTTCTCCCTCGTCCGGAAAAAAAAAAGAAAAGCGTGATAGAGTAAACAGCGGAGAGTCTGAGTGCGAAACAAGGTCATATCTTTTTTTCTCGCAAAGATTGGAAACTGGAGAAATAAGAAAATGAAAGAAGAAGCGAAAAAGTAGAACGTTGGCTTTCAATCTTTGTGGTAATTCTTTGTCAATAGTGACAATGCTTCGTTACTACTGATAAGGAAGTCTGAATGCTGCCCCCAATACAATAAATTAGATTAATATTCTTATCAATGCACAAAACTCTCTCTCTCCCCGCACACATATACGAAACGGACACTCGATCGATAATAGATACGGGTTGGAAGGCACATTGGAGGTGGGAAGAGGCAAACGCAGCACACGCAAAAATGCCGACGGCCCCTTCTCCTCCACCGAAGCCGGCAGAAGTGTGGAAGAAGGGGAGAGGGAGAGAGGGAGAAGGAAGCGGGGGGGGGGGGTCACACCGTTGATATACAGGCTAATGTGTCAAGAGTAATGTTGCTTTGGTGTTGTGCGCCTTCTTAGAGGTCACTGAGGCGTCCTATGGCTTGTGGTGATGAGAAGGGAAAAATCCACCAACAGAAGATGAATAAAGTGCAATCAGATAGAGATAGTGGTTGATAGGATCATACAGGAATTCTTTCGAGATGAGTCTTAGCAGAGTTTGGATGTTTTTACATACCGTTAATCCTGTAATTGAGGACCACTTCAGAGCAACATGTCTTAATTGACATTGAAAATTGAAAAAAGGTCAATTTAAAAGATATTCAGTAATACAATTCAAACATTTCTTCGATTTGACACTTTTTGATAACTCCGAAGACAACCGAGATACAAATTATTTTGAGAGTTCAAATGACACTTCATCCAGGAATCGAAAATTCAAGAGAAAAAAAATGAAATGCAGTAAACCCTACCATGTATGCCAAAGAATGCAACTCTAGAAAAACTGACAAAAATCATCAGAAACCATTTAGCAGATTATTAACATACCCTTTTTGTCAACAATTTGCTGTTGCGCTTAGATATGCAAAAACAGGCAGTATCAGTTACACAGAACTAAAAAGAAGAAGCCAATTACTGATGAAAGGGAAATGAGAGCCGAAAATTCAAATTTTGCTGAAATTACTACATTATGAGTTTTCTGAGAGTTGCAAAGCTTGTGGTGGGAGTTGCTTTGTCGACTTTTTGTTTAAAGTAAACGTCTTCTGCGTAACTCGAATTATTATAAACCCACACCATTGTTGTTTATCATGGCAATCGCAAACTGAGACGAAGTAATTTACAATGTATCTAAAAAAAAAAAGAGAAAATCAGTTTCAAAACTTGTATTGTTTATTCTTAAAAATAAAAAAAACCCGTATGGTTAAAATAAATTTAACAATTCTTGTCTTAGTTGGAGCTTATCATTGGAAGAGCAAATATTCGGAAGAAGAATGAACTCATGAGCCCAAGAAGTGGGCCTATCAGGATCCTCTGAATAAATGACAATTTTGGATCACAACTCAAATTGGCACTAATTAAATTTCATGAAGCCTTACCTCAGTCGGTCTCTCAATTTGAAGAGCCTCCGATTGCTGTATAACCTCTTCAGACAATGAGGATTCAAGGCTCTTTGCCATTTGATTGAACAACAAAAGAACTGATTCTCCCATGTACGAGTTTGGGATGTCCTTCGGTTCCAAGGGAGTGAGACGACTTTCGATAACCCCGAGAGCCCTTTTCATCGTCTCAATAATAGCCTTCATACTGATTCTCTGTAAAAAAAATCAGTTTTAACATCCTATAATAAATCTCTCACTTCGCCTCCTTCCACTTTGTCATAAAAGTTTTTTACTCTTTTTGCATTCGTTTTCATCACTAAATTGTGTGGAAACGAGTCATAAATGTGGAATACAAGTCTCATTGCCTCTTTTCTATCATAAGTTTCTTCTTCTTGTGGCGTTTTTTGACTCGTTCCATTAGAGTTTCTCAATTGATCTTCATTGATTTTAGTTTCTGAAACCCCTTGCTGCTCGACTATTGGTGTAACAGTTTCGGCTTCTGGGACAGAGTCCTGATTAGTTGACGGAGTGGATTGTGGCTGTACTTGCATATGCTCTGTTGGTTGACTCATTTCACAAGAGCTGAAAAAAAAAATGAATTTTTAGGTATCAAACTATTGAACTTCAAACTCACTTCGAAGATATTTCTTTTTCAGAAACTGATTCTCCATTATAATTGTTTACATATGTCTCTTCCACTGTCGCAACAATTCTCTCATTGACCATTTCCTCATGGAGATTTGTTTCTGTAGTAGCAATTTCTTCTCTGACAGTTGAATCGTCATCTCCATCACTTGTTCCAATCGTCTTTTCTTGACTTTCGATGAGTTCCATTTTGGTTCCTGACACGTTTGTCTTCCTAGCAACTGGAATCTCAATATCTGTTGCTAAAACAGAAGAATGGACTCCTGACAGAGAATATTTTGTAGAGCTGTTTTCTGCTAGGTTTTGTTTGCTAATTGGTGTTTTTCTGGAACAAAATTATCACTGAGTTCAGATTTTCAAACTTCAAACTCACTTCAAAAAGACCGTTCTCTCAGATAGTTTTTTCACTTCATCGTTTCCCATTGTCATGTCTTCTTTCGTTGCAACAGCTCGGTTATCATTTATTTCAAAGTTGCTAGTGCCCAATTTCATACTCTCCAACTTTTGTTGACTAACTTTCCTGTGAGGCACCATTTTTTCAAACCCACTGGAGCTTTTAAAAGGTTGATGACTAACGCCACCTGTATCAACATCGATATTGGTTTGAACTGTCGAGATCAGCTTCTCTTCATCATTCCCCTGGAGACATTCAACTTTACTCTCTTCGTTACTTAATGAATCTAAAAGTTTGCCGTTCGATTTAGTAGCATAAACATCTTCTTGGTGAATTGGTTCTCGATCTCCATTATCTCCGGAAATATGAACGATTTCAGACTGTTCATCTGCTTGGATCTGGCTTATCAGAAGTCCGTTGTCTCCCGTACAATCATTCATGATTGGATTGTTTGATTCATGATTTTCATGGGTTAGACTTCGAACTTCCATTTGCTGTTCTTCATTGTTTCCTCGATAAGAGTAGTCGTAATCGTCATACTTTTTGTGTAGTGGTTGAGAATCTTCAAAATGAGTACACTCGACATCCTGAGTGTTTCCTGGAGGAGTAAGTGGGGACGGTTTCTCTTCGACATGCTCAACTCTTGGTTCACTTCTGGGTCGGGAATGATAGCTTTTTCTAGCACTGAAAAGGTATAGTTTTAAGATTTCATCGTCTTAAAATCAGCTCTGTTTTTTATAGCAATGTTCTTTCTCATAAGCTCGAAGTTGTGAAAAAGGTTACAACTTACATTTCATCAGAAGTTGGAGATCTCTTTCTCTTTCGTGGCTCATTCTTTAAAA
>GL379812.1:272482-284710 GCA_000143925.2 Caenorhabditis brenneri
AAAACTCTACAGTTTTCTGGTGATCTGACGTTCAACGTCCCGACTGAAAGCATCGAGAACAAAATGTAAGTGCGCCTGTCACTCTACTTACATCATCTTTTCTACCAAATATTAAACCCGAGTATGTACAGGCCTTTTGTTCACGATTCCATTGAAGTGTAATTTTTTTGTAGAATCTACAAAATTTTTTTTGAAGATGTCGTTGATCAGTACGAATCTTACTTTCTCAAAAATTCAGCAGGCGGAGTAATTCCAAGAGCAGACATATAACGTGCTTTAGTCTTAATATCAAGTCTCTGAATGTTCTCCATATAGTCGACCATCATTATACGATGGAATCTGAATACAAATAGTTTTTATAAGAACAAACTTTTAGAAGCTTACTTTTCATTCAACTCCTCCACAGTTCTCTTTGTAACCGTCGAGTTCTTATATTTCACGCATAAAGCTTTTAAATTCATAGTGGAGGGAGCCATTCGTATCTCGGCATCAATGAAATTAAAAAACTGTTTGATTTCTTGTTCTCCCCAAGGAACAGGATTCAAGATCGAATTGCTGCAATTTTCAAATTATATCTTATTTTATAATATTTATTTTCAAAACTCTCACCAATCCCACATAATTTCTCTTTCCAATTTCATTTCGTACATCGGTTCATTTGATTGAAATTTAATTATACGCCGAAATTGATCCAAATTCATTCCACCAGGCGATTGGAGAATTTTCATTCTGAAACAAAGGAAATTAGTGACTGAAAAATGAAACGTCGTTCTTACTTTTCAAGGAAATAGTTATTTACTGGAGTTTGGGTTGCGAACAGCATTTTTATTCTAGAGCTATCTGGTATTCTCTCAAAATTAAAGATCTCTTCATTCAAACGCGGAATTCTGAAATTTCGACATGATGTTGTTGGAAATATGTATAAACGCTTTAAAATACCTTGCAACCAGATATGAAATTTGGCTCGACGGTTCGTTGATTGATCTGTTGTAAGCGGTCTCGATTTCATGGACGGACAGTGGGACTGTTTCATTTTCCGATAGTTTTCGCAAAACTTCAAGGTATTGAAGTATCTGATTCTTCGAAACACGAAATTTATCAGTGGTTTTCTTAGATGCAAGTGGCCTGAAATTTGGATCATTTACAGCATCAGATCATTGGGTGGTAGTAAATTTTGTCAACCACAATAAGTTTTGAATGAGAACCAGATGATTCACGTGTCTCAATAAAATTTGAAACAAGAAACTGTGAGCCAGTTTTTACAGAAGAAAAAAAAACATTTCAAAATAAAGTGAGTAGTCTTACAACTGTGGATTGCGAGTTTCCAAGTGAGAATAGTTTTGCTGCAACTCCACATTATCCTTCTTATAGAACACAATCCGTTCCTTGTCATCTGTTATCACTTCCGTTCCATTAAGCCTGAAAGAACAACGCCAATTTTGAGGTCTGAGCGTGAGGAAATCGAACTAACAATCTGCAAACTTCACTCGTGGCAGGGGTACCTGTAAGCATCATTATCATCACTTTTGAAACGTTGGATAAATTTTTCATCTTGATAACGTTTTCCAATATTTCCGGAATCCTGAAATGAAGTAATCTCTGAATTAAATGATGCATTCTTAGCCAACCTTCGATGCAAATATGGATCCACTTCAATCGGAGTTTTCAAATCTAATGTCGTATTTCTCCAATTTTTGAACCCTTTCGCCAATTCTTCAATTGTCCTATATCTTATAGAGGTTGAGCTCAAAACCTTCAGATATGCAATCACATTTTCTCCCTGAAGATGAATTTGTTTACATTGATTATTTTCAACATTTACCTTTGGCTCTCCAAAATTGAACCTGTGGTGCTCTTTCATTATTCCATCATCATCAAATTTAATGTGATGATTTTCAATTCTGAAAGAAATAGTCTTACGTTTTTGAACTGAATTCACAATTAATTTTTAGTTTCTTACGTTTGGTGAGAAAGCTTGGGAAAAAAAATTTTAAAGCGGTAGATTGCGTTCAAACGTCGGAATGGGTCAATTTTAATTTCTTTGGTCTCTTGGATGAACACATTTTTGAGCCTGAAAATATTGAATTTTGAGTTTGTTGAAATGTATGAATACTCACTCTTCTGAAACTTCAACAGGGTCTTTATCGAACCCATATTCAGCTATGTAATGCTCACAAAACCTCTCCAAGTTCAGAAACATGTAGGGATACAATGCAAACTGAAGCTCGAAAAAGTTCATAATTTCGTCGAATTCTGCTTGGCTCAACATTCTGAACAATCGAAAAATAGAGTGAAAACAAAGGAGATCAGATATGATTTATGAAAGTAACAGTTTCAAAAAGAAGTTGTTCCAGAGACATTTTCAAATTTAAAAAGCATTTATTCACGAAAAAAAATATATTAAAAAACATATGGTTAATATAAATTTAACAATTCTTGCCTTAGTTGGAACTTATCATTGGAAGAGCAAATATTCGGAAGAAGAATGAACTCATGAGTCCAAGAAGTGGGCCTATCAGGATTCTCTGAATAAATGACAATTTTGGATCACAACTTAAATTGGCACTAATTAAATTTCATGAAGCCTTACCTCAGTCGGTTTCTCAAGTTGAAGAGTCACCGATTGCTGTATAACCTCTTCAGACATTGAGGATTCAAGGCTCTTTGCCATTTGACTGAACAACAAAAGAACTGCTTCTCCGGAGTACGACCTTGGAATGTCCTTCGGTTCCAAGGTAGTGAGACGACTTTCGATAACTCCGAGAGCCCTTTTCATCGTCTCAATAATAGCCTTCATACTGATTCTCTGTAAAAAAATCAGTTTTAAAAGCCTATAAAGAATCTCTCACTTCGCCTCCTTCCACTTTGTCATAAAAGTTTTTTACTCTTTTTGCATTCGTTTTCATCACTAAATTGTGTGGAAACGAATCATAAATGTGGAATACAAGTCTCATTGCCTCTTTTCTATCATAAGTTTCTTCTTCTTGTGGCATGTTCTGACTCGTTCCATCAGAGCTCCTCAATTGATCTTCATCGATTTTGGTTTGTGAAATCCCTTGCTGCTCGACTATTATTGCAACAGTTTTGGCTTCTGGGACAGAGTCCTGATTAGTTGACGGAGTGGCTTGTGGCTGTACTTGCATATGTTCTGTTGGTTGACTCATTTCACAACTTCTGAAAAAATAAATGAAAAAATAAAAAAAATAAACCATTGAACTTTAAACTCACTTCGAAGATATTGCTTTTTCGAAAACTGATTCTCCATTATAATTGTTCACAGACGTTTCTTTCACTGTTGCAACAGTTCTCTCAATGACCATTTCCTCATTGGGATTCGTTTCTGTAGTAAAAATTTCTTCTCTGACAGTTGAATCGTCATCTCCATCACTTGTTCCAATCGTCTTTTCTTGACTTTCGATAAGTTGCTCTTCGGTTCCTGAGACCTCTTGTTCATAAATGTCAGTATCTGATTTCAGTCTTTCGAAAGGTTGCGGAACGAACTTGTTTGGAGACTCAACTTCCTCGTACCGACTGACACTTTCAACAAGTTGACGGCCATACCCACCCGTGTTATCATCGATTCGTGTTTGAACAGTCGAGATCAGCTTCTTATCATCATTTCCTTGGAGACATTCAACTTTTTTCTCCTCGTTACTTAATGAATCTAGAAGTTTGCCGTTCGACTCAGTAGCAGAAACATCTTCATGGATAATTGGTTTTAGATTTCCGTTATCTCCGGAAATATGAACGATTTCAGAATGATCATCCGCTTGGATCTGGTTGATCAGAAGTCCGCTGTCTCCCGTACATTCATTCATGATTTGGTTCTTCAATTCATCATTCTCATGAGTTAAATTTCTAATTTCCATTTGCTGTTCTTCATTGTTTCCTCGAGAACAGTAGTCGTAATCGTCATAACTTTGATGTAGTGGTTGAGGATCTGCATGATGGGCGCCGTCGGTTTCCGGAACGCTTCTCGGATTAATACGAGCCGACGGTTTTTCTTCAACTTGCTCAACTCTTGGTTCACCTCTAGGACGAGAACGATATTTTTGTCTTGCACTGAAAAGGTATAATTTTTTAGCCTATGACCCTAACAACTTACTGTTGATCTGGAGGTGTAACAGATCTCCGTCTTTTTTGTGGCCTAGACTTCATAATCTTCGCTTTTGTCGGTTTTTTTATTTGAGTTATGTAGAGGGCTTGTGAAAGTGAATCGGAGTCCTTGATAGTGTTTTTCAGAAACGTGTAATCCAATTCACGAAAGCTGCAAAACAATATATCGAACAGTCGTAAATGGCTTTCTTTTTTTTTTACTTACAATTTTTTAATGTTTTCTCTTGTATCGAAATGCGGAAAATCTGAAAGAAACTCGTGAACAAGTTCATTTTTTGTCATCGGATCGTTCCTCTGGGTAATTTTCTTCAGAAAGCTCTTATAATTTTCTTGGTGATCTGGACGGCTCAACGGTCGCGACTGAAATTACAGTTTTGATATTAGTAAGTTCTACTGTCACTTTATTTACATCATCTTTCTCACCGAACCCATTCTTCAAAATCCGGCATTCACAGAAAATTATCTTTAGTTCACTATTCAATTGAATCGTAAATTTCTTGTAAAACCTGCAAAATATTTTCTGAGAATGTCGTTGATCGATAAAAGCCTTACTTTCTCAAAAGTACATGATTCGGAGAGATTCCAAAAGCAAAGAGAATATATGCCTTCCTCAGATATTCGACCCACGGGATGCTATCCATAGTTCCAGTTATCATTCGATAGAATCTGAATATATACAGATCAATTACGGAAGAAAAAACTTTGAAAAACTCACTTCTCATACAATTGTCCCCAAGTTCTCTTTGTATCCGTTGATTCCTTATATTTTGAGCAGAGAGCTTGTAAATTCATGGTGGTGGAAGCCTCGAGTACCTCGGCATCAAAGAAAGCAAAAAACTGCCTGATTTCTCGTTCTCCCCAAGGAACAGGATTCAAGAGTGAATCACTGCAATTTCAAATCATTCGCTAGTTTACAATGTCCAATTTCGAAACTCTCACCTATCATAAATAAGCTCTCTTTCTAATCTCATTTCGTAATCTGGATCAGTGGAGTGGAATTTGATAATACGATCAAATCCATCCAAGTTTAATCCAGTTGGAGCTTTTGAAATTTTCATTCTGAAAAATAGGAAATTAGTGACTGAGAAATGAATTATCGTTCTTACTTTTCAAGGAAAAAGTTATTCACTGGAGTTTGGGTTGCGAACAGCATTTTTATTCTGGAACTCTCTGGTATTCTCTCAAAATTGTAGATCTCTTCATTCAAACGTGGAATTCTGAAATTTCGACATAATTCTGTCGGAAATATGTCAAAAACACTGAATTACCTTGCAACCAGATATGGAATTCGGCTCGACGGCTCAACAATGGATCTGTTGTAAGCGGCTTCGATTTCATGGACGGACAATGGAACCGGTTCAATTTCCGATAGTTCTCGCAAAACTTCAAGGTATTGAAGTATCTGATTCTGCGAAATGTCTTTCAAAGTGAAGTCAGCAGCTTCTGCGGGAACGGTCGGCCTGAAACCTCGAGATTTTTAAAAAATTGAAATGCACATGACCGGTCTCACTAGAATTTTTTAGATATTTTGTGGTTAGATAGGCTTTGCGTAACTATACCAAAAAAATAGCAAATCCGAAATTATAGCGTCGCTTTTGGAGGCTCACGGGAGTTACGCACAGCTATATGCAATTTCTTTAGTTTTTGGCATGTCAACTTCGTAGTGTCATAATTTCGTTTGTTTTTCTATCAATCCTTTCGGTTCTTTATTTATTTGAACCAGCATCGAGCTCTCCCCAAAAACAGTCTCTTAGATCACTGCTTGAAAGTCTACACCTATTTCGCAATCAGATTTTCTTGTATTGGTATACGTTGAATTCTTGGCTTTGTGAATATTAGAGTTTTATCGAAGTCGATATGCCAAAAACTCTAGAAATTGCACATAGTAAATCCCGTGAACCCCCGAGAATGCAGCTATAATTTCAACTGTGGTGTTGGACCAGTATACCTAAAGAATCCCAGTGAGACATAGGGGTTTCACGCCATTTTGCACACTCCCAGAAATGACATAATATGAATGAAAATTGAATAATCTTACAATTGTTGAATGCTAAGTCCCAATTGAGAATAGCTCTGTTGAAGCTGCACATTCGTGTCTTTCTTCTCTTGAAAGAACACAATCCGCTCTTTCTCATCCGTTATGATCTTGTTCATCTTATTGAGCCTGAATGGAAACATTTATTGTTCTCTATCGGTGCTTGAAAATATTGGACTTACCTGTTACGAAATTCTTTCGTAATAGGAGTACCAGTCAGCATCATTAACGTCACTTTCAAAACGTCGGAAAGGTTTTCCATCTTCATAACATCCTCCACTATTTCTGGTATTCTGGAACGAAATACTTCTTGGAACATATCATGCATTCTTAGCCAACCTCCAATACAAATATGAATCCACTTCAATCGGAGTTTCCAATTTTAAATTCGCTTCCCTCCACTTTTCGTAACCATTCGCCAATTCTTCAATTGGCCTGTACCTCAAAGAGGTTGAGCTCAATTCCGTCAGGTAGGCAATCACATTTTCTCTCTGAGAACTGAATTTTTAAAAAATTACTAATTTATAATGTTTACCATTGGTTCTCCAAAATAAACAGTGTCGGACCAGTGAAGTTCCTGCAGTCTTCCGTTTTCACCGACTTGAATGCCGTAACCCATGAATCTGAAAGATACAGTTTCATCATTTGAACTCCGCTCATCATTTTTTTCAGTTACTTACTCTTCGTGACACTCCGTGGGGAAGAAAATTTGAAAGCGGTAGATTACAGTCATGCGTCGAAGTGGGTCAATTTTGAGATGAATAGGCTTTTCGATGAGCACTTTTTCGAGCCTGAAAATTGTTCATTTTGAAACTGTTGAACTGTACAAGAACTCACTTTTCTCCAACTTCAGTAGGATCTTTATCGAAGCCATGTTTCGTTATGTACTCTTCACAAACCTTCTCCAAATCCAGAAACTTATAGGGATACAATGCAAACTGTTGCTCGAAAAAGTTCATAATGTCGTCAAATTCCTCTTGGCTCAACATTCTGAACAATCGAAAATTAGAGTGAAAACAAGGGAAAAGAGATATGATTAATGAAAATAACAGTTTCAAAAATAAGTTGTTCCAGAGAAACTTTCAAATATGAAAACCGTTCATCTAAAAATAATATATAAATCACTGACCCGATATAAAAAAAATAATCACGGACAGAAAACAAAAATGGAAGAAACGAATCGCATAAAAAATGATAAGACTATGATGATACTTATAACAAAAACATAAAACAAACTGTAAAGTTATAATGGTAACAAACATGACGAGTTACAGGGAAATAATGATTTTTCGAGATTGGAGTCAAAATTTTTAAATTTTCAGAATGGACTTTCACTATATGCTTTATTACTAAGAAATAGAATTATAATTGCTTGTAACCTGAGTTTTACTTCACCCGCTGTCATTTCCTGAAAAAATGGTTTCATAAAATCAAGCGATTTTGGGACTAAAACGCACACTATAACCCGTAACATCTTTTTCCAACTGCTTCAGGACTGTAATTTTGTCGGAGATTTCTTTCACTTCCTCATAAATTTCCTCATATTTTTTCAGAACTGAATATATGATCTGGAAGATGTGAAGTACGTCGACAACTCGAACACCTCTGGGCTCTTTTTCTTCAATACTCTGTTTTTTCTCGATGTGAAATTTGATGACCTTGAGACTATCGTCAAAATCATCAACGATCTGTTTCAGTTTAATTTTCTGCAAAAATCCAAGTTGATTGATTGTTAGTACCTTCCGTAACAAAAAAAAAGAGAAAAACTTACTTCTACATCGGCATTCATAAACAGTTGAATCTCTTCGCCAAACAACGCGTAGCGTTTCTCCAATGCATTCAAACCAGTAAGAATCGATGGGCGTATTTGGTTGGTTTCAATCATCACTTTGTCAAATTGAATTCTGAAAAATGAAATTGAACTATGCGATTTTGTAAACCAAAATGCCAAGATTTTGTGTTTACAATAATCGAAAAAACTCACTGATTATTCAATGTTTTTGATGACTCAGTGGCATCAGAAGCAGCAGGAGTGGCTTTTGTGGGTGCGACTTGATTAGCTACATCAATTTGTTCTGGCGCAGACGAATTTCGAGACACTCCAAGCGAGAATCCACTGAAAAAATTAGTTATGAAAAAGTCGGGACCAGTATCTGAAAAGTCTTAAGCATGAAAAAAACGTACTCAGTTTCCATTGGGACTGAAGAATCTTTCTCCGCATCAGCAATGGGCTTTGATGTTTCTCCGTCAGGAATGACTGTTGAAGAAGTTGAAGTCTTGCTGAAACTAGTAGAACAAATGAAGGAAGTTGTGAAACTCAAATTACCTTTTTGACTCTGGGGTCGGGAAATTCGCGGCAGAGCAATTTTGAACTGTGGCAACTGCAGTTGAGTTCGGTTCGTCTTTGTTCCTCTTGAAGTGTTTTGCTTCCTTGGCAGATTTTCCTTCTTTAGTTTCATCGCGCTTCCTTTTCACAGTCATACGCTGCACTACTGGTTCTGTAGAGCTTCCAGTTCTCTTGGAAGGTTCTGCTTCTATTGAACCCATTAATGGCTTGGCTGAAGGTGTGGCAGGAACTTTATCAACTTGAATCGATGCCACCGGGATCGTTGTTACCGTACGAAGTGTTTCCTCAGTAGTGGTGGAGATGTTACTGCCTGGCAGTTCTGTGAGAGAGTGTTGAGCCGGAGAAGGAACCGGTGCTTCTATCATTCCTGATGTGGAGGATTGGGCTTTGCAAACACTTGTTGATGAGACGGAACCTTCTTCTGCGCCATTTGACTTTGGGGCCGGCGAATCTTTTTTTTCATATGAAATGATTACGTTGCGTTTATCTTTTTTCACAATGAATCCATGATCGGCTCTGAAAAAATAAACCAAGTTTATTTTTTTTTCCGAAATTTTAACATACTGTGACAACAATAGCTCAGTGACTGCGGTCCTTGTTGCCTTGAGCACTCTAAGACGTTTGCTGAACGGGATCGTATCATCCGAAGCAATGTACTTCTTCGCCTTTTCAATTCTGAAAGTTTTTTTCTCTAGAATGATCAAAAGAAGATTGAAAACTCACTCCTCGAGAAGATCGTTGTCTGTGAGATCACGGCGTTCATCCATACTCAAAGAACTCAATATGACTGCATTACTTAAACATCGGTAACTCTTTGAGAGAGGCACCATTGAATGCAAGAGCTCACGATGGAGCTGACTTACATTGTCCGGAGCATTCTGTAAGAAAAAAATTTTGAAATTAGGCAGTGAGACTTTCTCTTACTTTGTCTCTTTCCCCTTCACACACTGCTTGATAGCTGAAAAACTTGATGCAGTGGTTGTGGTCTAATTGATACACCGTGTCCTTTGAAATACTGAAATACAAGTTACTGATTGGCTGGAAAACGTATTTATTCTGAAAACTTACTCATTTATTATGTTTTCTCCAATGGGAACACGGAGTCTGAGAAGAAGCTTTAGCTTTTCTAATTTTGGCTGACTGAATTTCTCGAAATATTTCATTAGCGCTAGTTGAACTCTGGAAAAACAAGAAATTGTTTCATGCTTTGATTATGAAATAATTACTCTGAGAGCAACTTCAGCAATTGTTTCTCTTCGAGTTCTCTTCCTGTTATTCGAACTCTTTTGATGACATTTTGCCATTCAACTCGCCTTCCCTGATCTAGGAATAAGGTCAGCTTTTTCAACTTTTTCAACTTTTTCGACTCTTCGACATTCCAATATTTTCTGAAAGGTATTATTGATAGTAAGATATTGATATTATTATGAATTATATATATTTCGAATTACAGCTCTCATGTCACAAACATTCACTTACAGGAATGGTTTTGGCAGATGCATCTGTTTCTTCTTTTTGGGTGCTTCAGATTTCTTCGAATCGCTCTCAGCTTCATCTGTCTTCAAACTACAGTCTTCAACAATCACAAAATTGCTGCCATGACCGCCAAGCTGTTCTTGTTCCAAATCGTCTCCATCTTGAATTGGGGTTTCAATTGGAGTAACTGGAGGTCGTGAGGAAATTCTGAGAATAAATACATGAGAGCACGTTAAATATGGGTGTGTTACTTACCCAGTGGAAGGACCTGAATTTGAAAACTCCGTCGTCACATCTTGAACTGCAACTGGAGAAGTAGAGCAAGATGATGTTGGGAGTTCCAAAGAAACTGAAGAGATGGGATCATCTTTCGTGAACTCTTGCACTGAAGATTGAGGAATGTTTTGGGCAGAAATTTTCGAACTTTGGGAAGAAGTGGTGAGAGTTGATGCGTCTGTTGGGTGCCTGAAAAATTTTTACTTACAAAAAATTTGCCCAATTTGGTGCTCATGTTTTACCCAGTCTCCGAATCAACGTGACTACTTTTTTGGCTCCGTTTCTTCTTCTTCAGCTGTTCTGATCTCTTCGAACCAATCTTCAAATCAGATTCAACACTGAAACTTTCACCGGCAGACTGTGATCCTTTGCATTCCTTTCCAACTTCAATAGGAGTAGTTGGCGGCAAAGATGTTCTGAAAAAAAATCCTGGGAGTAAGTTAAATGTGGCTGTATCACTCACTCGGTGGAAGGACCTCCGTTTTCAAACTCCACATTCATATCTTGAACTGTTTCCGGAGAAATATTATTGATTGGGACGCTGAAATTTCTTGACTTACACAAAACCTAAATATGAATATCTAAACTTACGCAGAATCAGATTCCGGATCCTCCACAGGAGTAGCAGAAGGTTGTGGTGTTTGATTAGCAAGGTATTCATTCGGTAAATCCATAGTCACATCTTCATCATGTTGGAATTCCTCATATTCATCAATTGAATCTTTCGAATGGTCAATTCTGAAACGTATTCAGTTTTGTTAACTCAAAAAACCATTCAGCTCATTTTTTGTAAGGCTAACTCACCCAGCTTCCGAAGGCGAAGGAATCCGGTCTACATCCATAACTTGCTCACTTCCATTGGTCATTTCGTGCTGCTCAGCGGTTGAAGTTGAAGGAGTTTGAGGATAGGAAGCACTGAAAAATCGGAAAATACTTATTAAATTTCGTTTTGGACGATGAAAGAAAGCGAATAACTGACGATAAAAAACGATCGAAAAAAAGGACATGAGCTCGTAGAAAAAAGCATTCTACACAGAAAGCAGGAAACATTTTCATAAAAGAGTATAGAAAAAGAGAAAAAAAAACAGTCTAACAAACTACTGATCTCTATTTGCATCAGATTTGTATCTGATTCAATTGACCATCTGTTTGTAAGCTGTGTGCGACATTAGGCCACATCAACACTCGTTGGCATTCACACCACGCGAAAACACAGAAATCGATACGGACAAACTCACTCATGAACAACAAACGATTCGAATACGGGTTCACTTTGAGAGATAATTTCAAAGAAGAGAGCGATAAGAAAATGTTTTTCTTATCAGTTTATATGAAACGGGAGGAATGGTATTGTGTATTTTGAAAGAGGAGTAATAAGAAAAAAAAGCGGTAGGAGAGAATGGGGAAGAGGTCACGTAACACAAGCCAAGACAAAAGGGTCGGTGCAAAGAATGAGGACAGGGGCCTCGGTGACTCATGGTTTTGTGGTGTTGGAGGAGGTTGGTAAAACATATAAATGCGTAAAGAGAGGCCTGTCACTAAAAAAAAGTAGGTGAGATTTTTACACCATCGGATAGAGCTCGGCGAGTTACATCGAAAAGTCTCTTACCATTTTTTACGAAAATCACTTTTAGGTCACGTTTTGGGGCCTAGAATGGGGAACCTTCGCTTGAGATTCACTGTTATTTCACACGTGAAATGAAACCATCGCTTTTCAAATTGAACCTTCGCTTGAGGAGTACTCTTCAGAAACTAGCTCCTAACTTTTGAAGGAGGCGTTTTTAGAAAAAATGATCAACTACAAAATTGTTCCTCATTCAATTTGTAACAACTCTCTAGTACTTCATTTTTTGATGTCATGGCTAGTTTTTGAGATATGACCCACAGAAGATAAGGTACAAGAAAACGAGATGTTTTGAGTTAATAAAGTTGCAGGCGTGTATTTGCTTGTTTTTGGCTACAGTTTCTAATTGAACCC